>OW240916.1:51101212-51159323 GCA_933207985.1 Pelobates cultripes
CTCAGCAGTCTGTGTGTGTGTGTATGGACTCAGCATTCTATGTGTGTGTGTATGGACTCAGCACACAGTCTGTGTGTGCATGGACTCAGCAGTCTGTGTGTGTGTGTGTCTGTGTGTGTATGGAGTAAGCAGTCTGTATTTGTGTATGGACTCAGCAGTCTGTGTGTGTGTCTGTGTGTGTGTATATGGACTCAGCAGTCTGTGTGTGTGTCTGTGTGTGTATGGAGTAAGCAGTCTGTATTTGTGTATGGACTCAGCAGTCTGTGTGTGTGTCTGTGTTTGTATTTGGACTCAGCAGTCTCTGTGTGTGTATGGACTCAGCAGTCTGTATGTCTGTGTGTGTGTGTATGGACTCAGCAGTCTGTGCATTCAGTAACGCCTGTGTGCATTCAGAAATCTGTGTGTGTGTTTATTTAGCAGTCTCTCGGTGTTCGTATTCATTGTACTGTGTGTATGTACTCAGCAGTCTATCAATAATTAAAAATGTTTGCCTGGGGCCCTTAACACTGTTAAGATGGTACTGCTTGTGTGTGTCAGTAAGCTTCTATTTAGTGAGCATGTGTGTGTCAGTGAACTTGTCTTTAGTGAGCTTGTGTGTGTCCCTGAACTTCTTTGTAGTGAGCCTTGTATTTATACAAGTGAGTTTGTCTGTAGTAAGCTTGTGTTTGAGTCAGAGTTTTTTGTCTGTCAGTGAGCCTATTTGCACATGTCAGTGAGCTTGTGTCCTCACTGTACACTATATATATTGACTGTAGGAATGGCATACATTTTTTTCCATGGCTGCTTTGGATTCCCAGTTTGGCTGTGACAGCGAGTACGCTTTACTGCTGAATCATCTGTGTGAGCTGCCGCACACTTTAGCCCTGTTACACAAGTCTGGGAGCTGCTGTTGACAGGTACTAGTAGTCTAGAGATTGGGACCTGGGGTATATGCTCAGCTATCTGTATAATACTATAGTGCTGTTCTCTGTATAATACAGATCTGTGTGTGTATAATATCCCTTACACATACAAACACAGATTCACACAATGCATTCCTTACACACATATCAGGACATCCTCTACACACTCCACCCCTGTGAACAAACTCATTGGTGGAACATGAAGGTGGACCCTGGGACCCAGACCTTGAGCTGTGTAAAGGGCCCCCAAAAAATGGAGCTGCTTCCCGTTCTCCCAGAACATTGATTTTGTGTGACCACAGTTACATACCGCCTCCAGAGAGCCTGTTCTACACCAGACCAGTGGAGCCAGACTGCAGCTAGAGCCCATCACCATCCTTATCTGGCACTAAGCTCTAATTTACCTCACATTAAAGAAACACTATAGTTCCCAGAACCACTTCATCTTAATGTAGTGGTTCTGGTGTCTATAGCCTGTCCCTGCAAGCCTTTTAATGTAAACATGGTGGCCCTGCAGCACTGGCGTTAGTTAACATGGCAGATCATATGGGTGGGGCATAGTGATGTCACATGGGGGGGCGGCAAACTTTACTTTTGCCTAGGGCGGCAAAAATCCTTGCACCAGCCCTGGCTGGGGGGGGCTGTGTGAGCTGTGGCCGCACAGTACCCCATGGTAGTTAGGGTGCCGTGCGGCCAGTACAGCTCACACAAGCAAACAGCTGATAAACTGGCTGCACGGAGGAAAAGTGTATGTGTGACTGTCTGCCTGTGACTGTTTGATGTTGCCTGTAACCGTGTGTGACTGTCTGACTGTTTGTGACTGTGTGCATGTGACTGTCTGCTGCTGTCGTGTGTGTGTCAATGTATATATGACTGTCTGTGACTGCATGTGTGTCTGTGTGCGTGTGACTGTCTGCCTGTAACTGTGTGTGACTGTCTGCCAGTAACTGAGTGTGTGACTGTCTGTCTGTAACTGAGTGTGTGATTGTCTGCCTGTAAATGTGTGTGTGGGGCTGCAGGGATTTTGTAGAAGGGGCGGGGGTTTTGTATTGGGACAGGAGTCTTTATAAGGGGGGATAAGCAGGGGATTTGTGGAAAGGGCAGGACAGAGGTTTTGTAGGAGTGGCGGGGCAGGACAAGGGTTTTGTAGGAGGGGCTGACAGCGGTTTTGCAAAGTTTACAAATTGTAAAAAAAAAGAAAGAAAACCTTTAAATTTTTTTACAGGTTTTTTTTTTTGGGGGTGGGGGGGGTGCCAAGCACAGGATCCGCCCCGGGTGCCAAATGCTCTAGGTACGCCCCTGTTTCCCCTGCAGAAAGGCTTATTTGTGTGATCTGAGTGCCATTCATCTAATAAAGTGCGCTCAGATCCCAGCTATCTGGGGATATGTGAAATGTCTGTGTGTTATGTGTAAAAGGTGACTTTATGTATTTGTGAAGTGTTTTGTGTCTTTTTGCAACCATGTGCTTAATGGAGTCTTGTGTCTGTCCTGGGAGATAATTGAATTACTCTTCAGGATAGAAGACTCTGAAACTGGTTTGGGCCAGAAAGCCATGCTTCATTTAGTCACAAAGGACTTTCCCTTAACTTTTGAACCCCTGGTCTGATTCGTGCCATTTTTTAATATGTTGTTCCTCTGAATGGATTGATTATGAAAATGTATGTTTGTGACATGTATATTTTAGAAGTTATAAATATTGTGTAAAAACTGTATTCCTCTGCCGGTGATAATGAGATTACCCATTGTGTTCAGTAATCATATCACCTGCAGAGGAGAGGATTTGGTGTGGTAGTGTCTGGGTGTATTGTACGGATTGATTGGCTGTTTGGTAACGCCCTGTGGGCTGTACTATGTTTGTGGATTGGGAATAAAAGAGACTGTATGTGACAGTACAGAGAGATTCTGCTTGACCCTCAAACCGATGTGTCGTCTCGTTTTTGGGGGGGAATTGGATTGTATGCTGACTGCCAGGAGTGTAAGCGGATTGTATGCTTTTCCTGTTCTGCTGATTCCAGTGTTCGTGTGTTTCCAGTTCGGGAGTTGGTGAATTCGTACAGTTTGCAGTTCGGGAGTTTGGTGCTTGCAGTAGCTGCTGGTCTATGGGAAAGGGGATTATCGCCTAAACGGTTTTTATCCTCTTGTGAGAGAAACGGTCCGTTACACCCCCCTACATAGGGTCACTTGGCAGATATGGATTGACACCTATCCTAAGGATCCCTGATACACACTGACACAGAGCAGAATAGGGAATATCCACTAAATGCCAAACATTGTTATACAGGGGAATATTCAGTAAATAAGGATAAGGGGGGACCTACTGACTGACTGACTGTGACTCTGACTGTGCCACTAGCTCCTTGCAACGACCTCCCCCTGCTTCCAACTCGTCTCCTCCTCCTCTCTGTCTCCCCATCTGAACTTTCGCCCTGTTCTTCTTCTTGCCGAGCGGGCACCCACGTGACATCAGTTCAAAGTGCCACTCATATATGGTGTCATCAACCGCTTCACTTGTATCTGACAACTCAGCAAAGGAAGAAGCAGCGGGTACAACATCATCATCATCACACCGTACATGTGTAATGCTGCCTGACTGAGACATATCCCTGTTATCTACATCCTCTGTCAATAATGGTTGCGCATCACTCATTTCTTCAAACGGATGTGTAAATAACTCCTCTGACATACCAAGTGAAGCGGCTGTGGTGCTAGTGTTGGTGGTGGCGGCAGGCGCGTGAGTGGTATCTTGAGAGGTGCCTGAAGCTAAGCTGGAGGAGGATGTTGCGTCAAGGTTCCGAGCGGAAGCTGTAGAAGATTGGGTGTCCTGTGTTAGCCAGTCAACTATGTCCTCAGAACTTTTCAAGTTCAGGGTACTTGGCCTCTGAAAACTGGGCATTATTCTAGGGCAAAAGGGAATCACAGCACCATGACCACGACGGCCCCTGCAGGGTGGCCTGCCTCTGCCTGTCATTTTTTTTTCGATTAGTGGTACTATGCATGCAAGCTACTGTGACACCAGATATGAGTGGCAATGTGCACTGGCAAAGGTTGGCAGAGTACACGTTGCAGGCCTGACACACCCGCTTGAAGACAACTAACTGCTATTCAATCTATAACAGTGAAAAAAGTTTTTTGTTTTTAAATGCAAGCTATTATGACACCAGATATGAGTGGCACTGTGAACTGGCAGATTACACACTGTAGGCCTGACACACCCGCTTGAAGACAACTAACTGCTATTCAATCTATAAAAGTGAAAAAAGTTTTTGGGTTTTTAAATGCACGCTATTGTGACACCAGATATAAGTGGCAATGTGCACTGGCAAAGGTTGGCAGAGTACACGTTGTAGGCCTGACACACCCGCTTGAAGACAACTAACTGCTATTCGATCTATAACAGTGAAAAAAGTTTTTTGGTTTTTAAATGCACGCTATTGTGACACCAGATATGAGTGGCACTTTGAACTGGCAAAGGTTGGCAGAGTACACTTTGTAGGCCTGACACACCCGCTTGAAGACAACTAACTGCTATTCAATCAACAACAGTGGAAAAAAGTTTTTGGGTTTTTAAATGCATGCTATTGTGACACCAGTGAGTGAGTGGTGGCACTGGGCAAGTGGGCACAGTATACGCTGCGAGCCTGACACACAGACGCTTGCAGACAACTAACTGCTATTCAATCTATTACAGTGAAATACTTTTTTATTTTTTTTTTTATTTTTTTTTAAATGCAAGCTATTGTGACACCAGTGAGTGAGTGGTGGCACTGGGCAAGTGGGCACAGTATCCACGGTGAGCCTGACACAGAAGCTGGCAGGCAGGTAACTGCAATTACATTACACAGAAAAAAAATAAAATAAGCAGACTGATGTTCTAGCCCTAAAAAGGGCTTTTTGGGGTGCTGTCCTTACAGCAGAGATCAAAGTGCTTCAGGACTGTAGTGGACACTGTATACACTAACCTAGCTATCCATTTCCATATCAAATCAACAGCAGCTACACTTTCCCTCCTCTCACTAAGCATGTAGCTTGAGAATGAATCTAAAATGGATGCTGTCCAGTAGGTGGGAGGGTCTGCTAGGGAGGGTGTGCTGCTAATTGGCTGGAATGTGTCTGCTGACTGTGAGGTACAGGGTCAAAGTTTACTCAATGATGACGAATAGGGGGCGGATCGAACCGCGCATATGTTCACCCGCCGTGGCAGACGCGAACACGCTATGTTCGTCGGGAACTATTCGCCGGCGAACCGTTCGGGACATCACTAGCGTCCATCAAATTCAGCCTTGCTCACATCTGTGTTTGCTACATCCTTATTGTTCTTACTGTAAAAAAAAACCAAACCTTTCCTTTGCCTTAGACTAAATTTCCTTTCTTCCAGTCTAAATGCGTGACCTTGTGTCCTATGTATAATCCTGTTTACGAATTGATTTCCAGACAATCGTTCGCATTGAATGTGTAATGCTATTATATCCCTTCTGAGGCGCCAATTTTCTAAACTGATCAAATTTAAATTTGCTAAGCTTTAATCATAACTAAAATGTTTTTGTCCTTTTAATACTTCTGAGCCCCCATCTGCACTTTTTCTATTGTGAGAATATCCTTCTTTAGAACAAGGGCCCAAAATTGCAAAGCATATTTCAGGCATGCTCTTACCAGTGATTTATAAAGAGGCAAAATTATATTTTCTTTTTTTTTTTTTTCAAACTACTGGCCTAGTTTGTTGTCTATAACAATTCCCAAATTCATTGCACGTGTTGTTATCCCTAATTCACTATCATTTAGGGTGTAAGTTACTTGTGCGTTCTTTACCCTAAATGGCATAACTTTGCATTGTCATCTGCAAACACTGAAACATGGCTTTCAATGCCTAGTTCAAGATCATTTATAAATATATTAAATAGAAGCAGTCCCAGAGCAGAACCCTAAGGGATACCACTTACCATTTTTGTACAGCTTAAAAATGTACCATTAATGACAACTCTCTATACCCTATCTTTACAAGAATTGTCATCTAAACAAATTTCTTTTAGTTTGAACACTAACCTATTGTGTGGAATTGTATTTAATGCCTTGGCAAAATCCAAGTAGATCACATGTACTGCAACACCCTGTTCGAAAGTTCTACTTATGTCTTCGTAGAATGTAATTAAGTCAGTTTGACATGACCTATGTTTCATAAAACCATGCTGATTTTTGATAATAACAATGTTATTCTCAATTAATTCCTGAATATTATCCTTTAATAACCTTTCAAATACTTTCCTAGTATACAGAGGAAAAATAGTTATTTAAAGTTTCTGCCTTTTCCTGGTCTTCATTTACTAACATACCCATCTCTATTTTCAGTGTACCTACACTTTCATTTTTTCAAAATTTTCTTTTACATTTACGTACTTTGAGGGTGGGTTTTGCTCCCTTTTAGCCCATCTAATAGCTGTTTTTTGCATGCATTATTGGCTTCTTTGTCTCTTATATAGGATGCCTCTGATTTGTCTGATTTAAATGCTTTAAATGCCCCTTTCTAATTTTTAGGGTTTCCTTCCTACTAAGCCACATTGGTTTCAGCTTGTTTCTTTATACTTATTACCCATACTGAGAAATGTACCTTTCTAATATTTGTTTGAAGATATTCCATCTCACGTTCATCTCAGATTTCAATGGACCAACATTTTTACCATTAAAGGACCACTATAGTGCCAGGAAAAAAATACTCGTTTTCCTTGCTCTATAGGGTCTTTGGGTCCCCCTCGCCCTCACGGCCCCCCTCCCGCCGGGGTCTATGGTGAAGAAGAGGTTAAACACTCACCTTTCTCCAGCGCCGGGCTCCCTTGGCGCTGTCAGGGTGGCTGTCCGGTGCCCGGGACCCAGACACTGTCTGGGCGGCGGTGCGAGGACCGGGACCCAGTATGCCTGATGTTCAGAGTAGGAGTCACAGTGTGGAGGCGGATTAGCAAGGTCTGGTGCTGGGTAACCCCACGCCCCCCTAGTGTTGAGCACCAGCGTTTGTGCAGCCACATACCAGAACCCTGATTCAGCTTATGTGGATCCCAGGAACTAGGAGCTTGGAATTAAGCAGACCTCCCAGGAGCTGAATAGGGAGGCTCTGCAGCAGGAGTGTATCCAGTACTGAAGCAAGGCAAGACTAGAGATAGGCACCATACATGAAAACAAGACCGAACTAATAGAACCAGAGCAGGACAGAAAGCAGAACCCAGAACATGTACACAAGACATGAGGAAAACAAGAATTGGGCAGGACAGGACTATACAAGAGGAGACATAACTAAGCACTATATATGAAAAATATGGGGATTTAGTTACATTATATGATCATACATTGCATAAGCCTGCCACAACGCCAATGTAGCAGAACCCCTTTGGCTGTCCCATTTATTTTATTGTTGGCACTGCAGAGTTTTCCCTGTGCCCAGATTATACAGAATTGCATATAACTATATGTAGCCACACTTTGTTCGGTAGAAGGATATACCAGCTTGCAGGTGAACTGATACATTCACCATACGAACAAAGTACTGAATCACCGGACCACCCTGGTGAGAAGATGGGATGTGATTTATCTCCCTGATCACTTGTTACATTCCCTTGAACATACGAACCCTCTGCTATGTTTCATGGGTGGCCGCCATTTTGGCAGCCGAACACGTGGCGGCAGCCATCTTAAACCCGCGAACAGCGGTGTTTGCTCGTCGAGTGTCTGGAACTCAAAATGGACACTCGACTAACCGAACACCGCTAAGACCTCCAGGGCTTCAGAAAGAACTAAGGGAAATGCACGAATGGCCTGTCGTTCGGTAGGATGAATCCCATGAACTAAGGGATTCATCCGGTTACCAACTTCATTGTGGATGGTATAGCCTTTCGGGACTTTTGAGGCACAAACAGAGACCGACCGCAGGGCCAGATCTCATGGAACTATTTTCGGCTACTTTACCCCTGCGGTCGGTCAAAACTTTACCTTCTCATAACTCCCGAACCCCTGGTCTGATCTGGGTGATTTTTGGATATGTTCCTCACCACATATTTGGGGTACATCTAAGAATTGGGGAAAAGTGTGCACTGTATCTCCCCTGTGGGCTCTGCTCTAAGCCTCCCTCCCCACAGCAGCATTAAGGGAAGCAGGAGAGGACCCGGGTTCCTCTCGCGAGATCTGAGCTTTTCTGTGGCAACGCTCAGATCTCACGAGAGTGAACTCTAGCCCCACAGGGGCTAGAGTTCACTCTCCACTGGACCACCAGGGAAAGCAGCAGGAACAAGAATTCCCCCCCCACCCACCAACATACAGCACCCTCAAACACACAGTACAGAAACAGCACCCTAACACAGCACACACACGAAAGAGAGAGAGAAAATTATAGAAATTACACGTATTAACCTTTAAATGTCTAATTTTACATTCACTTCTCTTTGGTTTTTAATATAGTAATAATATTTATAATAACAAATATTTTTATAGTAAAGTCTTTCTGTCGTGTTGTAACAAATTATTGTATTTACTGATTGGACTGTAATGTCATTTTTTGGAGCTAATATTAAAATTGACAGTCCCTATATAAACCACTTGATAAAGCCCTATGTGGTGAAATGCTTTATGGAAATTATTACTTTCTTGTTTTTTATCTATAGAAGATTTTTGGTCACTATACTTTGTACTGTGTCAAATAACCTTTTGTTTTAGATTAATTTATTTTATCCTATTTACTTCCTGTCTACTCCAAAGAAATCCTAGGTGGGGCTCATACCGCCGGAGCCTTATCCAAAGAGCAGTTTGCCTGCTCTATATTTGTGAGTATTAACTACAATTATTATTTTAGTATGGTTTTATTGCAACAAAGAGCACTATTATCTGCCTTTTTAAGTTCAATAAAACGACCTCTCCTTCGGACACTTATACACATATCTCGGAAGTGGGGATTATACCACTGTACGCTACTACAACTGGAGCTGGTCATAGCTCCATTAAATTAACCTACTTTCCAGTAGAAGAATCTACCATCTACCCAAGAACGTATATTGCATATGAAGGGGTATTCCTTTTTATTTTTGACTATTTCATTTGATTACTGACAACAGTATTATATTGTATTCTTGTGGCGCAACCTCTTTGTTTTTGTTTATTTCTTATTAATGTTGTGTCAGTAATTACAAAATGCACATTCATATCTTAATATATATTAATATATATTAATAAAAACAAAACCACTATCAATGTAAAGTACTAATCTTATGACAAAATTAAGGGAGAGTAGGGGTCATGTTCTCCAAACCACCATCAGCAGCTCTTCTCAGTCTTAGATCCACTTCATTAGCGATAAAGACTACTGACACCTCCATCACCACTGCCACAACCAGCACTGTTGTTAATGGTATTCAGTCTCAGGATAGTGGGACGAACATGTCCATTATATCTGAATGAACACTCAGAAGGAAGGATACTGTTTCATTCTCAGACTTTTTTTGCTACATTGAGTAACTCAAAGTCTACGGTAGCAGAAGAATCAGCCATTGTGGGACAACCAGCCCCTCAATACCTTCTTCTGGCACTGCAGTTACTTCTACCAGAGCTAGTTCAAGCATTATTCTTGCGAAGGATCATCTCCCTAGTGTCAGTTTGAACCAACTTCTGCAAAGACACCACAAGTCCGTATTTCTGAGGGAAGAAGAAAGAGAATGTACTAGAGTAAGCAGCATGTCTAATCATGCGCAACCAGTCATCACCATTGATGGTACTGTAAGTTATATACCAGGATAATGAAATCTAGATATTTTAAAAACAGTATCCCTGCTTCCCTTAATGCTGCTAAAGAAAAACAGACCTGGTCTGTTGCTCAGTGGTCCAAAGTCCTCTTTTCTGATGAGAGCAACTTTTGCATCTCATTTGGAAACCAAGGATCCAGAGTCTGGAGGAAGAATGGAGAGGCACACAACGCCAGTGTGAATTTTCCACAGTCTGTGTTGATTTGCGGAGCCATGTCATCTGCTGGTGTTGGTCCACTGTGCTTCATTAAGTCCAGGGTCAATGCAGCCATCTACCAAGAGATTTTGGAGCACTTCATGCTCCCTTCTGCAGACAAGCTTTATGGGGATGCCGACTTCATTTTCCAGCAGGACTTGGCACATGCCCAAACGGCCAAAAGCACCAAAGCCTGGTTCAATGACCGTGGGATTAAAGTGCTTGATTGGCCAGCAACCTCACCTGACCTGTACCCCCATAATCTATGGGGCATTGCCAAGAGAAAGATGTGAGACATGAGACCAAACAATGCAGAAGGCCACTATTGAAGCATCCTGGTCTTCCATAACACCTCAGCAGTGCCACAGGCTGATAGCTTCCATGCCACGTCGTATTGAGGCAGTAATTGCTGCAAAAGGGGCCCAAGCCAAGTACTGAGTGCATATGCATGCTTATACTTTGAGGTCCGATATTGTTCTATGTACCCTCCTTGTTTTATTGACTGCATGTAATCTAAATGCTCTCTCACATATATTAGTTTCCCCTTTTACGTTGCATTACTGAAATAAATGAACTTTTGCACGATATTCAAATTTTTCAAGTATCACATATATAATGTAGCCATCATGTCATCTAAGACTAATGTATTCAGATGGATTTCAAACCACTTCATGAGTTGATTTTGCAGATTATAGTATGTGGACATTACAGAATGTAATCATACATTGAATACTGATGTTATTGCTTAGATATTTCCCAGACATTCAAACTTCCCCCACCCCACAAACCTGGTCTCCATAGACAATAGAAGCAATGAACCCCTATGCTACATTTGATTAGAAATTAGAACACAAACACACATAGGAAAGTGAATTCTTTGTTATAAATTTTTAGAAATTCCATTCATATTGGAAGGTGTTACCTATAAAATGTCAATAGCCGGGGTAGTGTAGCAGAGTCGTCGCATTGTGTGCTAGCTCGATGGGGCTTCAGCCTAAAACTACAGTAACAAAGCTGTTAACAGGCAAGATGCAATGTCTGCTTGTGTGTCTACACAAGATGGCTTCCTGCAAAGACCCCAAATGTTAATTTTAAATCCAGCAACAAGGATGTGCAGCTGATCCAAGATGGTGGAAGGGAGAGGTCTCCTCTCACCTTTCATGCATGTTCAGAAGTAGAGAGCCTATTGGCGGTGGGAGACTAGATGTCTGCCTCTGAAAAGAAACTTTCCAAGATAATGCAGTCCTTATGTTCTACTATAAAAGTGTATTTATATATCAAAACAGAAGATATCCACAGAGACGTACGCGAGCCGAGTTCAAAGATAGAGGTCCTGGAATCAAGAATGTATCAATTGGGTGTTACACATAATGCAGAGACTTCCGCAGTCTCCCAAATTCAGGGAACCACATAGTGAACATTTTTTGGTCCCAAATACAATACAAAACATAACCCAAATAGGGTTATTATGCAAATATTAAGGTCTGTCAGATGCACTGTAACGGTGGGGTGGAAATCTCCAACCCCCCATCTATGACTTAGGCTCTGGAGAGAATGGCACTAAATAGATTATATGAAAATGTGACAAAAAATGCAAGGTACAATGCCCAAATTCAACCGGACTTTGTCTCTGTGGCACTACCTCCATATTTGAAATTGTAACTTCCTGGTATAACTCACAGTAAATGTATTTTTCTGAAATGTTTATTTTCTGTATTTGTTTATTTATGTGCACTGAATGAACATTTAATAAAAAAAATTGATACACAGAAAAAAGTTAAAGTACAAGGAAAGGAAATTAAAGTATGTAAGTATAAGATTTCCCTTGTTAACATGAAATATTAAATAGATTGTGTGTGGGAAAGGGCAGTAAAACAACTTCTGTAATTAGGGATAGAACTAGAGTAAGAGTCAAGAACAAAAACAAACACAAAAAAACAACTGTAGCAAAACTGGAAAGGACCACACTTTAAAGTAATTCACAAAGGGTAGTCATTCTTTTATTATTAAATGGAATGTTTCATTGACAGAAACAAATGTGTGTTTTAATGGCTTAAGAACAAAAAGTCTATTACAAGGCAAAAAGGTCTAGTCACGGAAATCCAAAACAACCAACTTAAAAAGTAAAACAAACAACAAAAAACAAAAAAACCCAGAACAACCAGCCTTGGTCATCTTCTCCATTAGTTATCCATTGAATTAAAAACCAAATTTTATTAAATATTCAGTAGCGATTGCCAAATCGAGGGTCATTGGGTCTGTTTTGCCCTCCAAAGTTTCCTCCTTGAATTCCCAATGCTGCAGATAGGCCCTGAGAACTTTCACCCGGTAGAAATCTGTTATATAACAACAACAAAAAAAAAAAAAAAATTATTTCAATTTTTGCAGGAAACAGATAGTAAAGCAGGAAAACGTTTTAGATTAAACCATATCTTCAATTTCCTGTAGAGTTTCTTTTGCAGTGTATGCTAACAAGGTTACCAAACACTTCATATTGCAAACAATGAAAGGACCTGTGCAATCTCCTAAACCCCTGCAGTCCGATGGAAATATTACTGACAGTATCAATTATCTTCGTAATTGGCATGGTTGAAGGAGGGAATGAACCCCTCCACCCCCACTATTCTACTTTGAAAAAGAGTTGACCAAGATCAAAACATATGTACAGGTATGTATAATTATATTTGCTTACCCAGGAATGCCACTTCTACCCATTATGTTCCCTTGACCTGATGAACCAGGCATGCCACGATCTCCTAAAAAGAGACAAATACAGTATTTAATAATTTGCATCATCTTACATTTGCCAGAGTTTGAGTAGTGCAAACTTATCTAGTATACAACACCAATGCCTTAAAAATATTTGCAATTTCATAAGTAACAATATTAAAGATTAGAATTTTTGATACATAAACATAGTATGATGAGAAAATTACCACACAATCATTTGACGATTACTCATTTGTGTATTAAAACCAACACTAAATTATAGAAAAATATATCACAATTAATCCAGTTAATGGATTACTTCAAACAGAGCAAGGAAACAAATTGGATTTAAAAAAAAAAAATTAAAAAAAAAAAGAAAAGTAAAAAAAATAAAAAAATTTGCACTAACAAGCTGGCACAGTTGACTAACCATAAAAGTGCATTGTCCACAGGGGCCAAATAACATGCCGTATAACCTGCCTACATTTTCATCAGTCATCACGATTTGCAGACCACGTTAAGAGCTGCTTGAGATGCTCCATAATACAGAGAGATTGAAGTGGATCTGTCACCTCAACTTTACCTTACCCTTTTCCTATTGTTTCAACTTCTTACTCTTTCACAATCTGTTCATTTTCTAACATAAGCCTTAGCCTTTCCAACAAGTAGGGACTGCCTTATTGTATGTATCTTTCCTACACCTAAGAATTTTGACAAAAGGGTGGAGTTTAAGGCACGCTCAGCTTCCTATATCAATGGCCTAGGTGGGGAAAATACATAAGACAAAGTAGTTCCTACATTTTAAGAGAAAAAAAAAATCAAATCCTGAATGAGGTAGAGAAGAGGACACAATAGGAGAAAGGCAAGTGACAGACACTATAAATATGTTGAGTTTAAAGCAAAGCATTTAGCATCCTGGAGGGGACCAAAGTATATGGCCAGATGTGTGTATCAGTGCCGTGCCATCTCAGGAATTTGAATTTCTGGTCTAACACTAATCTTGGAGCAAGATAAAACCATTATCTCTGACTTCTGCCCATGTAGAGGAAAAAAAAAAAAAAAAAAAACATTCACAACTATAAGCAAGTTATTACTGATCAGATCAGCAAAGTACACCTGGATGATTCTGTGCTTCCACTATTTAATAGTCTACCTTTGTCCACCAGACTAA
The DNA here is from genome assembly GCA_933207985.1 of Pelobates cultripes. Taxonomy (NCBI): domain Eukaryota; kingdom Metazoa; phylum Chordata; class Amphibia; order Anura; family Pelobatidae; genus Pelobates; species Pelobates cultripes. The sequence goes on from OW240916.1 coordinate 51,114,962, forward strand.
ACCCTGCACTCTGTGCATCATGCAGACTATGACCCAGGTGTCCAGGCTTAGCTATCATTATAAAGGAATTGCACAAATTATTTTTAGACCAATGAATGAATACTTATTCAATGGTTTTATTAAAAAATAATTTATAGGTACAAACTTCAAAAATCAAGATAATTTAAAACCATAAAATAACGAATTGTAATAAAAAAAATGTAAATCTACATTCTTATTTATTTAGCGCCATCACATTCCATAGTGCTGTACACTTATCACCCTATACTTCTATGAGTTTTGAATTACATTTTAAAAAGTGTGTATCCAAAGACAAGTTTGTTTTTTCTCTTTTGCACGATATTAAAAGTTATATGGCATGCAAATGACAATGGAAAATAAAACAATTTGAAGCAAAATCTGCAACAGAACATGAAGCCCACCTTGCCACCTGTCATGGTCTCTTCCAGCAATACCATCTACAGCACCTGGCCTTGTTCTATCCATTTCAATTTTACGCCCATGATCTCCCCAATCACGGCCATCTCTGAAAAAGAATATATATTTTTTTTAATATTAAAGACTGTAATTGAAATTAAAATCAGTACTTAAAGGCATATGCATGATATTAAAGGATATTTTCACTTTTTAGAGACTAGAGCAGTGTTTCCCAATTGGTGTTCCGGCAAAAGATGTGAAAATAAAATGGCAGCAGGCGGCGAGGGAGCAGTGATCTCCCTGCCCCTGCTCAGCTCCCTTGCGCGCACAGCAGTGGTGCTGGAGCCGGAATATGACGTCACTCCGGTATCACTAAGAGGCACGCGACGGAGCTGAGGATCACTGCACACCAGCTGTTCAGCAGCCCCATTGGACCCCATGCCAGCACTCCTAAAGGTAGGGGGGCTGAGTGGAGTAAAATGTAAAAAAAAAAAATAAAAAAAAAAAAAGTGTGTCTGTTAGGGAGTTTGTATGTGTTTGTCAGTGAGAATGTATCTGTTCTTGTCAATGAGTATGTGTGATACACTATGTCAAAGGGTTCGGGAAAAATTACTTGGGAATCCCTGTACTACAGTATGTATACATTACCAATAAAAAAAAAAATAAAAAAAAAGAAGAAGAAGAAAGAATTAGTAACCCCAAAATACATAAAATTAAAACTAACCTTCCTGGTGCTTGGATGCCTCTGCCTTCATTGACACGACGGTCATAGCCTCCCCAACCTTCTCTCCCATGTCGTTCAGAATAATTCTTTGGGAAATACAAAAATAGGGATATTTAAATGGCAAAGAAGGCATAAGGAAATGTAGCTATAAGACAGTGAATTAGTCATACTTGTATAGCCAATTGTACTTGTATACCTGGGGGAAAAAGCTGCTGAAATAAAAGGCAGGCATCTCAAAAAGGAAGAAACACTTACCCCGTCTCTACCTCCAAGACCAGACCTTGAATCATCCCTCCTAAGATAAAAAAAGCAAATATAAGTTAAAAAAGTGTAGATTTCATTACACTTTCCGATAATCAGAAGACCCAGTTACTAGGAACAATTGTAATATTAATATGCGCCATTTCCACGAGCACTCTCTCCACCTGCAAGCATAAATTGCAAGGAAGCCTAGCCTGTCCACATACTACATACAGACACTGGGTAGGAGGGGAGTTAACAACATTCTTGCACATGGAAGGAAAAGGTAGTGAAGCACAACCACATGAGCTGTGCTTGTAAAGATCAGGCTTCTAGAAGCTCACACAGCAGTGATGCATGATGTGACATATCTGTAGAATACAGCTGTGTGACGGCATTCTTGACACTGCTCAATTTAATGTAAAGGTAAGATAATAGGAGGGATCCGTCAAAATCTAAATGTGAAAATTGAGCAATAGTGTTATAGAGGGGACAATGAAATGCAAATCAAGTAGAACAGTTACATGTGGCAAATTGTAATCCCTGTAAACAACCACTCTTTCCTCATGCATTCATTACTGCACCTGCCTGCTCTGTGACCAGGGCAACATTCCCACTGTTCACTGTGGACATATCTTTCAATTTACAAAACAAAATGAGAATAGAGAGTGCTGCTCAAACCAACTGAGCATCAAAAAGTTACTGACCTGTCTATGTGCAAGTGATCTGGGTATCTACCACGTTCTCTGTCAAAATCATGAAAGCGTTCTTGTCTTCCAAAATCACGATACCGTTCATCCAATGCAATGCGCTTTGATTCAGGCCAATGTGCATCATCTCTTCTTAAAATAATGATAAAAAAAATTAGTCCCCCAATTAAAAAATACACACGCACAACATTTAGACCTGAATTAAATTTAGTAATGTGCTGATAACAAGGATATTCAAATACAGCTCAAAAGCTTCTTTTGTGATTACACGATACCTTAAATCTATATCATACGGTCTTCTTATGCCAGGTCTTCGATCTTGCTCATAACGAAGTCGTTCTTGCTGGCGTCTCAGTTCCTCTCTTTCCCTCTGAATTCGCTCCTGTTCTAGTCTCCTCTCATCCTCTATTCGCATTCGCTCTCTTTCCAGTCTCTCTCGTTCCATTCGTTCTCGGTCTAAACGTTCCCTTTCAAAATCAAGTCTAGCACGTTCCCTGCGGAGCCTCTCTCGCTCTTCTCTTTCACGAATTATAATGGCTCTCTCTCTTGCTCTCCTATCCCGTTCCCTGTTTAAAAGAGAAAATAGGGATAAGAGGGATAATTAAATTGATGTAAGAGTAGTGAGAAATGAACATAAGCAAAGTATTTTTTCCTCCACGTAACTCCTACCTGTGAGTTTTCTTTTAAGACAATTTCACTATATGCGCTGCGTGGATTTATATAACTTTATATCAAAATTGTGAAAAATTTGTCTGCCTTGTATGATTTCACAACAAAGATTTTTTTTAAAATAGGTCAAGTCTTTAAATTATGTTGGCGGATTTCTGACACTAGTTGCAAATATAACCACCAAGGTTTATTAGAGCAGTTAAAACTAACAAATAAATATTGCATACTATCCAATTTCCTTTGGTTTTTTTAATGTATGAATATGGATTTTGGGCGCAGGGCTCAATTTTTTTTAATAGATAGTAGAGCACTTTTTGTTCACCATTCAATCACTCTTGAAAATATTATTCAATACTACCACCACCACCACCCTCGTAAGACTATGCAGCTACTTTCCATTTTACAAAGTATTGGTTCTATATCTTGAATTCTTAATTTAATAATGATCTCTTAAAATTTGATTTTTAATTAGAATTAAAAGTAAGTGTGAAGGTATAAGATGCCTAAAGTAACAGAGCTTAGGTAAAACTATATCCTCACAAATCTTGGCACAAAAACCAATCAGCAGTGATTCAATTTGGGCCAATATAGTAATGATTGTGGCAAATTAAAGCCCTTACCGTTGCCTTTCCATCTCTCTTATTTCTCTCTCTCGTTGCCTTTGTCTCTCTCTCTCCCTTTGTTCTCTAATTTTATCGAATGAGAGTATGTCTCTCTTTTCTTTACTCTCAGACTTGCGATCTTGACTTTTAGAACTCTATAGTGGAAAGAAAAGTTATGAAGGTGGAATATTAGCTATTTTTCTAAGCATTAGAAAAGGTCATGCAAAACGGCAAAACACAAACAGAAAATCATACAAATTGCTTTTAACTGCTCAAGTTATAATTTGTTCAAAACAAAAACGTCCAAACTAATTGCTAGAATGCAGTAAACCATAAAAGTGCTCTTCCCCTCACATACATGAACTTTTAGAAGAAAATAGGCAATGTATATTTTCATGAATACAGTGTGTAAGCCATCTAAAGTAGAAGTTATAAGGAGTGTGAAAGTCCTGAAAGCACACAGGGTTTCTGAATAGTAAACTCAGATTTAAAAATAGATTTAAAACAAAATAAAAAATTTCAACTATTCTGAGCCTACATTTCCCAGAAAAGCTTAGCTTTATACTAGTTTAATTTGAACCCTTACCCTTTCCTTTGAGTCAGTTGATGTTTTAACACTTATAACCGGCTCGCCTTTTGATTTGTCCATGACAACCGTACGTTCTGTTCCTCTACTTCCTAAAAGCCGCATGAAAAAGATCCAGAGAAAAATGTTCAGTGAAAAAAAAAGAAGACAGGAAATCAACTAGATCAACTATATATCTGCATATAATGGCACTTTTCAAATGTAACTACTCACAAGCATTATCAATTCCATCAGCATTAGGGCAGTTTCCATTGATTGAGCATCAGTCGACACATGCAGTCAATGAATAGTGTAAACACTTTGATAAAATGTATACTGCTAATGCAGGAATTTACCAAGGGGCCAAGCCACCATAGCTCAGTAGACTTGGTCAAGCCACTCAAAAACATTCTGATAAAAGATTATGGTACATAAAACTCTTCCCTTTAATGACAATACAATTAATATTTGCCAGTTTTTCCCCCCCAGCTAGGAGTGAGTCTTTTCTTGTAGTTTTTACTATCCAAAAAAAAAAACTAAAAAAAAAAAAGTTTCTGTACATGCAGATACCAGTTTACCACACAAACTGATAATGCATAGATTTGTCAAAGATATTAAAGAGAAAAAAACCAAAACACAACAGTACTAAAAAAGTCGACTCTTCAAAGACCAATTTACCTGACTTGCTAGTTCTAGAACGATCTGTTCCAGACTTGGGTTCTTCCTTGTCTTTTTCAGTATCCTCTTTTTCTTCGGGTTTAGCATCATCTTTAGCAGCCGCTTCATCTTTCTTCACCGGTGAGGACCTAACACAGTTGCCAATATCATTTGCACATTAAAAGATGTACATTTGTGTCATAGTTACATATTAATCTGTTAAAAGGTTATAGCCAAGAAAAATAAAAAAGTGAATGTTTTATGAAAGCAACGCTCCAAGCACCATAAACAATATAGCTCGATATAGAGATTATGGTGTCAGGAGTGCCCTGGCATCAACCCACGGTAAGGTGACAAACAGTAGTTTTAGCACAGTTTGACAATTTACCTAGGTTTCACAGAGCAGCAGCAGAAGCTGGATCGCTCTACAGAATAAAGCAAAACCATGTCAACCATTGTAATCAGAAAGAAAAAAAAAAAAATTGGTTCCCCTTAGAGTAGCACCTACTTTCACTGAGGAGCCAGTGATCATTTAGACCGGTATAAAAAAAATAAAATATATAAAATAAAAAAACACAAACACCCCACACAAAAAACACATTTGAGATCTAAGATATTTAATGGACAAAGAAGTGGAGATGAACTCAAAGCATACAAGTGAAACAATGTCAAACAAAGAGGTAAAATGAAAAAAAAACCTTAACATTCGGCCATATAGTATTTTTTTACACTTAAAAGTTTAAGATTTGTGTGATCCTGTTGGACTAATGCCGCAGCTCACTATAAAAGTTTTCAGTTCAAAAAATGTCAGCCATGTACCATGATCCAAGGTTTATTTTTCTTTTTTATAGAGCATCCACTGATTGTGTATATTCTATAAAAGCCACCTGCCCAATTCCTGTAGGTCCCCTTGCGCTGCCAAAACAGCATTGAGGACACCTGAAGACCTCTGAACGTGTCCTGTGCTATCTTGCACCAATACATTAGCAACCTTAATGTCCTGTAAGATGTGAGGTGGGGCCTCAGCGAATCTGATTTGTTGCAGCAAATCCCACAGTTGAATTGAGATATGATGAATTTGGAGGGCAAGGCAACACCATGAACTCTTTGCAAACATAGTGCAGGAATGGTTTGAGGAGCATAACAGTATGGCAGGGTGCATTATCCAACTGAAAGAGGACAAAGACACCATTTCTGTAAAGATGTTACATTGTCTGTCTAGATAGGTGCACACAGCATTGGCTAGCGTTTAGCACAGTAAGTCTTATCAGACCGGATGGGCTAGCCTTTGCTCCACACGTGCATGAATGAGTTTTGGACACCCATGACCCTTACACTGGTACAGAGCTTGTCCTTCCTTGCCACTCTTTTGGTAGTTAACCACTATGAACCAGAAACACCCCACAAAAATTGACTGACAGTCTAGCCTTCACGATTTGACCTTTGCCCATTTTTCCAGCTTCCAAAACACGAAATTCAGACTTGCTCACTTGCTGCCTATTATATCACACCCCTTGACAGGTGCCACTCTAACAATATAATCAGTTATTCACCTCACCAGTCAGTGGTTTTAATGTGGTGACTGTTAGTGTATCAGTACCTGAAGATCAGTATCTTCAGACCTGGATTTTTAACATTTTAATAATGAAGACTTGAGGGGTTTTTTTGTCTTGGAAGAAAGAAAAATATTCAGTATTGCAAAATTGTATTTTTTAGCAAGTGCAAGATAAGGTGTGGATTATTCTGCCAGAAAAGATTGAATGATGCCTAATAACCTCCAATTTCACACTTTTACTTCACACTCTAAGACAGGAAGTCAGCTGAACAGTATATTTTATAGTGTTGCATTAGTCTTTTAGACACTCCATTTTCCATTATGTATTGCCTTATTTGTAGTTAATTAGAACACTTAAGCATAAAGGTCCAATTTAGTAGATAAACTATGGTAATCCTATTAAGGAACACACAGTATTGGTGTTCAAATCTCTAAACGTTTAACCAAGACTGCCGGCTAAGGTCACCAGCCATCACAGACATTCTGTTTAGAATGACCGCGGTAAAATTAAAAACAAAACCCTGGAATACCCTTAATTATAAATTCCTACAATATAAATTATATATGGCCAAAGTATTTGAATATCCATACTAATTACAGTTATTTCAGTCTCACCCATTGCCAACATGTGCATAAAATCCAGCATAAGCAATGCAATCTCCACAGAGTGGTAGAACGTAACAAAACGCTTTCATAGGCAAATAAAATGTCTGTCCTATTAGATCTGCTTCTGTCAGCTCTAAGTGCCATTATTTTGAATTGGAAGAGTCTAGGATAAAACATTCCATTCACAAGGTAAACATAGTTAAAAAAAATAATAGATATATATCTCTATCATAAATGTACCCGATTCATAACTCATTAGAGTTTCAAACTGCCTCTGGTGGCCACACCAGTATAAGAACTGCACACTGGGCGATTCATCAACACTTGCAATGGCAAGCATTGGCTGAAGTTGTGTAAAACATGCTACTGGACTCTGGAGCAGTAGAACATGTTCTCTAAAGTGATGAATCACACTTTACTGTTTATCTGGGCTGGCAGATGACAGGAATACACTATTTAATGCAATGCATAGAGCTACTGATTAAGTCTGAGTGAGAACAGTGTGTAATTGTTCCCAGGGTTTAAGCTAGGCCCCTTCGTTACTGTGAAGGATCATCCTAAGGCTACAGGATACAAATATATTCTGAACAATTGGGTGCTTACAACTATTGTAACAAAAGGTTGGGGAAGACTTTCAGGAACTGTTGTCTGTCAGCCAGTAAATATGAATATATGGATTCAAAGAAATTCTTTAGAAAATACTAGAAAGTTTTAAAAGTTTTTTTTAGAAAGTTTATGCATGTGAAATGCAGAGGTTTACATGTAGCCCAACGACACCATGTGCATTAGACATTTTAGGGCTAACTAAGAATGGTAAATGACCAGAAGATAACCAAGTTACAAGTGTTTCTTACAGTGGACCACCAATTCTCATGTGAAGTGACCACCCAAATGCACTCCCCATACTACATTTCCATGTTCAGAGCAATACTGACCCAAGCAGGTATTTAGCAAATAAATACTCAACAAGTGGTGATCCTGCATTAAACTATCACTACTTACTTTTCGGACTTGTTATCAGTTGATGTACGCCTGTCATTGCTAGAAGTCTTTTCTTTCTTTGGCTCATTTTCTTTCTTTTCAGGTTTCTTTCCAGCAGGCTCGTTTTTAGCCTTAAAATAAATAATTCAAACTTAGGACACATTGATCACTGCATATGAAAAAACAAAGTAATTTATCGAGAATATTGGAAACATACCACACTAATGCAGATCTATTTGGCACATACACCAAGCGTAAAACATTAAGTCAAGCAATATGATAAGATCTATGCCTGTTTCAAAGGATGAGGGTTGTTAAGTCTATCAGGGTGATTATTTGAATCCATTAATTTCTAATTCAAGGTCAAAATGTATCCAAGTAACAGTATTCTGCTTCCAGTTCATCTATTTTGGTTTTAAAGTAGAAATTCACGCTGAATTAATTTCCAACATTTCACACAGTGTGAAACCCTGAAAGTGTTTACTTTAAATTTGGTGGTTACAGAAAACTCTTGAACTACAGGTAGTGCTCAGACAATCTACCTGGGACTGATGGGAGTTATATCCCACGAAAACAGCATGCACCATTCCACAAGAAACAGCAGTAAGAGGACCTCAAAATTTACGATCACAGCTGAAACGTGAGAATCATGATCTGACAATCTCCTCAAAATCTGGAACAGTCAAATTACATCTAAATGTACAAGGGAGCTAAAAATGCATACTATTCCAATCCCGTTCACTGCACCAGATGAAGATACTAAAGGTAACAGAGGCACAAATCTCTGTACTTTCACCTAGCACAAATTGCAGGTGAACAATGAATCCTGATGTGTTGAGCTTAGGCATAACTACCCTCATACCCTTTAACCTAGCCAAATCTCCCCCTCCCCCCCAAAAATAAAATATACATTGAGAATATGCATAATTTTTTAAAATGTGAATATATAAATCTGTACTTGACAGAACCATTACCACCAAAATACTTTAAACTTGCACTAGTATATATTGCCCCCACTAACCTTTTCCAGAGAGATCATTCTTCCATGTAGCTCAGTTCTGTGAAGGTGGGTTATACATTTGGTTGCATCCTCAGAAGAGGACATTGTGACAAATCCATAACAACGTGCACCAGGACTACGAGCATTTGTAACCACTTTTGCCCCAACCACCTAAAAATGTATAAAATGCATAAGTACATCTCCAAAAAATATGGAAGTGTGCCATATTGTTTCCCTGATCTGCGAGTGTAGCCACTTTTGTCTCCCTTAAATACCATGAAGCATTTTGTATACCCATAACTTTTGTGGACATCTGTTAACCCGTTAAGGCGTTATATATGCTGTCCCGCATTAAGTGGGCTTTAAAGCCGTTGCGGCGGCATAGAGCGCCGTAACGGCTTTGAGCCCCTGGAGGTCCGGCGTACTTCCCTCCGCTGCGATCCTCTTCTGGAGGGCTGCCTGACAGCCCAGGCAGCCCTCCCCCGGCAAATTAGGCCCCCCGGGGCCATGTGATCGCTCTCAAAGAGATCACATGGCCCCCTATAGCAGGCTGTGGAACTGCCAGCAGTGGGACTGTCTGAGCTGTCAGACAGCCCCCTGCTGGTGGGAAGTGTAAAAAAAAAAAAAATTTTAAAAAAAGGTTTTAAAATAATAATAAAAAACAAAATATATATATATATATATATATTTTTTTTTTTTTTACACACATAATTACATTAGTATACATGTAGAATTTAATTACCTATAAATGCATATTAAAATTCTACATGTACATTTAAATAATTTTTAACATAATTATGTTATTTAATTAAAATTTGATTGACATGCCTGACAACACAGGGAGAAAGTGCAGAGAATTTAATTCGCAAGCACTATATTTGACCCTCTAACTCTCCAACAAGACACCATAAAACCTGTACATAGGGGGTACTGTTTTACTCAGGAGACTTCGCTGAACTCAAATATTAGGGTTTCAAACTGGTAAATTGTATTACAACGATGATATTTTAAGTGAAAGTGAAGTTTTTTGCATTTTTTACAAACGAACAGCACTTTTATGGACTATATTATTGTAATATGTTTTACTGTTTTAAAACACTAATATTTGTGTTTAGTGAAGTCTCCCGAGAATAACAGTACCCCCCACGAACAGGTTTTATGGTGTTTTGGAAAGTTAGAGTCACATATAAGGCTTGCATTTCATTTTTTTGACATTGAAATTTGCCAGATTTATTATGTTGCCTTTGAGAGTGTATGGTAGCCCAGGAATGAGAATTACCCCCATAATGGCATACCATTTGCAAAAGTAGACAACCCAAGGTATTGCAAGTGGGATATGTCCAGTCTTTCTTAGTAGCCACAAACACTGGCCAAATATTTTTTTTGCTTTTTTCACACAAAAACAAATATGAACGCTAACTTTGGCCAGTGTTTGTGGCTACTAAAAAAAAAAAAAAAAAACGACTAAATATACCCCACTTTCAATACTTTGGGTTGTCTACTTTTTCAAATGGTATGCCATTATGGGGGTAATTCTCATTCCTGGGCTACCACACCGTCTCAAAGGTAACATTACTAATCTGGCAAATTTCAATTTGAAAATGGAACGTTCTATATTTGACCCTGTAACTTTCCAAAACACCATAAAACCTGTTAATGGGGGGAGAGGGGGGTACTGTTGTACTCGTGAGACATTGCAGATTACAAATATATGCATTTTTGTGCAGTAAAACCTAACAGTATTATGACATTCACAGCTAAAATGTCAGACGGAAATACAAATTTTCTCACTTTTTAAAATTTTTTAATAAATTATGTTCCATATATGAATAGTTAATGCTAAATTAAAGCCCTGTTTCTCCTGAACAAAATGATATATAATAAGTGTGGGTGTACTTAATGTGACAGCGGTGAATTACAGTTGAACAGACATAGCGCAAATTCCAGTTTTTGTTTACGTTTTGTTTTGATCAGAACGTGCACTATTGACTCCGTGCGGACGGGGTTAAACAGCAACTACTTATTGATTTTTTTTGCGAGTTTGTTCAACCGATTGCTTGATCATGTTGCAACAATATTTTAATTTGTAGTTTATTTTTCGTTTAGCTTCCAGCTGGGTTAGGGATATTTCCTTCAGTAGTAAAGTGAATTTGTAAGCTTTGAATTATCATTTGGTTGATTATTGTGATATTTCTGTGTATAGTGCTTTTAGAATTTAACCTGGTTGTTTACAGTATTTTTAAAGAAGACCAATAAAAGTTATATTTCAATTATTGTCTAAAGAATTGTTTTTTCTAGGAAATTTTTTTTTCTATTTTTTCTATTATTTTTCTAGGAAATATCATTAGTTTTCACTTAATTCGTATTTGTAGGGGTTAACCCCCATTGATATTTCCAAGAAATTTGTTTTAATAGCGCTCTGCCTGTTTGCTAAATGCAGAAAGGTAGATTGCATGTATCAATCTAAATAGACACCGATATGTGTGCACTACTCAAAATCAAAACTAGAACACCAATAACATTAAGCTTTATGAAAGTATTGTTTCTTTTTTGAACAGTTTGCACTAGGAAGGAGACTGTACGATAAATCATTATTTGGGAATTGGAAAATAGTCACTCCACATCACTTACCTTTCCATATTTGCTGAAGAGATTTTTCAAATCAGTTGCTCTTGTGGTGGATGAGAGGCCACTAACCCACAGATTTTTGCCAGAGCTGGCATCAAGTTGACCTTGTTCAAAAGGAAATTTGTAAATTTTACATTGGTGCTTTGACAATATTAACCAATAGAATTACATAAATGGCAAATGTATAAACCTCTAATCCTGTACTCTGATTACTGTCAAGTTATCCAATATCTAGGGAAAAACAAACTTAAAGGGATACTATAGACACCAAAACAATTTTAGGTTTATGAAGCAGTTTTGATCTATAGATCATACCCCTGCAGTCTCACTGCTCAATTCCCATTTAGGATTTAAATAACATTGTATATTCAGCCGTAGTCACACCTGCATGTGACTTACACAGCCTTCCTAAACACTTCCTGCAAAGAGCCATCTAATGTTTATACTTTATTACAAATTATGTTTAATTTAGAATTTCTGATATCCTGCAGGAACCTCCTGTATGTAATTCAATTTACAGAGCAGGAGATTAAAATTTTAATGCAAGTTACATCTAATTGAAAAAAAAAAAATTCTATTTCTGTAGGCTGTGTCAGTCACAGCCAAGGAAGGTCTGCATAAAACAAACAAGATTAAATTTAAATTAGAATTGGCATGCACACGTGTACATTCCCACAATACGGGTCGGGTTAATTACAGCTACTCACAAAGCATTATGTAAGCTTTCTGAGCTGAGACTTCTGGTAATGTAACCTTTGCAAGCAAATATATATGATACCCCAAGGTGATCTTGTCAACCACATATTACAGAATATATATTTATAAAATATTTTACCAGGAAAGATACATTAAGATTTCTCTCGTTTTCAAGTATGTCCTGGGTCCACAAAACATTGCATTGATACAATAGAGTACAATTAAAATACAAAAACAATATTAATACACAATTTTTTCAAAATTTAACATAGAACAGATAGGAAATATATGATCAACCATAGCACATGCATTCTGTTTTGAGGTATGTAGAGAGGGAATGACTTAAGGCTTGGTGAAGATTTGAAAATGTGTAGGAAGTAGTTCCATAATTGCGGTGCTCTGTAGGAAGAGGAGGATCTGGGCTGCTTTCTTTTTGTATTTCGGTAGACTAAATCAAGTGCTGGTACTGGATCGGAGGTTATAGGAGGTGGGAAGAGCAGAGGAGAGCATTCTGCTCAGGTAGGGCTGGAGCTTCCCAGAAAAGCTCATAAACACAAGGCTGGAAAGATGAAGGGTGCGTCTGGATTCCAGCGACAGCCAGTTTAGTTATTTTAGCATGTCACTGTGGTGGGTCCTGTAATTACATTGTAGCGCAAATTGGCAGAACGAGTTATACAATGTTTTGAGTTTATTAAAGTGGGATTGCGGTGCAGGTGCATATACTACATCTCCATAAATCAATGATTGGCATCAGCATTTGCTGTACAATCTTTTCCTTTACTGTAGGGCTTGGGTAGGATTTGTTTCTGTACAGGGCACCTAGTTTTGGATCAAGTTTAGATGCAAGTTTTTCTATGTGGAGGCCAAAAGAGATAAGTGGTCTAACAACATACGCAAGTATTTGAAAGAGTGGACTGTGGTGAATTTGTTTTGATGGATAGGTGGAATTGTGTAATTTAGGTACTGTTCCAAAGTTCATTGTGACAGTTTTGTCAGGGTTTAGGAAGATTTTTTTTTGCGATCCACTTTTCTACCTCTGTAAACTGGTTTTGGAGCACAGCCACAACCTGCGGTAGATTGGATTTGCTTGCATAGATTACTGTCGCCTGCGTGCATTTGATGATTTGCAGACATTAGGCAGATCACTTATAAATAATGTAAATAGTAGGGGGCAGAGAATGGAAACTTGGGGAACATCACACGTGACTGGAAGAGGGAGGGAGTCACTGTCAGAAATGGACACATATTGTGAGCGATCCGATACATACGATCGAAACCAGGTTAGCGGACAATCACCAATACCTGAGTTTTTGAGTTTGTGCAGTAGAATGTCGTGGTCTACTGTGTCAAAGGCCTTTGCAAAATCAAGTAAACTAGCTCCAGTTAAGTCTCCTTGTTCCATGCCAGTTTGGCTGTCATCGCAAACTTTTAAGAGTGCAGTTGTAGTGGAGTGATTCGGGCAAAAACCCGATTGATCAGGGGGTCAGATAATTAGATTGTTGGTAATACTCAAATAGTTGTGTATGGACAAATTTTTCTAAGATTTTTGACAATACTGGGAGCAATGATATTGGGCGATCGTAAGAAACCTAAGTAGTGTCACCACTTTTATGGATAGGCACTACTCCTGCAGTCTTCGAAAGTTTGGGTATGTATCCAGACACCAAGGATTTGTTAATTAGATCAACTTTAAATAATTTAACATACCTTTCTCATCCTTTGAGATGCTTTTATCAGTTTCATCATCAACCAAGCTAAATAAAAATAAAAATCAAAGCCTGTCAGTAGAGGATAAACATTTGAAGCAATTCAATACCTACCGTCGTGTCTGCATTTACAATCCCCTAGAAGAACAATTAGCCTAAATATATTAATATTTCACATCTAGGTTTTGCAAACGAAAATACAAAAAAAAAAATTAAAAAATTAAAAGTTAGATAACTAGTAAAACCACGACTATACAGGTGGTCATTTGCAAAGAAAATTGTAAGCGTGTGTTTTAAATACCTATTTCTAAAAAAAATACAAAATAATGAAAAATAAGAGATAGCATCTGGTCTAGAACTGAGAAAGCGACAAACCTCGTTTTCTGATCGTCCTCTTTTGTAAAGGACACGTTAGTGCCAGATGTTTCTTCCTCTGTGTTTTCTTCAGTTTTCGTTAGAACGTCTTCACCATCGCTGGCATTCTCAATGCATGACTTGTCTTCAGTTTCCATATTTTCAGGATTTTGATTAGACTGATTGCTTGTTTTGTCTAGCTCTATCATTTCAATGTCCAGAAAATCCTTGTGTGCGCTCTGGTCTTTAGACTCCCTGTCATCTGACTCTAAAGGGTTACTTTCTTCAGTTACACACTCTTGATTTGACTCGCCATCTAAATCTAATGTGCTGTCTGCTGATTCGACGGTCACAAAAACATCTTCCTCGCTGGTCTTCTCTTGCTCCACACAACTTTCATCTTGGTTATCTGACTCCTCCACTTCTGGAACATCTTCCTTAAGTGGCTCAGATTTACCAGTTTCCCCCAATATGTCGAGCACTCTCTCATTTTCTATAGATTTAATAGGAATAGAACGGCACAAAATTTAATTACCAAGGAAAAACAGCAATTACAAGTGTGGAACTGGCATGGATGCCAAATAAGATCTACAGAGATTGGAAAAATCTATGTTACTGAAAACAGGCATTGAACTGAAAAGATGAAAAAATTGATTTTACCCCCCAAACTTATAAATTTAAAAAAACCTGACTAAACTTCAGGATGCGCCTCGACTATCTTCACGTTTATTTTCTCAAGTACTGTTCTTCAAGAATCAGCTTCTGAATGTCCATTTGGTTTCTAGGCATTTCATGCTGAAATTAGCTTCCAATTTCAAAGAAATTTCATTTTACAGAAAGGTCCAATACAAGTAAGATATCTTCCTTTGATCCAGCAGGTAAGAACAATGCAACATTAAAGCACCGTGAGAATCAAGTTGGTTCTCCTCAAGAATGACTTTGATCTTCTTGTATTGACAGTTCGCTTTCATTACGATGGCAAAGTGGCTGCTCTTCCCTATTTATCATTTAAATTACAAACACTGCTAATGTCACCAAATCTGTGAAAATTAAGATCAAGATAAAATATACAGAATTTTAACAGATCTGGTGGCTATGCTTTTCCAATCTCTGTGGCCCATGATTCAAGAAAAAAAAAAATGTGGCCAGAATATAAACTTAAAAATAAAAGAGGAAAACCAAAAAAACAAAACAAATCAAAAACATAGAAATAGACATCTATACAATAACGCAGTACCTTGTTCCTGGCTGGTTTCTTCATTCTCCTAGGAAAAAAAATAAAAATTAATAAAACTGCAAATCCTTTTCGAACAAAACAGTCAAACAGGTGAAACATGGGCTGGCAATCAGAACACATCTACAGTCAAATTAAAATGTACTGAAACAGGACGGGCACTCACAAATAAGAACAGTTGCACAGTAGATATGATCGGTAAAGTTCAGGACAATTAGAAAATAGTGCAAGTTTTGCAAGACACATATAATGCATCCAACACTGAGGCATCTGTTGGTGTTATACATCAAATATCGTTTAACTTTTTCCTCTTGCATCACCCTACTGTATTTTAAATCTTTCCACATCAAACTGTAAATATTTACTTTATTTTATATTGAGAAGCAACTCTACCGTCAAAGAACGGTGCACTGGTTACATCACCTGTAAATTTCTATCATGCATAAACACCTTCTCAAGCTTGGAATATACAATCCTCATGAACATGGAATCTCAGATTTTGATAAAGAAAATATGAGAGATTTAACACGCCTGTCAAATTTATTACCTTCACTGATCAGTCATATTGAGCTCTCACTTACATGCTCAAGAAAAAGTAATTATCCTCACATATACGCTTTGATTTATCAAAATGGATTTGTTTTTATTTTGCACACTAACAAAAATTTTTTTCCTCACTCTTTCGTGGGGGGTGGTAATGGTTTGCCAAATACAGTTAAAGAACCCTTTAACTATATTTGGCAAGCCATTAAAACGCCCCATGAGAGAGTTAGAGAGAAATGAAATACTGTTTAGGATTAAATATCCGTCTCTAAAAATTTTTTTTTTTACCCATTTAGGCTCCTCCATTTTAATGACTAAAATAATTAGATAGAAAAGCTCGATGCAACATAAGGGCTACATTAACAATCACAACACCAAAACCACTACAACTTATGGCATGAGGAGACGGTCCCTGTAAACCCATCTTCCAAATTCCTCTGCTTTTTAAATAAAGCCTACAAATCCCATAACACATCATGTAATATCTGATGTAATTTGGGGAACAATGCTTTCACATTCAGAATATGAATGTCTATGTTATGATCTCGCACCCCAAATCCGCTTCCTTCACTTGCAAAGTCAGAGCTGTTCGTGCATATACAAAAAGCACTGTTCTCTACAGGTCACTCATTATTGCTTCCATTTTGTAAGGGCTGGGTGTATTTTGTTCAGTAGCTTTGTAGAACAGGTGCAGGAAAATGCACAGCCTCTTATGCCACAAATCGAGAGCCTTCCAGTTAATGAGGGAAGCAACTGCCCCCCAAAATATGAGGGAACAGAAGGGACAAAAAAATAGGATATAATAGCTGGAAATATGTAAAGTTTTCCTGATCTTGTAAAGCTGAAAACCCAAATTGTATAGTTAAATCGAGCATGGGGGTCAAGACAGTTTTCAGATTCTCTCAGTTTTTGTTGCAATGCAATTTGAAATGGCTCTAAGAGAGAGAAAAAAAAAAAAAGAAAAAAAAAAAGAGGGTAACCCAGACATGGACGACATGGTCATTGTGCCTATAGGGGTATCAGCTACACCTTGCTGACAAGGCCCAAAAAAGACTGAACACTCATCCGGGGTTGCGATCTCTCTCTTGCTGGCAGAATCTGTTCGGTACTGTCCTATCTGGTTGGGATGAGTTTGATATACAAATGGTATAGTTTCTCTTTGTAATGTAACAAGTGAGCCAACCCATTGAGACCTGAGCATGGCTAAACAAAAGGGCAAACTAAATTGTTTCTCTAAGCTTTTATTTGCTCTTACGAGTTCTCATATGCTCTGTTTTGTTGCAATGGAGATCAAGAAAGGCAGCGAAAAACCACATTACTGGAAATAAGCTAGGTAGTTGGTAAAAGAAGAACAGCAACAGAGAAGATAGGACTGATCACTGAAAACGCATCTTCCAGAATGTCTAGAACATGGTAAGTTTCAAAAGACCTCCTTGCATAGTTTAGCACTTTCTAGCAGATTAAATACAGTGGTCCATGGTTGGTGTCCAGCCTAAATGAGAGTTAAATAGACATAACCTCTTGTAATCTGTATTGACGATGAGAACAGCTCATGACGCCAGATCAGAAGGCCCACTATAACTGCACTGAGCATAACTCCTTTAGGGCAAAAAAAGATATCCCATAATATGAAAACTGCTTCCTTAAACCTTAAAGTGGCTAGATTATTTGGGTTGCACTTGCGGTGTCGTCAAAGTAGTGCAAATTGAAATTTAATTTTGCTACAATACATCTGTACTTTGACATTTTGCCAAAACTGTGCAAACTAGTGGTGTATGTGGCCATAGGATATTACACTGTATGCTCTTGCTCTCTTTTACACAGAGTATCTGTTCCACAATCTTGTTTTAGATTTATCCTTTCCTGTCCCTCTAATTGTAACCAAACTGCATAAAGATAAATTGCACAATTTGGGACAAATAATTCTCACCAATAGCAGTTCTACCTAATTATTTTAACCAATATTGTTTTGATACGAATCCAATTTACAGTTACAGTTTTTGCTCATAACTACCCATAACATTTTTCTCCCCCTTTTGTATAAAAAAAATAAAATACATTCAAGCATAAAGCAGTGTCTCGTGATTACTAAGGGCATTAATAGGACTTAAAAAATAAAAGTGATGAGATTTAAAATGGACATTGTTTTCCCATGAATGTCTATATAAGCTGTGATTTCTATGTACACATAAAGAAAGGTTTATGCTATATGCAAGTTATAAACATTCAGTGTAATCTATTTCACTGAACTGCCTCGCACAAAGGCAAACTCCTAGAAAAACAAAGTATAATTGGCAATGTCCAAATGGAACGAAGGTGTTATCCAACGCATAAGTAGGAATTTCTGCTTTGACTATACCTGAATAGGGACTGGACTGCAGGTAAGGGAGTAAATATCAAACAATTTCACTCACCCAGGGAGTTCTGGCAACATAACTACAGCATGTTGCAGTGTTTAGAACAATGCCACTTTAAGAGACAATGTTAGGTTACTGTAAGAAGGTCATTAGAGAGTTAACATTTTCAGATGGATAGAAAATAAAAACCAAAGAGTATTTTGGCAGAGAAACTGAAGCAGAGTAAATAATGCAACAAAAACAAATAAATGTAACAGGAGAACTCCGAGGAGCTAAAATTATAAATCTGCATTACCTGGTTATCCCCAGAATCATCCTCCATACCATTATCTTCAGCTCCCTCCTCTTCAAGCTTACGAACTGTTTAAAAGGAAAAAAGTCACAATATGTTTATTAAATGGCAGGATCATTGATCATAAACTCAATGTGTCCAATATCCTAAGGGAAACTAGTGCTAGGAATTGAAAAGTGTATTCCTAGCACTATAGTACACTATAGTTTCTCAGCGCCCGCCCCCCCTCTTCAAAAAGTTCAGAAAGTGTTAAAACTATTTGTCACTTCCTTGAATCGAGTGCCAATGCCTCATGGAGCAAGACTGTTTTAGCTGATGCAATCATGCACTCGTGAGGATGTCCAATGTCACGACCCGGGGGTGCCACAGAGGTGGGTTAAGCCTGCAATGTCATTATTGCAGTTTATCAATAAGTGCAATAATGACAATTGCAGCGTTAAAATGACTTTGGAACTGCTCACAGCCCAATTTAATGAGCTGTCCCTTTAAGAAATCAAGTTACAGCTCGAATAATCAATTTTTATTATTTCCTTATTTCAGTTTTTCCATTGTCCATTCTCATGGCATATGTTGTCCTATGTATCGTCACCTTTCCTTCAAATTCCTATTTCTCAATCTATTCATCCATAAAAAGTTCACCATTGCCCCCATTCCAGATCAAATAAACACACCTCTGCCACTTCGCTTAGGAGTCTTTTTACTTGGAGTGTCTGAAGCAATCTGGATTTCATCTGGATTTCCACCTTCCTCTTCAATTGCCTGAGAAGAAAAAGTAGCAAGTTTACTTGGCATTTAAAACAAATTTGGTAAATATATTCATAGACAAGGGGACAATGGAAATAATGTTGTGAACATTATCCATCACAAAAGAATCTCTGGCACATTATACATAATTTGTCTATTGCAACTGGCAAATCAGAATGAAGTTAAGGTTCACAGTCCTCATGCAAAGAGAACAGCTTCATTAAGCTAAAGTTGTTTTGGGGACTATAGAGTCACTTTAATTTACACCTTGTGAAAAAACATGTACATTTAATAACAGATCTTTCTCCTACTTCTCAGTAAAACCTTATTGCATATACTATGCTGATGATTTGACTGACAGGGGAGAGCAGAAAAGACCTAGCAGACCTTGCTAACTAAGGAGTAAAGGAATAGAAACCGTTATGCTGGCAACTAAGCCAGCCTGACAAAAGTCACAAAGGAGGTTTGCTCTGCTTTAGGAAAGGTCCCCAAGCATAATAAATTGCATAAGACAGCAGGTGGTGCAGAGTACGAACCAGAGGTGGGTGTTACACAAAGATGGTAGCACTGAAACAAAGAAGAGATATTTTACATTGAAAATATGTGTCTTTGAGATTTGTGTATTCAATGCATGTGGAAATGATTTAAAGCAAGTTACTTTTTTATACCCGTTCCTTTTTTCTAACTATGGCTTTAATTCAATTCTTTTGGATAAGGTTTTCAATCACAATCTGAAAAACCCAAATGATTTATTTACAAAACAAAAAAATACTACAATTCAAAAGGAACACTATAGTGTCAAGTATACAACATATTCCTGACACTACAGCTATATAAACTCCCCTATTAGAGGAGTAAAAGGTGTTTAAACTCTCCTTTTTTCCTGGGCCACACTGGTCTCGTCGTACCTGGCTCCTACCCTGTTCTGCTTTCCTGGCTGAGATCATCAAAATTGTTTTTAGCCAATCCAAAAGCTATTGAGCATTCACAGCAAAACAGTGCACTGTGCCAATCAGCATCACTTCATAGAGATGCACTGAATGAATGCATCTCTATGAGGAACATCCAGAGCGTGAAGACACTGGATTGGTGGCACTCTAATGTCAATGCATTTTTAAGCTGGAAATCGGTAGTAATGAAGAAACATTGTATTCTTCAGTATTAGGAAATTGTGGTATTAAGTATAGATTGGAAAGCTTACACTGAAAGTATGTTTTTAAACAGTACTTATTTATTTTTTAATAAAATTACTGCTGCATTGTCTGTTCAGAGGCCAACTGTATTTCGTTTACCCTGTATGCACATGGTAGTGACACAAAAGTTGAATCTGAATCAATATTGACCAAGGAAGCACCTCTAGTGGCCATCTGAGTGACTTCCACTAGAAGTGTTCCTAAGAAGCCATGTAAAAACCGCCTTTTCACAGAGGCAAGTTTGGCTGCCAAATGGATTTACAAGAGTTCTGTTTTGATGTGCATGACTTATAAAATCACGTAATGCCACTGAAGTGAGCATCTGACTGTAAATAGACAATTTGCTAAGAGACTGGTGTGTTGATTACCCATGGATATCTGTTACCCGATCACTCAAGAAACTGCACACTGACTGTGGGCTGTTCAACAAGGTCATGCAAGTTAAAGGACCACTATAGTGCCAGGAAAACATACTCGTTTTCCTGGCACTATAGTGCCCTGAGGGTGCCCCCACCCTCAGGGTCCCCCTCCCGCCCGACTCTGGAAGGGGGAAAGGGGTAAAAACTTACCTTTTTCCAGCGCTGGGCGGAGAGCTCTCCTCCTCCTCTCCGCCTCCGTTACGCCCCGCCGGCTGAATGCGCACGCGCGGCAAGAGCTGCGCGCGCATTCAGCCGGTCTCATAGGAAAGCATTTACAATGCTTTCCTATGGACGCTGGCGTGCTCTCACTGTGATTTTCACAGTGAGAAGCACGCAAGCGCCTCTAGTAGCTGTCAATGAGACAGCCACTAGAGGATTAGGGGGAAGGCTTAACCCATTCATAATTGTAGCAGTTTCTCTGAAACTGCTATAATTATGAAAAAATGGGTTAACCCTAGAAGGACCTGGCACTCAGACCAACTGCATTAAGCTGAAGTGGTCTGGGTGCCTAGAGTGGTCCTTTAAAGGACCACTCTACACATATAGAGCACTTCAACTTGTTAAAGTGTTTTGTGTGCATGGATTATCCATTTCAAAGCCAGTTTATAAAAAAAAGTGTATTTCTATTACAAATCTGCACTTTTACTAATAAATTAGGTACAATATATTCACCAAAAATAACTTTAGCTTAATTAAGCAGTTTGTGTGTACATATCATGCCCCTGCTCAATTCTCTGCAATTTAGGAGTTACAAATCATGTTTGTTTCTATCTACTGAGCCCTAGGCACAACTCCCCAGGATATGACTGACACACCCTGCATACATTTCACATGTTAACTTATTTTTTTTAAAGTTTTAATCTCCTTCTCTGCAAACAACCTTAATCACACACAGTGGGCTCCTGCAAGGTCTAGCAAGCTTTTAACAGAGCAGAAGATAAGAAGTGTTCAAGTAAACAGAATTTGCAATAAAAGTAGTATAAATATTAGATGACTCTTTACAGGAAGTTTTATCAATGCTGTGCAAGTCTAATGCAAGGAAATCTCACTAGGGCTGTACAAACAAAGTTATTTAAATCCTAAATGGCACCAAATGTAACAGACTACAGGGGCATGATCGATACACCAAAACTGCTTCATTAAGCTAAAGTTGTTTTGGTGTCCCTTTAAAGGATCACTATAGGGTCAGGAAAACAAAGCTGTTTTCCTGACACTACAGTGCCCTGAGGGTGCCCCCACCTGTGGCGCTGAAGGGGGTAAAAGCCCTTCAGCAGCTTACCTTAATCCAGCTCCCTTGGCACTGGTGACCTCTCCTCTGTCGATGTCAGCAGAGCCTTATGCGCATGCGCGGCAAGTGCCGCGCGCGCATTCGGAGTGTCCATAGGAAAGCATTTCTCAATGCGTTCCTATGGACACTCTGCATGATGGAGGCGAAATACTACTCCTCCACAAAGCACATGGCTGCTTTCTTCGCCTGCCAGTGAGCCTATTGTATTCGGTCCTCCGTGGGACACTATAGGCATCCAGACCGCTTCAGCTCATTAAAGTGGTCAGAGTGCAATTTCCCTGTCTCAATCCAGCAATGTTTACATTGCATTGCAAAGAGCCTCTAGCCGCTTCCGGGAATTTACCAGACTGTGTGACCTGATGCTGGACGTCCGCATGAGGACATCCAGAATCCTTAAAACCACCATAAGAAAGCGTTAAGTCAGTGTTTTCAGAATTTTTTTTTAAACCCCTTTTTTGTGAGAAGACGCGGGAACAAGAGAGCAATATAGTGGTGTTAGGAACACGTATTGCTAACACTATAAATTCCCTTTAAGGGGAGGAAAGCAGCACCAAAGTGTCCCCCAATTCAGGTCAAGATAGAACAGAAAAAAAAAAAAAAGAGGATGTGACAAAATGAAATATAATATAGTAAGTTGTGATGTGGTGAAACAAAACCAAAGGAATTGGTGAGAAATTCTACAAAGTGAGGAGGCATCATGGATTCAAAGTGTCCCTGCCAACTGCTTCTCTCTTAGAACTTTGCGAACCCAAAAGTGTTTAATACTGATATAAGGATTGCAAAATATAACACTTATAATATATCATGCCGGCATTAACTCTCTTAAAATCTAGTGTTTGTTTTGCATGTCCACGTGTGCTGGACTACATTTCCCAGAACACAAGAGGGTTATGACCTTTCATCACCCCCATTACAGCCATCAGCATCTTTACATATACATATATATTTATTTTACCATTACATCCATCAGCCTCTCGACCGATGAATGCATGAGCTAGATATATAGACACACATATTACCATTAGACCCATCAGCCTCTCTCCCGTTACATAAAGGTTTGTTTTATTACTGAATTGCACCCTGAGCCTCTCTGCCATTGCATATATTTATGGCCTTTTATAGCGCAATTAGACTCACCACCTGCCTCTGCCGTTTTAATAATAATAATAATAATAATAAATGTATATTTTATTAGTTGACTACATCCACCACCCGCCTCTCCCATAACATCTATTTATATTTTATTCCTCTCGCTGTATATTTCTCTCTCTCTGTATTTTAGTGCCGGAGTGCCCGCAGCTCTCACCTTGCGCAGTCTCTCCATCAGGGCGCTTTTGTTGCCGCCCGTGTCCACATTGCGCCGTTTCAGCTCGGCCTTCAGGTCTATGACGCGCAGCTCGCTCAGTTTCTTGGTCTCGGTGTCATGGCTAGCGCTGGGGTCTGCGGGAGACTGACTGTCCGCCATGCTGTACCGTGCGGCGATTCAACGGATTAAGGAGGGGGGAAAAAAAGCAATGCTGGCAGACCGACCGACCAAGCAAGCACGGCCACCACCTCCACACAACAGCACCGTACACAAAATGGCGGCTCCACGCCAAACGCGCATGAGCGTGGTCTTTGCTCCTCCCCCGATCACGTGACGGCTGGCCCAACAGTCCGCGGCCCAAAGCGCATGCGCAAGACCTCCTCTCTGATCACGTGACGGTCGGCGCCGCGCCCTCTGTTATTCAGAGCGCATGCGTTTTACCAAGCCAGTAACTGTTTATTGCTGCGCATGCGCACTGGTTTACCGCCAAGTGCATCACTTTAAGGGGCTGTGTCGGCGCCATAATTACTACATAATTCCAGAGTGTCCCTATTTGTGAGGGACAGTCCCTATGTTGATCCCAAATCCCTCTGTCCCTCTTTTCTGTCCCACTGTCAATCTTTTTTTTTTAGGAGCACCAAATTGTGTATAACAGAGCTCCACAGTATTAATACTCACAGTAATGTGTCTTTAAACTGAAATAAATATGTTTTCGAAATCAGTTTGTGTGTAAATAAGATACATTGTTCTTGTTCTAAATTACATGTTAGTTGCATAAATTGTTATTCGTAAGCCCCTTACAATTTCTCAGTACAACCTCGCCCCTGGCTAAACCCCCACACTCACACACCTAAAATTACAATGTCCCTCTTTGTCCATTTGGAATGTTGGGAGGTATCACATGGATTTATGTTAGTTTTGTTGCAAGGACACAGTGGTGCAGTCTCTAATTTGTGTCAAATTGTTTTTATTCTGTATATGACTAAAACAAATCTTAAAATACAGTGTTCCCCCCTCCGAAGCCTGGGACTGTCATATTACGATCTTTAATCTTCCTCAGCGTGTGTTAAAATTATTTGGGAATAAAGTTCAGTATCACTTATTCAGTGTATGGTGTTAATAGTATCCATCGAGACTCTAGACTTTGCGACTCCTTGGGGCCGAAACTCGACCCCACTGACACTCATAATGAATATATATATATATATATAAAAATGATAATTGTAATTATGTGTTTAATAAACTTGCATTCTCAAACTTTTTGTCCTCTTTATTACAGGCCTAACCACTTGTCGGTTTCGGCACATCACAACCGACTCATTTATACAATGGTTTCCTAATACACCATATATTACATTCTATCCGGCTTTAAAGTTCCCGGACACAAATATATATATATATGTTGTATTGCGTGTGTATTCAAAACTGTAGTGTGTATGTATAGGGGCTGAAGTATGCACGTGACAAATAATAGCTGCCAACATTTGAAAACAATTTCCAGGGACACATCAGGGGAGATTTATCAAAGCGTCACAGACACATTCAAGGCTAATTTTCAGCCAATGTTTGGCACAATTTATTAATTGTGTCCTTTTCTTTTCTTGATCTTTTGCTACTTTTGTGTCCTAAATGTCATTTTTAAAAATAAACCATTTCTTAGGTGACACAAGGTAATTGTAAAGACAGACAGAAAGTGCCTATTGTAATCATTTTAAAGTACTGACTGAGAAAACCTATGTTATTGTAAGTTATACCCATACACTCAAAAAGAGAAGGTATCGTCCAGCTAATAGATGCCTAGGTTTAAACGTTAAGCTTGAGTATTTTAGTGATCTTTACTTGTAATTTTAATTTATTATTTGTATCACAGAGTGTGAATGTGTAACCTATTTTATGTTTGACACTTGCAGTTTAATATTGTACTTTATGTACTTGTGTTTTCGAAGCAATATATTGAGGTTTATGTACACAGTTGATGCACTTTAATTACAGAAAATAGTGATTTTGAAAGTTAATTATTGCACATAGCACATTATTAAATCCATTTTTAGAAGCACTCTATCAGCACTTTACCAGCGCTCCACTGGTTTAACATAATCTAGCTCCAAGTTTTTCTGTGTACTAATGAATACACGGGCAGTATGGGGAGTAATTAACTAAATTGTCTTTATTATTACAGTGCAAATATTTTGAAGCGCTTATATAACAAATTATAATTAAGGCTGTGTTTCTGTGTCCAGCATCCTCCCGTTGTAATGTCCTTTAAAAAAGAAATTCTATGTTATGTTTGCCCCCTCCTGCTTACCTCCTGAGCAGGGAGGTGGGCAATAATTTATTCCCTGGTGGTCCAGTAGATTCCCATCTCTATCTCCCTCTTACCCTCGAAGTTCCAATACCACTGCCCTGCCAGACAGCAGTTACCCAGAAAAATTATTTAAAATATTATTATATTGCTACCCCTACCTCTCTTTGGTAGTGAGGTTGAGTGGCAATGAAATGACAGTCCTGAGAGGGATCATGCCCTTTCTGGATTCTTCATTGGGATACCGGCTGCTTAGAGCAATGATACAGCAGGGATATGATGTTATAGAGATATGATGTAAAGAGAGGTAGGAGGAAGAAAATATAAATATTATATATAGGTCCTGGTAGTGGGTTCTTAGAACATATATGAAATGTATGGTGATTTAGGCTGCTGCAAGGCCACAATATGCGGCTGTCTTGTGAGCTGCCTAAAGAGCTCAATAGTACATTTAGCTCCACCTTTGCTGTCCAACTATCATCAGACTTGAGAATGCACTTTGCATTTACAGCCTGGACAAGCACCCATCTTTGGCTATGTAGTTGTCAGTGAAATATTGTATAATGAGAGATATGATATATTTTGGGGTATGGTGTTTGACTTATTGATTTTTAAGCAACTTTGCTTTTTTTTCAGTATTAGCTTTGGGGGTACTCCACTCTTTTTGAACTTAGCCCTAATTCCTAATCGGTTAATATCCATTGGATGGATGGGCTGTTTCATTTAGATTCTCTGAGCGATACGCAGACCACCCCCCTGTGTTTTTATTGACCCCTTACCAGCATTTGGTTGTTAGCAGTACATTTAGCCTGAGTGGATTTATCCTTGCGTTCCTGATCTGTCTTATAGGGCTATACCCCCTACCCAGCATATAAACACTCTTTTATCCTATTTAGGGACGCTTTGGTGGATATAATGCCTCAACTTTTAGTTTTAATAAAGTTTTTTCCCATTTTTGGTTTTGCTACTATTCTATTTAAGTTGTACTCTTTCCCATTCACACTCTCCAGTGGAGCGGATGTCTGGAATATTGTTTCTTTACTCTCTATTTTCCAGTTATTAAGGTTACCCCCTTAAGTATAAGTACAGACTGGTGACCTTCCTTTTTTAACTGGGGATAAGGTTATGTGATTACCCTAGCCTATTCTGCCTTTGGCTGGCGGAGTATCACGTGAGCTATCCCATGGTTAATATTTTTCAGCCGTTACTAAAATAGCTGGGTAAACTATGGAATTGGGTTTCCGTTTAAGTGTGCTAAGAGATTGCATTGGGTTGTGAGGCATCTGGACCATTCAGGTTCAGCAAAGAATAAGATCCAATCCTTCTATGTATTTACATTTTTCAAGATTCTTTTGTTTCAGGTGTTGTACCGGAGGATTGGAGGAAGGCAGATGTTGTTCCTATATTTTAAAAGGGTTCAAAATCCTTGCCTGGAAGTTATAGACCTGTGAGCTTAACTTCTGTAGCTGGGAAAATATTTGAAGGACTATTAAGGGATAATATTCAGGAATTCATTGGGAAGAACTTTGTTATTAATCAGCAATAATCAGCATGGTTTTATGAAACATAGGTCATGTCAAACTAACCTAATTGCATTCTACGACGAAGTAAGTAGAAGTATAGATCAGGGTGTTGCAGTGGATGTGATATACTTGGATTTTGCCAAGACATTTGATACGGTTCCTCACAATAGGTTAGTCTTCAAACTAAAATAAATTGGTCTAGATGAATATTCTTGATCTTGGGTAGAACATTGGCTTATGGATAGATTACAACGAGTTGTAATTAATGGTAAATTTTCAGGCTGGACAAAAGTGGTAAGTGGTGTCCCTCAGGGTTCTGTTTTGGGACCACTTCTATTTAACATATTTATAAATGATCTTGAAATAGGCATTGAAAGCCATGTATCAGTGTTTGCAGATGACACAAAACTTTGTAAAGTAATAAAATGTGAGCAGGATATTGCTTTGCTGCAGAGAGATTTGGATAGATTGGGGGACTGGGCACTAAAATGGCAAATTAAATTTAACATAGAGAAATGCAAAGTTATGCACTTCGGGGTTAAGAATGCACAAGCAACTTACACACTAAATGGTAGTGAATTAGGGATAACCACACACGAGAAGGATTTGGGAATTGTTATAGACAACAAATTAGGCAGCAATATGCAATGTCAATGTGCAGTTGCTAAGGCCAGTAAGGTTTTGTCATGTATAAATAGGGGCATAAATTCTCAGGATGAAAATATAATTTTGCCTCTTTATAAATCGCTGGTAAGACCAAACCTTGAATATGCTGTGCAATTTTGGGCGCCTGTTCTAAAGAAAGATATCATGGCACTAGAAAAAGTCCAGAGACGAGCTATAAAATAGATAAAAGGAATGGAGCATTTTAGTTATGAAGAAAGGTTAAAAAAATTAAGTCTGTTTAGTTTGGAAAAACGGCGCCTGAGAGGGGATATGATAACTTTATACAAATATATTCGGGGCCAGTACAAACCTTTATCTGGAAATCTATTCATAAACAGGGCTATACATAGGACACGAGGTCACACATTTAGGCTGGAAGAAAGGAGATTTCATCTAAGGCAAAGAAAAGTTTTTTTTACAGTAAGAGCAATACAGATATGGAATTTTCTGCCTGAGAGGTGGTTTTGTCAGAGTCCATACAGATGTTTTAACCGCAATTGGATAAATACTTACAAAAACATAACATACAGGGATATAATTTGTAATTAGTGGGGTAATAGCTGCTTGATCCAAGGAGACATCTGACTGCTATTTTGGAGTCAAGAAGGAATTTTTTTCCTAGTTTGTGGGAAAATTGGAAGCACTTCAGAGTTCAGACTAGTTTTTTTGCCTTCTTTTGGATCAACAGCAACAACATATGTGAGGAAGGCTGAACTTGATGGACGCAAGTCTCTTTTCAGCTATGTAACTATGTAACTATGTAAATGGGCATTATTAGAATTCTCCATCTTCCTTATATCTTCTACTTGTATACACTGTTAAACAAAAAAATGAATATCCTCTTGGGAAAAACCCAGGGGACAAAGAGGAGGTCCCTATAGTATCTGTATGGATTAAAAATATAACTTTTTTGGGGATAACTTTAAAAAAATCGATAAAAGGAAACCAAAATATAACTGAACTAAGGAAGAAAGAAGAAATAAAAATTGAAAACTGAACCAAATAATGTGGAGGGATAAACCCTTATGTATAGTGTGAAACTCGCTGAAGACCGTAGTACCACTAACATAATAGAGTACCACAACCACTGCTGACCGCTAGTCCTATGTTGTAACTGAAGATCATATGGCTAAATTGCTCAATATGATAGCGCTGTAGATATACTGCAACAAATAAGAGCTAAATCTTATAAACGCTAGCATAAAGCAGCCTGTAACTATCAGTCTATATGAAGTAGTTTAGTATCGCTGATAACTAAAACTTCAGATTACATAGTTGCCTGAATGGGTTAATAATGTAGACATAGCCAGTTATAATGATAGTGTCTAAAGCTATTGTGCGAGTGGATTGAGGGTACTTGCGATCTCAAGATAGATACATAGTATCTGAGTAGCAAATGCCGTGTACTTTGTTCCTACCTACAGTCTCATAACTATCTGGATGCCGGTCCGCTTAAAAAGGTTCGGATACACACAGGAATTACCCTCATTAAATTACCCACACTAGTCAACCCACCATAGTCAAAGTAAATGAACAAAATTGTGCAGAGATTTTAAAAAATCTAATCCAAATCCTGCCTGACACGCATTTCAGCGCTGCTAAAGCGCCTTCGTCTGAGGCATAAGTGAAAACGCTCTGTACTGGGTTGTTATTTAAATGGTGTTATTTAAACCAATTTTAAATGGTTGTTATTTAAACCAATAGAGTGACGAGGTGTGTTCTTAGTTCCCGCCAAGAATTATCAGAATTTACATGGACCAATCCTGTCAATATTATAAGTCACGCCCAACCTCCTTTTTGCATGTCATAGCCTAAGGGATAATCTATTGGAGGACAGGAATATTGAATGAGTATAGTGATACAATGGAAAACCATAACATTGAGAAGTATGACAGGATCCCTTTATTAGTGGCGGATCCAGAAGCTAATCTCGGGAGGGGCACTGGCAGATCATTTTAAGAAACAATCCAGGCACAATAACCACTTCAGCTCTCTGTGGTGGTTTTGGTGCCAGGAGTTGCTGTGGCACCCTCCCAGAGTAAGTAGTCAAATAACTGTTTAAAAAAAGATTAATAACTTACCCAAGTTCTTCCTGAATAGGGACTGTAGTGTGTATGTGTGTGAAGGGTGCAGTGTGTGTGAGGGTCGCAGTATGTGTATGGAGGGGTAGTGCGTGTGTGAGAGGGGTGCAATGTATGTATGGGGTAGCAATTTGTATATAGGGAACAGTGTGTTTGTGTGTAAAGGATGCAGTGTGTGTATTGGGAGCAGTGTGTTTTTGTGTGAGGGGTACTGTGTGTGTATGGGGGGCAGTGTGTGTATTGGGGCTGTGTGTGTATTGGGGCAATGTGTTTAAGGGGGGCTCTGTGTATAAAGGGCTCTGTGTGTATTGGGGCTATGTGTGTTTATGGGGGGCAGTGTGTTTATGGGTGGCAGTGTGTGTATGGGGGCAGTGTGTGTAAGGTGGGGTAGTGTGTGTAAGGGGGAAGTGTGTGTAAGTGCGGGGCTGTGTGTGTAAGGGGGTGCTGTGTGGGTAAGTGGGGGCTGTGTGTTTAACCCTTAAGGACACATGACATGTGTGACATGTCATGATTCCCTTTGAAGTTTGGTCCTTAAGGGGTTAAGGGGGCTGTTTGTGTAAGGGGGCTGTGTGTGTAAGGGGCTATGTGTGTGTAGGGGGCTGTGTGTGGGGAGGGCTGTGTGTGCTGTGTGTGCAAGAGGGCTGTGTGTGCAGAGGGGGCTGTGTGTGCAAGAGGGGTGCTGTGTGGGTAAGTGGGGGCTGTTTGTGTAGGGGGGCTGTGTGTGTAAGGGGGCTGTGTGTGTAAGGGAGGGCTGTGTGTGTAAGGGGAGGGCTGTGTGTGTAAGGGGGGGCTGTGTGTGTAAGGGGGGGCTGTGTGTGCAAGAGGGGGGCTGTGTGTGTAAGAGGAGGCCGTGTGTGTAAGGGGGCCTGTATATTTGTTTGTGGGGCAGTGTGTAGGGGATTATAGTTTGTGTGAGGGGATAGGTGGGCAGATTAAAGAAATATATATTTTTAAATTATTAAATAATTACTAAATAAATATAGCTAATGTCCCCCTCCCTTCTTACCTTTGCGGAGGGAGGGGGAGACATTGCTTTCTTTCCATCCCTGGTGGTTCTAGTGGGGGAGTGAACTCTAACCTGCAGCTCAGGCTAGAGTTCACTCTCTCAAGAACTGAGCATTGCCATGGTAACCGCGGCATGCTCCGTGCTCGCGAGAGGAGGAACGGGGGAACTGCAGGTAAGAGCTCCCCCCAGGTTCTCTCTCCCTCCCTCCCCTGCCCAGCAATGTGCTGTGTGGGCTGGGGAGGGAGATCACTGATCTCCCCTCCGGTCCGTGAAGGCAAACAGCAGGGCTGGTGCTTGGATAGCACCAGCCCTGCATGGGCCGGCAGGGGAGACCCTCTGCTTCTCTATTTTCTTGGGGGGGGTGGGGGGGGAAATTGCCCAGTTGCCTCCCCCCTGGATCCGCCAGTGCCATATTTACCAGATCACAGGGGATAGTATTGTATTGGTGTGTGATACAAGCATACTTTCGATCACCAGTCTGTGTTCCTACACAGACTGGTGATCTAGTACTATATGATTGGTCCCTGTCAAATCGAGTTAATGGAATTTCACTCATCCAGTTCCATGTTGGTTAAAATTACAGCTATAAGGTATAAACTTAGCATTTGTGTCGAATATGGAGACATAACTGTTGCCTCGATAATTATATATATTTGCCCTATCTCGAAGGTATAAAAAAACAGGTAAATATGTAACCATCCAAGCATGGATGGGACTGACTTACTAAATGATGATTCCTATTATACACTTGATGGTTCTCGCGCATGTAGTGCTCATGTACTATACTATAGTAAGAGGACAATAAAATATAGCTTATGAATGAGAACCCTTTGGTTATCAAGTGTAAGGCATTATGATGTCCCCTGCCCTGGCAGGGACGCTTGGGAATATCTTGTTGCATGGTATGCGATGATGTATCCATCAGGTAGTTTGTCAGACCGCTGGTAATGGTATTGAGTGTATACTGGTGACCGTGTGGTAAAAACAGCCACCTGATCACCAGTCGAACTAGTGCCACATAGATTATATTTTTATGAGCGATCCCTGTCAGATGGAGACCGGAGGCTATTAGCATATCCAAGTCTATATAGGTCCGTAAATGCTGCTAATTAATTCCTATATTTACACAGAGTGTATGTTTAACCAAAAATAAAAAGAAGAGAAATGGTAAGTAGTTATGCCCCATACTAGTAACGGAGATATAACGCATTCAAGTCAATGCCGTCTCAATCTCCAAAATAGGAATTCCAATTGTGCAGTAAAAATACTTGAACTAACCCCTATTATGGGGAAAACCACTATGACGAAAGGGCAATAGAGTATGGCTAATATCCCTGCTGGAACATATAGTATGAGGACTTGATAACATCCCTTGACTTGACAGAAACACACCAAAATAGCATGAAGTATGGTATATAAGGACATACATTATGTCCTATAAAGAAATTTTAAATTGCTACACCACATGATTTGAACAAGTCAGTCGAAAGGGAATAATTCCCTCAATGGTACCTAAAATTAAACTTGAAAATACCCCAAATAAAATAAAATTAAAATAAATATATATATATATATATATATATATATATATAATAATTACAGATAGTATCTCTTAATAAATGATGGCAATTACTCATTATTTGCTCTCATGTATCTATGAAGGGTGTGAATGTAAATACTTAATTTAGACCGTTTGGAGCCAGAGTATCAAACATATAGATCCAGAAGCATTCCCTCTTTAAAAGAGTTTGATTTAAGTCACCTCCTCTCCATTCTAATTGTACTTTCTCAATGCCTGTGAATATAATTCCATTTGGTGATTCATTGTGTTGTGCTCTCACATGTCTTGCCACTGGAGTATCTTTATAGTTATTTACAGAGTGGATGTGCTCCATCACCTTTCTCTTCAAAACTCGTATAGTTTTGCCCACGTATTTGAGAACATACTCACACGTCAAAAGGTATATGACCCCCGTGGTATTACAGTTAAAGAACTGTTTGATTGTACATATTTCATTACCAGTTGAGTCAGTTAGAATTTTGGAGTCTTTCAACATGTATCTACAGGCTATGCAGCGTCCACACTTGTACGTGCCGTGTACTAAGAGCCAGTTGGCTTTCTTGCTACTTGAAGAAAAAAAGTTGACAACCCATCTAATCTGTTTGGACATTGTAGATTGAATCTTATCCTCCAATAGCTTGGTGCAATCAATAAGGAGAGCTTTTTGATACGCTTGTTTCAGGCATCTAGTGGGGTAACCACTTTCCTTAAATCTCTGTCGAAGTAGCTTTGCTTTTTGAGTGAAATCAACCAGGGACGAGCAATTTCTTCTTAATCTAAGATATTGCCCTACTGGGATTCCTCTCTTCAACGGTGTAGGGTGATGACTCTCCCACCTCAACATAGTATTTGTTGAGGTGGGCTTGCAATATAAAGTGGTTTGGATTAAGGACTCTTCCGTGATTGTAAAAGTACAGTCAAGGAAGTTGAGTGATGAATACCCCACCTCCATTGTGAATCGGAGATTCAAGTCATTGGAGTTAATTCTTTGGACAAACTGGGCAAAGAGGTCCCCCGTGCCTGTCCAGACAATGAGGACATCGTCGATGTATCTCTTCCACAGGAAGATCTTGTCAGTGTACTCTTTTAGACCATCAGAAAATACTATATTTTATTCCCACCATCCCAGGTGCAGGTTGGTATAGGATGGAGCACAAGAAATGCCCATTGCTGTTCCCTGCACCTGGTGGTAGAATTTCCCATTAAAAAGGAAGAAATTATGGGTCAGAATAAAGTATAGGAGATCCAGGACAAACATCGTATGGTTTTGATGTATCGGTACCCTGGTCTCTAAGAAATGCTTAACATGGTATTCCTGTGAGTGTCCCTCAGATAAGAGGGCAGTTTTTCTATGAATGGACGTAGAATTTGAATGGACGTAGAATTTGAATGGACGTAGAATTTGTCTCGACATATACTGCCCCTGCTGGTAAGATTGTTGGAACTTGATACAAATAGGTCTAGCGGTGAGATTAGTATGTTGTTTATGTACCTTAGGGAGGCAGTAGAATGTTGATATTGTAGGGTTTTTTACAAATATATTGGTGTACTCATCTTTGGACAGGACTCCCTTGTCATATGCTTTACCAAGGAGGTGTTTAAACTCAGTATGAAACCTCCTCGACGGATCCATAGTGAGCAACTTATCCATTTGTTCATCGTATAGAATGTTCTCAGCAGTCTGGACATAGTGTTGCCGATTCAGGATGACAATGTTTCCACCCTTATCTGCTGGCTTAATGACGATGTCCTCATTGTCTCGCAGGTCACAGAGAGCCCTCCATTCTCCATTCGTAAGATCACTTTGTGGTTTCAGAAGTGGTGAATCTATTTTAATATGTTGGATCTTCTTGCAGGTGGATTCTACAAAAAGATCAATGTTTCTGAAATCACTCAGGTTAGGGGTGAATCTGCTCCTAGGACGGAGGTCTTTGTGACGTGGGTAAAGTGTTATCATTATTTTCTAGAAGAGACATTAGATCTTGAAGACACTGATATTCTCTGATATTGAAACCCAGTTCTTTTGCTTTTTTCTCATCTTTCATTAGAAAGTACTTATGGAGTGCAAGTCATCTACCGAATAGATGAATGTCCTTTATCCACTCAAATTGATTGAATGGAGGGACTGGGACGAATGACAAGCCTTTCATAAGTACCTGAGTTTGTGTCTTTGTGAGAATAATATCAGAGAGATTGATTATTTTGGTGTCATCAACTAGTAACGTCTGTGTGCTCTCCCTATGTTCCGTGTTTGTCTGTACTGAGGTTGAGTCTCCCCCTCTCGAGGGTTTTGCCCTAAAAAAGTCACCACTTTCTTAAGAATGCTTTTAGATGCCCGTATATTCTGATCTATCCTCCTCACCATAGCCTTTCCAATGAACCAAATATTGAAGCTTGTTGCGGAAGATCCTGGAGTCAAGAATTTTTTCCACCTCGTATTCATCTTCACCATCCACGAGGACTGGTGGAGGGGCAGGCAGGGCTCGACCAGGGAAAGTATTTTCATGAAAAGGTTTAAGCAGTGCCACGTGAAACACCGGATGTATTTTCATGGAATACGGAAGTTGCAGACGGAAGGTGACTGCATTGATCTGAGCGATGATCTCAAAAGGTCCCATGAACTTTTGACCCAATTTATGAGAAGGAATCCTAAGCTTAAGATTCTTTGTTGACAGCCAAACCTTGTCACCAACATGATAAACTGGGGCCTCCTTTCTGTGCCTATCAGCAGCTCTTTTGTAACATTCCTGAGCCTCCGAAAGAGTCTCCTTCAACAGTTCTTGGGAATCTCGTAAGGCGGTTAGCCGGTCAGTGACTGCAGGAATGGGAGTAGTAATTGGGAGACTCACTAGAAAGGTTGGATGGTAACCATAATTGGCAAAAAATGGGCTCAGAGAAGTGGAGCAGTGTTGGGCATTGTTATAGGCAAACTCACATTAAAACTTACATTAATACCTAGAATAGAACAAAAATATTTACAAAAATGAGATGTAAACTGCACTCCCCTGTCAGAAATGACTTCATCAGGCACTCCATGCAAGCGAAATATTTCCTGAATAACTAGGTCAGCAGTCTGTTTAGCTGAAGGGAGACCACGAGCTGGTATGAAATGACTCATCTTAGTTAACCGGTCCACAACAACAAGAATGGTAGTGTGTTCCTTAGAGGGAGGTAGTTCCACAATAAAGTCCATGGATATCGATCCCCAGGGACGATGAGGAATCAGAAGAGGCTGAAGCAAGCCAACAGGGGATGAGCGAGGAGTCTTATGTCTCACAAGAGGACACATACTTCTTAACATCCTCATAATATTTAGGCCACCAAAAGGATCGGGTAAGTAGTTCTTGTGTCTTTCGGATTCCTGGATGACCTGCTGGTTTAGAGTCATGGTAGAGGCGTAAAACGTCCAGTTGCACTGATTCTGGAACAAACAGACGTTGTTGAAAAATCCAAAACCCATTAAGCATGGTCATATGAAGATCACGAGGAGGATCACGAAAAACTGGATCTTTAGAGTAGCCCTTTTTAATGTGAGACATTAGATCAGAAGGAAAGGTAACTCCTAAAAATCTACTCTCCGGCAAGATGGTGGCCTTGGTTACTGTAGTATGGAGGGGGTCAGCTATCCTAGACAAGGCATCCGCCTTGCCATTTCTGGAACCAGGGCAGTATGAAATAAAAAAATTAAACCTTGAGAAAAATAGGGACCAGCATGCTTGTCTGGCTGACAGTCTCTTAGCGGATTGAATACATTCCAGATTTTTGTGAGGACAGTAATTGGATGGGTGGCTCCCTCCAAGAGATGT
The DNA here is from genome assembly GCA_933207985.1 of Pelobates cultripes. Taxonomy (NCBI): domain Eukaryota; kingdom Metazoa; phylum Chordata; class Amphibia; order Anura; family Pelobatidae; genus Pelobates; species Pelobates cultripes. The sequence continues at coordinate 51,151,393 of OW240916.1, forward strand.
CTCCATTCGGCGAAGGCAGCTTTTATAGCCAAAAGTTCTTTATTCCCTATGTCATAATTTCTTTCTGCTGGTAACATCTGGCAGGAATAGAAGGCACATGGATGTAACAACATCTTAGGTCCAGTCCTTTGAGACAGTATAGCCCCAACAGCTGAATCAGAAGCATCTACCTCTACAGTAAATGGCAATTCTGGCTGAGGATGTACCAAGATAGGGGCAGATGTAAACAGAGTCTTTAATCTGGAAAATGCAGTGTCAGCCTTATTGGACCACTGAAAAGGAGTCCCTTTACGTGTAAGTTCAGTGATCGGTGTAATAACGGCAGAGAAATTCTTAATGAAACGCCTGTAAAAATTGGCAAACCCCACAAATCTCTGTATATCTTTTTCATTCTTGGGGATGGGCCAGTCCAGCACAGCTTTAATTTTACTTGCGTCCATACTTAAACCTTTAGGAGTTATTACATACCCCAGGAACTGAATTTCTGTTTGTTCAAACTCACATTTTTCCAGTTTAATGTATAGGTGGTGGGTACGAAGGCGCTCAAGAACAATGCAGACCTGTTTTCTGTGATTTTCAAGATTATCAGAAAATATCAGGATATCATCCAAATATGCCACAACAAACTGATCCAGGAGGTCCCGTAGTACATCATTGATTAGACGCTGAAAAGTTGCAGGGGCATTACAAAGCCCAAATGGCATTACTAGATATTCGTAATGTCTGTACCTGGTTCTGAAAGCTGTTTTCCATTCATCATTTGGTCTTATGCGAACCAGATTATATGCCCCCCGTAGATCAAGCTTCGTAAATATTTTAGCTGAACGAAGTCTCTCCAGAAGTTCAGGAATGAGAGGCAAGGGATAACGGTTTTTAACAGTGATTTTATTAATGTCCCGGTAATCGACACATGGCCGTAGACTGCCATCTTTCTTTTCTACAAAGAATATAGGAGCTCCTGCTGGAGAACTGGATGGTCGAATAAAGCCTTTGGCAAGATTTTCTTGTATGTATTCACGAAGTGCTTTCAATTCAGGCTCAGAAAGGGAGTATATACGGCCAAATGGGATAGCAGCTCCAGGTAGCAGCTCTATGGGGCAATCATAAGGCCTGTGAGGTGGAAGCTGATCAGCATTCTTCTTATCACAGACATCTGCAAAATCCCGATATTGTAGAGGAAGCTTAGTTAAGTTTGTAGCAACCATTTCATTAATTGTTGTGGTAACAGGTGTCGCCTTAGAGGGTTGACAATTCATTAAGCAGTGTTCTGAAGGAAAGGACAAAGTTCTAGTCTTCCAATCAATCTGTGGGTTATGCAGAGCAAGTCAGGGTATACCCAAAATCACTGGAAACTGTGTTGAGGAAATTAGGTGGAAAGATAGACTCATGGTGATTCACTTCCAGAATCAATTTTAAGGGCACAGTCTTATGTGTAACCGGGCCTGACGTAAGTGGAGAACCGTCTACTGTTTCCATTAACACAGGTGAAGATTTAGGGATAGACTGAATTTTATTTCCTGCTGCAAATTTAATGTCCATAAAGTTTCCGCCTGCTCCGGAATCTATCATAGCTGTAGTTGAAATTTTATTATCACCATATTGCAAAGTGATAGGCACCACCAAATGAGGATGTTGAGTCATCATACCTTCTTCACCCTGAGCCAGAGAAAACAAGGGTTGTGTGACAGAATCCAGTTGGTCTGAAATCTGGGATTGGTGTTGAATCTGTGCACCCTCAGCAGTCATAGCTATTGTTCTTTTAGACTTGTTAGGGCAATTGATGGCATAATGCCCTGCACTACCACAATACAGGCATAAGTTGTGAGTGCGTCGCCACTGTTTTTCTTCATTGGATAATGGCCCTCTTATTAGATCTACCTGCATAGCCTCAGGTTCAGAGTCTGTAGGTGTTTGTGGGGTCGGAGTAGAAATTCTTGAATAGAAAGTAGGAGTAGCACTTGGTTTAAAAGAGCCCTGTCTTTCCAATCTTCTTTCTGAAAGTCTCCGATCAATACGGATAGCCAACTGCACAAATGCATCAAACTCAACAGGAAGATCAACACGAGCTAGCTCATCTTTTATAGCTTCTGAGAGACCCCTTCTAAAGTGGAACCTCTGGTCTGATTGGTTCCAAGTAGTATCAGTAACCCACTGTCTGAATTCAGCAGCATATTCAGCCACAGAGCGCCTCCCTTGATGTAAATGAAGGAGAGTGGCTTCTGCTGTAGCACAGCGATTGGGATCATCAAAAACTAGGCACATGGCCTCAAGAAAGTCTTTTAAATTTCCCAAGACTGGACTGTCCTGTTCCAGAAAAGGGGAGCCCCAGGCCAGGGCTTCATCTTTGAAGAGGGAAAAAATAAATCCCACCTTCTCTTTTTCAGATGGAAAACGGTTAGGTAACATCATGTAATGCAAACGGCATTGATTTAGGAAACCCCTAAATTTTTTGCGGTCTCCTCCAAATTTTTCTGGTAGAGGCAAGCGGGCATCTTGTGCAGGTGTAACAGTAGTAGTAGCAGCAGCCGCAACATCATGTGCCCTGTAGCTGGTAAGCTCACTATGCATTGATCGAACTTCATTTTGCAGTTCAGCTACCCGATCCTGCAGCACTTGAATGGTCTGTGCCTGGGTCTGCATAGTTCTTGCATTAAAAGCAACCTGCTGGGCCAATGCAGAATCTGATCCGACGGTCTCCATGAATGGGCCAGATTATTCTGTAATGATATTGATGTTACAAAGTTTTGGAGTCCAGTAGCCAGATCAGCAATGTTTTCTGCCAGAGGTAGCCACTCGTTACCCAGGTGGTTGAGCCCCTGAGCCTTGAGTGGCCTTCTGGTCTTAAGCAGAGATGGGAGACTGGAACAGAAAGATGATAATCGTAGTGAGGCAAGCCGAGGTCAGTGGGAAGGAGAAGCAGCAAAGTCAAAACAGTCCAAATTCAGCAACAGGAAGGAGAAACAGGAACACGCTTGATTAGAGAGTACAGGAACCACAGTAATCTGGCAAAGGTACAGAGACAGGAAGTGGCTTTTATAGGCCAAGAACCAGACACCTGACCAGACACAGCTGAAGAGAGTTGTCACTGATAACCTTGACTCTACAAGCAATGGTATCAGATCTCAGGTAAATTTGCAAAAGGCAGGCTGGTGTACTGGTAAGGAAGAGGTTTAGCACCATGTAAACCAGGGTTTGAAACCCAGAAGAGTGAGTTCCTCACACTATGATGACTTCCTGGATAGGAAATTCACTTTCTTTTTCTGAGAACACTGCTTCGGCTTCTGTACACCATCTATCTTGAGATAGCAAGTACGCTCAATCCACTCGCACAATAGCTTTAGAAACTATCATTATAACTGGCTATCTCTACATCATTAACCCATTCAGGCAACTATGTAATCTGAAGTTTTAGTTATCAGCGATACTAAACTACTTCATATAGACTGATAGTTACAGGCTGCTTTATGCTAGTGTTTATAAGATTTAGCTCTTATTTGTTGCAGTATATCTACAGCGCTATCATATTGAGCAATTTAGCCATATGATCTTCAGTTACAACATAGGACTAGCGGTCAGCAGTGGTTGTGGTACCCTATTATGTTAGTGGAACTATGGTCTTCAGCGAGTTTCACACTATACATAAGGGTTTATCCCTCCACATTATTTGGTTCAGTTTTCAATTTTTATTTCTTCTTTCTTCCTTAGTTCAATTATATTTTGGTTTCCTTCTAGCAATTTTTAAAGTTATCCCCAATAAAGTTATATTTTTAATCCATGCAGATACTATAGGGACCTTCTCTTTGTCCCCTGGGTTTTTCCCAAGTGGATATTCTTTTTTTTTTTGTTTTTTTTTCATACAATGTTAGGGCTATCCCCTTGGTGGTCCCTATACACACATTACTATTTCCCTAATTTCTTTTTTTTTTTTTTTTCTTCTATACCCTGTTGCAGACCACAGATGAGTAAAGTGGTGGATCATTCCAAACGGAAGGTATAAGAGATTTTGCCGTTATTAATAAAGTAAACTTGTTCTGCTAAATATTTCAATAGGAGAAAACAGCAGAGCTCTCGCTGGGGGAGGAGGTAATGAGTGACCAACCAGTAATATCACATAATTTACAAAATACTTTGTTCCAAAATGGAGCTATACACGAACCAGCTACGTTATACATTAGAACAATGCACTCATGTAAAGTAAGGAGTCTGGCAGTGCATAAAGTCTAGTTGAAGATAAAATGCCATCTAGTGAGCAATTTACAATTAGTTTCCTGATATTTGTTACAAATTGAGCTCTGGTGGGTAAGGGTGAAGCCTTTTTTTTTTCTATTGGGAGGCAATAGCATTAGTTTAAGATCAGTCTCCCATTTAGTTAAAAAGGCAATGTTTTTGTAATTTAAGATATAATTAGAGATTAGTTGTGGCAGTGTACATGAATTGGCGCATACATGTTCGTAATAAGGGAGATGTTTTTTCTGCTGGTGGTGAATGTGATTAATGAATAATTTAGATATCACAGAGAGAACTTGGGATTATGTATCAGTGGGTTTAAAAGAAACTCCAGGCACCATAACATCTTAATCAGATTTATGTTTTCATTGTGCTAAGAGGTCCATGGACTGGTTACCATTAGGTTAAATCATTCATGAACTGTTTAACCCCAAAGTCTTGAATCCAGCGCTGTTTAGCTATTCCCCTGTCCTTCTGCTCCTTTTCAATTCTTTAAAAAGGAAGCCTCAGACAGGGGCGCCACTGATTGGCTAAGAGCATCAGCTTACGCTCTAGTTTAAGGCATTCAGTTGCTCCCTATTCACAAAATTGCACGAGAAAAGTGCATATTTTTCTCAAGACAGTTTTATGAAAAAAAAAAGATATATATTTATATTTTAAAACATTTATATATATATATATATATACATACATATATATATATATATATATATATATATATATATAGCCAGTGGTAAAAGAGAAATGGTTGGGAAAGGGTTAACTTGTAAATTTCCTTTATAAATAGTAAACATACACCGTTCCGAAGAGCAGCTCTACAATTAAAGTATCCCCTTCCCACACCCCACACTACAGCACAACCTAATTCACTGATAATGAATGATGGCTGTCTGGGTAAGAGGTTGAGCATAGCTGAGCATGTCTGAGCATGTCTAAGAGCACCTCAGATTTGCTCACTATGCCCCTATAGGTCATTTTTGAAATGCATTTATTCTGCAGTAGGATACCTGAACTGGATTTATTTCAAAAGTGTTACAATCTCTCATTCTAAGCTGCTACTTAGAAAGTAATGTAGTGTTAGAGAACTGACAAATTGTTTTGGATTCTTGTCTGGTTTTACAATCATGGGAATGTAAGCTTCTAATGTCCGATATTTGTTTTCCATTTGGGAATTAGTTATATGTTAGCAGGATGCAAGTTGTGTAAAGAATGTATATTACCCTGAGATTGTCTTCTCCAGGGCTCTTGTTCGGTGGTGTAGTTTGAGTTTGGTGGTGAATTTTTAAGGTATAATTGATCGGTTTGTCCAATGTTTAGCTATCTATTTTGAGAAGCTCTTGGATATACGGCTACTAAAATAAGCCTTGATTTAATATCGTTGGAAACACTTTTCAAATGATTTAATGTTTTTGGATAAAGTTTAAAAATAATTTAATATTGTCATTTTAAAAATATTTATGATTTATTGTATATGTATATATGTTTTTTAATGCCATATTTTTTTTTCCATTTTTTTTTCAATAAAATTTTTAACATTTTTGCTGTGCAAAAGAACTACAGTTTAGCTTGCGAGGCCACGACAGCTTTCACAAGTGCATCAGTATACATAGGAGAATAAATGCAAGATGCTTACAGATTCTGCATAAACTACTATTGTAAAATATAACGTTGCGTGGCATTTTTAGGATGTAGCACAATTTTATAGTATAGTAGAGATAACAGGTTATGAACATGTCTAATCGCAGTTATTACATTAAATGTATGTTACAAGCTAGACTGAGATGCAATGTTTCGATTATACACATTAAACATACGAGCTGAGTCCCTGCCAGCAACAGAATAGCTGACAGGGGTATGACCACTGGGACCACTCTCATTGTGAAGTAGAAAAAACAAAAATTAAGTGAAAATAAACATAAGAAAGTTGCGTAGAAGAAGTTGTTAAGCTGGGTTCAAGGGGTCTGACAGCTTGCTATGGAGCCGAGTTTCAGCCTATTCCGGTCAGGCAGGTGGCGTCTGGATCAGCCGTTCGCCATAGCGAGAATTGGAGCAGGGCGGTTGGATAGTCCATGCGGGTATCCGGTAAGACTCTGTGGGGCAGGGCTCTCCTCCAGCCCTGGGCCTGTTTGAGGGCCAGCACCACTAGTCCAGAGACTTGATTGCTCACTGGGGCCAAGTCTCTTCCCCTTCCAGGACAGACTGAGGGTCGAGGTGGTGTGCGCCGTGAGCGGCAGGTGGTCCTCTGCTTATGGAAAGCAGATAAAAAAGAGTAAGCGCTAATTAACAGATGGACAGTAACCCTAGAATGGAGATCCCTCCAAACCCTTCGGAAACAAAGATTGTGAAAAAAATAGAGGCAGGGGCTGCACCAATTTCTATAACAAAATAAAGTGAAAATCTGGGAGTGGGAACCGGGGGAGCCACTGGTCCACAGGTGGCGGGGGGGGGTGGGAGTGGGGCTGGAAATTGTCCGCCTTCCCGTTGCTCCGTCGCCTGCAGGCCGCAACGCACCTCTACTGGCACCCGATTGCCTGTTTGCGCAAAGAAGGGGTCTGTGGAATCAGCACAATACCCCCAACCAAGGTAGTGTAATTTGTTGCAGGAAAGATGCTGGATGAGGGGGAATCCCTGGAAAATCGGCATGGTGAGCGGGAGCTCACGCTGCATGCGTCCACTTGGCTTGTGGTCTCGGCTCCGCCCCCTATTCTTTTCCATTTTAATATTTTAAAATGTAATTTTAAAAGTTTTTCCAAAATTATGACAATTTTTAAATCATTAGAAAAGCATATCCAACAATAATAAACCAAGACCATCACTGGGTTAATGCTGTGTGGTAATAGAATTATTGCAAAGTGAGGAATAATAATCTTGACAGATTTGTGCAATTTCTTCCACTTTGCATGACCTAGTTATAGATATATAGGTGTATTGTTGGCATTTCTTAAGTGTATTTGCAAGTAATTTGTCACATTTATTTTCATGATAGAAAATGTAGTTTGAAAAGTGAATGCTTAGCATTTTTTTTTCATTAAATGTTTACTCCAACATGCATGACCACTTCGGCTTTTAGAAGTGGTCATGGAGGAAGGAATCTGTATATGCAGTGTTTCTGCTTGAAATACTGCACATCCGTAGATATTTGCATTTTTGTTTTGGAGCTCGTTATACCTCTGGCATATGTGACTTTGGAAGCCCAATACTCTGTTCCAAGATTGCCTGATGTAAATTTTGTGCTAAACATACACCTGTCATCAGCGCACTCTGCACACTGGTAACAGACGCAATCAGATTCTTCACTTGCAGGCAGCGCTTTGAACGGACCTGCAATGTGAAGCCTTTTAATTGTGTGCACACATTCTGCTTGTGTCAGGATTACAAGTTGATCCAGCACGCAGAACTGTGTCACACTTAGGACTAAAGATAACGTATAACCGGACTTTAGAATGGCCGGACTTAACGAATCCAAGAATAGTCAAAATACCTGTTGCCAAAAGTCAAGGATACCAGAATTCAGGGAAGTCAAAACTAAGCCAAAGTCAAATATCAGAAAATCAAGATCAGGAACGCACTCTCGAATTACCATCAGGATGAAATCACGACAGGGCACTGAGCAAAATGAGAATGGGATTAAATACCCCTCCTGTGGATCCAATTGGCCGTAACCGGCCTTTGACCCCAAAAGCAATTACCAGGTTTCCATGTGC
>OW240916.1:51171987-51207766 GCA_933207985.1 Pelobates cultripes
CCAGGGACGATGAGGAATCAGAAGAGGCTGAAGCAAGCCAACAGGGGATGAGCGAGGAGTCTTATGTCTCACAAGAGGACACATACTTCTTAACATCCTCATAATATTTAGGCCACCAAAAGGATCGGGTAAGTAGTTCTTGTGTCTTTCGGATTCCTGGATGACCTGCTGGTTTAGAGTCATGGTAGAGGCGTAAAACGTCCAGTTGCACTGATTCTGGAACAAACAGACGTTGTTGAAAAATCCAAAACCCATTAAGCATGGTCATATGAAGATCACGAGGAGGATCACGAAAAACTGGATCTTTAGAGTAGCCCTTTTTAATGTGAGACATTAGATCAGAAGGAAAGGTAACTCCTAAAAATCTACTCTCCGGCAAGATGGTGGCCTTGGTTACTGTAGTATGGAGGGGGTCAGCTATCCTAGACAAGGCATCCGCCTTGCCATTTCTGGAACCAGGGCAGTATGAAATAAAAAAATTAAACCTTGAGAAAAATAGGGACCAGCATGCTTGTCTGGCTGACAGTCTCTTAGCGGATTGAATACATTCCAGATTTTTGTGATCTGTGAGGACAGTAATTGGATGGGTGGCTCCCTCCAAGAGATGTCTCCATTCGGCGAAGGCAGCTTTTATAGCCAAAAGTTCTTTATTCCCTATGTCATAATTTCTTTCTGCTGGTAACATCTGGCAGGAATAGAAGGCACATGGATGTAACAACATCTTAGGTCCAGTCCTTTGAGACAGTATAGCCCCAACAGCTGAATCAGAAGCATCTACCTCTACAGTAAATGGCAATTCTGGCTGAGGATGTACCAAGATAGGGGCAGATGTAAACAGAGTCTTTAATCTGGAAAATACAGTGTCAGCCTTATTGGACCACTGAAAAGGAGTCCCTTTACGTGTAAGTTCAGTGATCGGTGTAATAACGGCAGAGAAATTCTTAATGAAACGCCTGTAAAAATTGGAAAACCCCACAAATCTCTGTATATCTTGATTTAATATCGTTGGAAACACTTTTCAAATGATTTAATGTTTTTGGATAAAGTTTAAAAATAATTTAATATTGTCATTTTAAAAATATTTATGATTTATTGTATATGTATATATGTTTTTTAATGCCATATTTTTTTTTCCATTTTTTTTTCAATTAAATTTTTAACATTTTTGCTGTGCAAAAGAACTACAGTTTAGCTTGCGAGGCCACGACAGCTTTCACAAGTGCATCAGTATACATAGGAGAATAAATGCAAGATGCTTACAGATTCTGCATAAACTACTATTGTAAAATATAACGTTGCGTGGCATTTTTAGGATGTAGCACAATTTTATAGTATAGTAGAGATAACAGGTTATGAACATGTCTAATCGCAGTTATTACATTAAATATATGTTACAAGCTAGACTGAGATGCAATGTTTCGATTATACACATTAAACATACGAGCTGAGTCCCTGCCAGCAACAGAATAGCTGACAGGGGTATGACCACTGGGACCACTCTCATTGTGAAGTAGAAAAAACAAAAATTAAGTGAAAATAAACATAAGAAAGTTGCGTAGAAGAAGTTGTTAAGCTGGGTTCAAGGGGTCTGACAGCTTGCTATGGAGCCGAGTTTCAGCCTATTCCGGTCAGGCAGGTGGCGTCTGGATCAGCCGTTCGCCATAGCGAGAATTGGAGCAGGGCGGTTGGATAGTCCATGCGGGTATCCGGTAAGACTCTGTGGGGCAGGGCTCTCCTCCAGCCCTGGGCCTGTTTGAGGGCCAGCACCACTAGTCCAGAGACTTGATTGCTCACTGGGGCCAAGTCTCTTCCCCTTCCAGGACAGACTGAGGGTCGAGGTGGTGTGCGCCGTGAGCGGCAGGTGGTCCTCTGCTTATGGAAAGCAGATAAAAAAGAGTAAGCGCTAATTAACAGATGGACAGTAACCCTAGAATGGAGATCCCTCCAAACCCTTCGGAAACAAAGATTGTGAAAAAAATAGAGGCAGGGGCTGCACCAATTTCTATAACAAAATAAAGTGAAAATCTGGGAGTGGGAACCGGGGGAGCCACTGGTCCACAGGTGGCGGGGGGGGGTGGGAGTGGGGCTGGAAATTGTCCGCCTTCCCGTTGCTCCGTCGCCTGCAGGCCGCAACGCACCTCTACTGGCACCCGATTGCCTGTTTGCGCAAAGAAGGGGTCTGTGGAATCAGCACAATACCCCCAACCAAGGTAGTGTAATTTGTTGCAGGAAAGATGCTGGATGAGGGGGAATCCCTGGAAAATCGGCATGGTGAGCGGGAGCTCACGCTGCATGCGTCCACTTGGCTTGTGGTCTCGGCTCCGCCCCCTATTCTTTTCCATTTTAATATTTTAAAATGTAATTTTAAAAGTTTTTCCAAAATTATGACAATTTTTAAATCATTAGAAAAGCATATCCAACAATAATAAACCAAGACCATCACTGGGTTAATGCTGTGTGGTAATAGAATTATTGCAAAGTGAGGAATAATAATCTTGACAGATTTGTGCAATTTCTTCCACTTTGCATGACCTAGTTATAGATATATAGGTGTATTGTTGGCATTTCTTAAGTGTATTTGCAAGTAATTTGTCACATTTATTTTCATGATAGAAAATGTAGTTTGAAAAGTGAATGCTTAGCATTTTTTTTTCATTAAATGTTTACTCCAACATGCATGACCACTTCGGCTTTTAGAAGTGGTCATGGAGGAAGGAATCTGTATATGCAGTGTTTCTGCTTGAAATACTGCACATCCGTAGATATTTGCATTTTTGTTTTGGAGCTCGTTATACCTCTGGCATATGTGACTTTGGAAGCCCAATACTCTGTTCCAAGATTGCCTGATGTAAATTTTGTGCTAAACATACACCTGTCATCAGCGCACTCTGCACACTGGTAACAGACGCAATCAGATTCTTCACTTGCAGGCAGCGCTTTGAACGGACCTGCAATGTGAAGCCTTTTAATTGTGTGCACACATTCTGCTTGTGTCAGGATTACAAGTTGATCCAGCACGCAGAACTGTGTCACACTTAGGACTAAAGATAACGTATAACCGGACTTTAGAATGGCCGGACTTAACGAATCCAAGAATAGTCAAAATACCTGTTGCCAAAAGTCAAGGATACCAGAATTCAGGGAAGTCAAAACTAAGCCAAAGTCAAATATCAGAAAATCAAGATCAGGAACGCACTCTCGAATTACCATCAGGATGAAATCACGACAGGGCACTGAGCAAAATGAGAATGGGATTAAATACCCCTCCTGTGGATCCAATTGGCCGTAACCGGCCTTTGACCCCAAAAGCAATTACCAGGTTTCCATGTGCATGATTGCTGCTCAGCACAAACCCTCCTGTGGATCTGATTGGCCGTAACCGGCCTGTGACCCTAAAAGCAATTACCAGGTTTCCATGTGCATGACTGCTGCTCGGCACAACGTTTCCTGTCAGGACGGTAATGTTGCTCGGCACAACTTTTCCTGTCAGGAAGGTAAATGCCATTAACCACATTTTTTTGTGCAGATAATACATAACAGCTTGATATGCCTCTATAAACCCTTCCTCCACCAGTGTCCACTCTCTCACTCAAATATTTCCTTCCTTCCTTCCTCCTGCCCCCTCCCTTCCTCCATCCCACCGTCCCTCCCACTCTCCCTTCCTTCCTTCCTTCCTTCCTTCCCCCTCCAACAGTGAAAGCCCTGTCAAGTGTGTCATGTTACATGATATCGTTTTATTATTATGTACTGTTTCTTTAATGTTCATCTTAAGTTTGTCCCTTGGGCCACTCCATAGTTTGCATGCTGCTCCAGGTACTCCCCTCCCCTTTTTTCTGTTCTAGTGTATTCTATGCTGTACATTCATATGTGACTTGTTTCTCTGCTATCCTGTATGGAAGAATTGTTCTTTTACCTGTCATAACTGCACATTCTACAGATCATATGACGAATAAACACCGCCAGATCTTCTTACATGTGAGTTGTGACTGAGTAAACTATCTGGGAAGGTGATTTGGTATGAATAATCTCATCAGGGCAATGAGCGCCATGTGCTCCTGAAAAACACATTCATAGCCTCTGCAGCCGGTCCAGAATAGTAAAAGAACATATCCAGCAGCTTGTTCAGAGATTGCTGTGTCACAGGACAGATCATAGTGAAGTGTAACTGTGTGTATTGTATGAGAAGTCTGCATTCAACCCCAGCACAGCTTGTTACAGCCCCACACAGTATACAGACACACTTCACTGCTACAGCCAGGCCTGTGTACCTCAGGCCATCATGAGTGGAAAGGGCTCAGTATGTGAAACACCACAGCATGCACCACATGGAGAAAGTCAGGATGAGGACCCAGAGCCCAGTGCATTAGCTAAACGCTCTGTGAAACCCACATGGAAGGTTAAAGAGAACTATGAATCCATGAAAACTGAACTAGCAACCAGTTTGAAGCAGATTTGGGATAAAATCCTCACCTATATTGATGTGATTTCATGTCCCAGCCATGAGGTACTGCAACTAGAGGGCGCCATAAAACATCTCTCTGCTTCATATGAACTGTACCAGACTACAAGCAATAAATATATAACTATTCTGCAAAACATTAACACTGAGGAATCATTAGAGCAAGTTAACAATGTCCAGCTTCTTAACATGGAAAGAGAAAGCTTTATCCTGCTAACTAAAGCAAAGGCAGAAGCAAAATTAAAGCAGCCACAGGACACTGTATCTCACAGATCCGTATCCACCAGACATTCTAAAGGTTCCTCTAGATCCCGAAGTTCAAGGCACTCAACGCTTAGTGAACAGCTTATAAATGCCCGTGCCGAAGCAGAGGCTAGCAAAGTACAGGCTGCATATGATAAAAAGAGAGCAGACATGGAGGCTGAGGCTGCAGCAATGCAAGCCGAAGCGGCAGCAATGGAAGCTCAGACAGCACGTCAAAGGGCAGCAATTGAAGCTTTGAAGGAACAGAGCAACTACGAGGCAGCTGAAGCAAGACTAAAGATTTTGGAACAAGTTATCGGTGCAGATGAAAATGCTAGTGAAAGGGTCAGCGTCAAGGCAGATGTGGAAGATCCATTCGAATGCACTAAGAACTATGTTCTAAACCACAGCAGCGAGCACTCAATTGCCTCCATTCTGCACGACAACGCAAGGACTTCACCACACCACCAGGCAAAAGCTGTTCCAGCAACTTCCTACATGCAAAACCACCCCAGTGCAGCGCCTGACTGTCATGCCGATTCTGCATATCTCACAGAATTGCACGCCAATCTGCAAGCAAGTCACCAACCTCCTGCTAATAGTACCGTTCCAGACTTTAACCTAACAACTCAGCTGAACACCCTTGTTGCACCATATCTTCCGAAGTCTTTTCACAACAATGCCATAAACAACGCAATCCGCAACATTCAACCAGTGACCTCCTACGTAAAGTCAGAGGCAACTGATACAGCAGAGTTCGTAAAGTATATACTTCGACGAGAGCTCACCAAGTCAGGCCTAGTAAGCTTCGATGCCCATCCCGAAAATTACAGAAGCTGGAAAGCTGCCTTTAAAACTACTATAGGTGATCTTGGTATTACTGCTGCTGAGGAGCTGGATCTGCTGATCAGGTGGCTTGGCCCACAATCTACAGGAACGTGTCAAGAGCCTCAGGTCAGTCTACATCGACAATCCAACTGCAGGTCTCACCGCTGCATGGGAGCGTCTAGAACAGAGTTATGGTAGTCCTGAAGCCATAGAGAATGCATTGCTCAAACGATTGGAAAATTTCCCAACGATATCCGGTAAGGACAATAAAGAGTTCCAGAGACTCAGTGACCTTCTTCTCGAAGTCCAGCTTGCCAAAACTGACCCTAAACTACCGGGCCTCAGTTACCTGGACACTGCTCGAGGAGTTAACCCTATCATTTACAAGCTTCCGTATGGCCTACGAGAAAAGTGGATCCAAATTGGGTCAAAATACAAACGGGAAAACAAGGTTTCATTTCCCCCTTTCTCCTACTTCTGCGAATTTGTCAGGAACATTGCTGACACCAAGAACGATCCTAGTTTTGCATTTGGTGAGTTCAGTACTCCCTCACTGAAAGGTGACAAGCTACATATCAGCTACAGGAACCATAGAGGTCCCGTGTCTGTTAAGAAGACAGACATTATTCCCGCTCCCACCTCAGCTCCCGCCTCAAACAAGAGCGGCAAGATCGAAAACCCAAACCGATTATGTCCTATCCACAAGAAGCCACATCCCCTCAAAAAATTTATCGGCTTTAGGAAGAAGCCCTTACAAGAACGAAAGGAACTTCTAAAGACCTTTGGGGTATGTTATAGGTGCTGTGCTTCCACTGATCACTTTGCCAAGGAATGTAAAATCCCTATCAAGTGCATAGAGTGCGGTTCCGAGGACCACGTGCAAGCTCTCCATCCACTTGAGTCCAATCCTTCACTACTTGTAAACTTTTCTCCCAGGCCAAATCACGACGGGAAAATTACAGATCAGGTGGCTAATCCCACCATGATATTTTCTTCATGCACGGAAGTGTGTGGGGAAGACCACGTGACAAGTCTTGTGCTAAAATATGCCTAGTGAATGTTCACCACAAGGATCAACCAGAAAAGACTTTAAAGGTGTATGCTATCTTAGATGATCAAAGCAATCGATCACTTGCCCGATCTGAACTGTTTGATCTATTTTGCATAAGAGGAGAGGTTCATCCTTACACCTTAGGCACTTGTAGCGGCACTACAGGGGTCTTTGGAAGAAGGGCACATGGATTTATTGTGTCCTCTCTAGGAGATAACTTACAATTACCCTTACCTACACTTGTAGAGTGCAACCAGATACCAGCCAACAAAGAAGAAATACCTACACCAGAAGTTGCCTTCTTCCACCCTCACCTAAAGTCAATAGCAAGTGAAATCCCACCACTTGACAAAGATGCTAAAATCCTTCTTCTACTGGGAAGAGATATTCTAAGGGTCCACAAGGTGCACAGGCAGGTCAGCGGACCCCCAGATGCTCCATTTGCCCAGTACCTGGACTTAGGCTGGGTCATCATAGGTAATGTCTGTATAGGCAAAATGAAAAGGCCTACTAAGATTTCTTCATTCAAGACAAATGTATTTGTCAGGATTACTGTTTGATCCAGCACGTAGAACTGTACAGCACGGATGACAAATAAGTAACGTATTACCGGTCCTTAGAATGGCCGGATTTAACGTACAAAGAATAGTCAAAAATACTAGCCGAGGTCAGGGAACACAGAAAGGGACACAGAGATGAGGAAAGCCAGGAGTCAGGATACCAGAATACAGAGAAGTCAATAAACAAAGCCAAAGTCAAAAACCAGGTAGAAAACTATAAACAGGAACGCGTTCTCAGACAACCACAAGGGAAACCACGACAGGGCACTGAGCAGGCTGAGAACTGGGCCTAAATACCCCTCCTTTAGTTCTGATAGGCTGTAACCGGCCTTTGACCCCAAAGTCAGTTACCAGGTTTCATTTGCATAATTGCTGCTCAGCATTAACCCTTCTGTGGATTAGGTTGCTGCTCGGCACAACTTTTCCTGTGTGGACAGTAAATGTCATTAATCACTTTTCTCTAAGCGGATGAATACATGACACCAGGTTTCATTTGCACAATTACTGCTCAGCATTAACCCTTCTGTGGATTAGGTTGCTGCTCGGCACAACTTTTCCTGTGTGGACAGTAAATGTCATTAACCACATTTCTATAAGCGGATGAATATGTGACATTACCCCCCACCTGAAGAACGCCCACCGGGCGGACAGGACCAGGCTTGAGAGGAAATTTAGCGTGAAAAGCGCGGATCTTACGGCCCGCATGCAGGTCAGGAGCCGAAACCCAAGAACGATCAGCAGGACCGTAACCTTTCCAAACAACCAAGTACTGTAAAGTGCCCCGAGAAAACCTAGAATCCACGATAGAAGATACCTCATACTCTTCCTGACCACCCACCACCACCGGAGGGGGAGGAACACAAGGAACAGTATATCTATTGCAGACAAGAGGTTTGAGTAAGGACACATGAAAAGTGTTGGGAATCCCTAAAGATGCAGGAAGAGCCAGAGAGTAAGACACTGGATTGATCCTACGAAGCACTCTATAGGGACCAAGGAATCTGGGGGCAAACTTCATGCTAGGGACCTTAAGCTTGATGTTGCGAGATGACAACCAAGCCCGGTCCCCCACTTGGTACACCGGGTTGGCACTCCTACGCTGATCAGCAAAATGTTTGAAGCGTTCAGCAGCAGCCCCTAGAGCAGTTTGAACCTTAACCCAGGTATCCCGAATGGAGGCCAGACGCTCATCCAGAGCAGGAATGGCAGTATCAGAAAATACCGCAGGGAGAACCGTAGGATGCCTACCATTATTGACAAAAAATGGACTGTGCCCAGAGGAGTCATGAACAGCATTGTTTCTAGCGAACTCGGCCCACGGGAGTAGTTCGGACCAATTGTCTTGTGTGCTATTAATAAAACAACGCAAATAAACTTCTAATGACTGGTTAGCCCTCTCAGCTGTACCATTGGTCTGTGGATGGTAGGAGGAGGAGAAGAAGAGATCAATCCCCAATTGTTTACTGAACGCCCTCCAGAACCTGGACACAAACTGAGAGCCCCTATCAGACACAATATTGTGGGGGATGCCATGCAAACGGACAATTTCACGTATGAAAATTAGGACCAAATCTTGTGAAGATGGCAATTTCTTGAGAGGAATGAAGTGAGCCATCTTAGAAAATCGGTCTACAACCATGAGAATAGTAGTGAACCCAGCAGAGCTAGGAAGCTCAACAATAAAGTCCATGGATAGGTGGGACCATGGAATCTCAGGAACAGGAAGAGGCTGCAACAGGCCACAAGGAAGTGTATGAGTCACCTTAGAAACTGCACACACAGAACATGCCTGCACACCCTCCTTTACATCTTTCCTGAGTGAATCCCACCAAAATGATCTAGTGATCGCGGCAGTGGACTTATTGATGCCCGGGTGTCCAGCAGTTATATTGTCATGGAACACTTTCATGATATTAACCCTTTCGCATAGGGGAACGAACAGTTTATCACACGGTTTACCACTGGGCGCCTGAGGCTGGGCCTCCAGTATGGTGCCAAGCAGTGGAGAAGACAGTGAGAGGACGGTAGTAGCAATAATACACTCTGCTGGAGTAATAGGAGATGTCATCTGTTCCGGAGCTGACTCATTATCAAATTGCCTGGACAAGGCATCAGCCTTGGTATTTTTAGAACCAGGTCTATAAGTAATGAGAAAGTTAAAACGTGAAAGGAACAGTGACCATCTAGCCTGTCTGGAAGACAAACGTTTGGCATCCCCTATATATGCCAGATTTTTGTGGTCGGTTATGATCAACAGGGGGTCCTTGGAACCCTCCAAAAGATGTCGCCACTCCTTGAGGGCAAGAATAATGGCCAACAGTTCTCTATTGCCAATATCATAGTTGCGCTCAGCAGGAGACATCTTTCTGGAGAAGTAGCCACAAGGATGCAATGGTGTTCCCTGGCTTTCTCTCTGAGAGAGAACAGCCCCTACCCCTGTCTCGGATGCATCAACCTCCAATATAAAAGGTTTACTGGTGTCAGGATGTTTTAGTATGTCCGCAGAGGCAAATCTTTGTTTAAGAGTCTCAAAAGCATTCACAGCCTCTTTGGACCATACCGTGCTACTAACCCCTTTGCGAGTCATATTTGTGATTGGGGCTATTACAGAAGAAAATCCCTTGATGAATCTTCTGTAATAGTTGGCAAAACCAATAAACCTTTGAATGGCTTTTAAACCAGAGGGTAATGGCCAGTGTAGTACAGCCTCTAGTTTTTTAGGATCCATTTGAAATCCCGATGCAGAGATGTTGTAACTCAAAAAGTGGACTTCAGGCTGGTCAAATATGCACTTTTCTAATTTACAATAAAGTTTATTTTTCAACAACGTCTGCAGAACCTGTTTCACATGGGAGTGGTGAGTTTGAAGATCAGGGGAATACACCAAAATATCGTCCAAATAAACCAAGACAAATGAGTAAATGAATTCCCTGAGTACATCATTTATAAAGTCTTGGAATACGGCCGGGGCGTTGCATAACCCAAATGGCATTACCAGATATTCATAGTGTCCACTACGGGTATTAAATGCCGTCTTCCACTCATGATTCTCTTTAATTCTAACCAAATTGTAAGCGCTCCTAAGGTCAAGCTTAGTAAATACTTTAGCTCCCTGAAGTCTATCGAACAATTCGGAAATGAGTGGAATAGGGTATGCATTTTTTACAGTGATTTTATTAAGTGCCCTGTAGTCTATGCAAGGGCGTAACTCACCACCCTTTTTCTCAACAAAAAAGAATCCTGCACCAGCTGGTGAGGATGACTTTCTTATGTGCCCTTTGCTCAAGGATTCTTTGATGTATTCCTCCATTATTTTACTCTCCTGGGGAGATAAGGCATAAACTGCCCCCTTAGGTGGCATAGCGCCTGGAAACAGGTTAATGGCACAGTCATATGCTCTGTGGGGAGGCAATACATCGGATTGAGCCTTGTTAAACACCTCCTGAAGTTCTCGGTATTGTATGGGAATTCCAGGAGTTTGGGGAGTGGTAGTGGGAAGGTCAATAGTATCCAATCTCTTTAGTACTGGTTTTATACATCTCCCCATACACTCTTTACCCCATTCTAATATCTCCCCATTAGCCCAGCCAATATAGGGATTGTGCTTACTCAGCCACGGAAACCCTAATATGATAGGACATGATGGAGAAGTAATAACCTGAAACGTCATCTCCTCCCTATGGGAGGCCCCAATGGAGATCGTAATAGGGACAGTTTCGTGGGTTATAAGCGGTTGTGTGAGTGGTCTACCATCAATAGCCTCTACAGCTAGCGGCGTAGGTCTCTCCCTGACTGGTATCTCATTACCCCTAATAAACTGGACATCAATAAAATTTCCAGCAGCACCTGAGTCCATTAGGGCACTGCAAGAAAACTTCTTGTTATCAATGGAAATAGATACCTCAAGGAGGAATCTACTTTTGTTTTTGTTAGAGGACAACTCCATCACACCTAAGATCTGTCCCCTTAAGGTTCTTAGGTGCGGAAGTTTTCCGGACGCACTGGACAATTAGTTATCATATGTCCCTTTCTACCGCAATATAGGCATAACCCCTCCCTTCTCCTTTACTGTTTTTCGGCCTCTGACAGTCTAGTGACCCCCAGCTGCATAGGTTCGGGTTCGGACTGTACAGGGAGGTTAGACAAAACAGGTTTAGAGAATTGAGGTGCTAGGGACATAGCCGTACGTCTGGTCTTGCTTCTGGTGACTTCTCTGAGTCTTAACCTATTATCAATATGCATGACAAACGTAATAAATTCGTTAAGACTCTTAGGTAATTCTTTAGCGGCTATCTCATCTAGTATAGTCTCTGAGAGACCCTTTTTGAATGCTGAGATTAACCCATTGTTAGTCCAGTCTACCTCGGAAGCTAAGGTACGGAATTCAATTGCATAATCCGAGATAGACAGGTTACCTTGTCTGATGTGCATTAGGGCAGTGGAGGCGTCATCCTCTCTACCCAATGGCTCAAACGTGAGCTTGAATTCGGCAAGGAATTCCTGGTAATTATGAGCTATGCTCCGATTACTCTCCCACAACGGATTAGCCCAGGCAAGGGCCTTGCCCTTTAATTGATTCATTAGATAACCAATTCTTGCTCTGTCCGTGGGGAATGACCCTGGTGAGGCCTCAAAATGGTACTCCACCTGATTAAGAAAACCCCTGCATTCCTGGATATTGCCATCAAACTGTAGGGATGGTGATAAGGAGATGCAAGGAGTCCTATTAACAGTGGGTGGAGGTACACAGGGTAGAGGTGCTATAGGAGGAGACGCTGCAGGCTGCAGATGCTCCGTTCTAGCGAGAAGCGTACTTAAAGCCTGAGTGAATTGATCCATGCGGTGATCATTCTCCTCTAATTTCCTCTCGCATGCAGCTGACACAGTTCTACAGGATCTATGGCCATGTCGTAATGTCAGGATTACTGTTTGATCCAGCACGGAGAACTGTACAGCACAGATGACAAATAAGTAACGTATTACCGGTCCTTAGAATGGCCGGATTTAACGTACAAAGAATAGTCAAAAATACTAGCGAGGTCAGGGAACACAGAAAGGGACACAGCGATGAGGAAAGCCAGGAGTCAGGATACCAGAATATAGAGAAGTCAATAAACAAAGCCAAAGTAAAAAACCAGGTAGAAAACTATAAACAGGAACGCGCTCTCGGACAACCACAAGGGAAACCACGACAGGGCACTGAGCAGGCTGAGAACTGGGCCTAAATACCCCTCCTTTAGTTCTGATAGGCTGTAACCGGCCTTTGACCCCAAAGTCAGTTACCAGGTTTCATTTGCATAATTGCTGCTCAGCATTAACCCTTCTGTGGATTAGGTTGCTGCTCGGCACAACTTTTCCTGTGTGGACAGTAAATGTCATTAATCACTTTTCTCTAAGCGGATGAATACATGACACCAGGTTTCATTTGCACAATTACTGCTCAGCATTAACCCTTCTGTGGATTAGGTTGCTGCTCGGCACAACTTTTCCTGTGTGGACAGTAAATGTCATTAACCACATTTCTATAAGCGGATGAATATGTGACAGTATTGCCGAATGGTCGTAATACCCACTTTGAGCCATGCCCACATCACTACTGGGTAAAGGAGAAGGTAACTAGCTGCAAGTTGTAGCATGACAACACAAACCTTTCCCGCACATACGATGACAGGTTTGGCGCTACAGTTTTCAATACAAGCAGTGAAGACAACATGTTAGCTCCTTCAGTAGAAGACAAAGAATTCCTTAAAGTAATGGACAACGAGTTCTTTCAGGATGATTCCAACAGTTAGGTAGCACCCCTACCCTTTCGCCTCCCGAGAGAGAAGCTACCGAACAATCTACATCAAGCCATTAAAAGATTCTCCTCCTTAAAGCGTACTTTAAGCAGGAAACCAGAGATGGAAAGACATTTTGTAGACTTTATCCAGAATATCTTTGATAGAGGTCATGCTGAACCCGAACCTCCACTGAAAGAAGGAGAAGAATGCTGGTACCTCCCTTCCTTCGGTGTGTATCACCCACGAAAGCCAGACCAAATCAGAGTTGTCTTTGACTCCAGTGCCCAACATGAAGGCATCTCACTTAACAACATGCTCCTCACAGGGCCCAACTTGAACAACAGCCTGACTGGAGTCCTAATTCGTTTTAGACAAGAACCTGTAGCAGTGATGGCGGACATTCAACAAATGTTCCACTGCTTCATCGTCAAGGAAGACAACAGAAACTACCTCAGGTTCCTATGGCACAAGGACAATGACCTCAACAGAGAGGTAATTGATTACCGAATGAGGGTGCATGTCTTTGGGAACAGCCCTTCCCCAGCTGTAGCAATCTATGGACTAAAAAGGACAGCCCAGCTTGGAGAAGCTGAGTATGGATCCGACGCTCGTCAATTTGTCGAAAGAAACTTTTACATAGACGACGGGCTCAAATCCTTTCCTACTGCTAAAGAAGCAATTGATCTTCTCACCCGAACAAAGGAGATGCTATCCGTAGCAAACTTGAGACTCCATAAGATTATATCCAACAGCCAAGAGCTAATGAATGCATTTCACTCTGAGGACTATGCTGCCAGTGTGAAAGACCTTGACCTTGGGTCAGACACGCCTCCTTTGCAGAGAAGTCTAGGTCTGCTGTGGAACATCAAAGAAGACACATTCACCTTTCAAGTGTCAACCTGTGACAAACCTTTTACCAAGAGAGGAGTCTTGCCCATGGTGAATAGCATCTACGACCCACTGGGATTTATAGTCCCAGTCACCACCCAAGGTAAGATGCTTCTAAGACAGATTACGACTGATAACATAGATTGGGACACTCCGTTACGCATGGAGAAACAACAAAGATGGGAGAAATGGAGAGGTTCTCTGAAGCCACTAGAACAGCTCCAAACTCCACGTTGCTATGCCCCAGTCTCCATTTCAGCCGCTAAACAGAGGGAAATCCATATTTTCTCAGACGCATCAGTTGAAGCTATAGCTGCAGTGGCCTATTTGAAGACCTCAGGGATCAATGGAGACATACATTGCAATTTTGTTCTAGGCAAGGCAAAGCTAACACCAAAACCTGCACATACCATACCCAGACTTGAACTTTGTGCAGCTGTGCTAGCCGTGGAAATAGCCGAAGTCATAAAGAGTGAAATGGACATTAAAATCGATTCCTTCACATTTTACACAGACAGTGAGATAGTGCTTGGATACATTTACAACCAAACCAAACAATTTTACGTGTACGTCAGTAATCGAGTAGAACGTATCAGAAGGTTCTCTCTGCCAAAGCAATGGCATTATATTCCCACGGACCTTAACCCTGCTGATTAAGGGACAAGACCTATATCCCCAGCAGCTCTCCATGGCTGCTTGTGGCTGACGCCTCCAAGGTTTCTTCACGAAAACTCCTACTCAATTTCCACCGACATTGCCTACGAACTGGTACATCCTGATGATGATAAAGAAATCAGGTCTATGAACACCACACTGCATACCTCTACAAGTCCAGAACCAAACCTCAAGTCACATCGTTTTGAACGTTTCTCAACCTGGTCATCAGCTGTTAGGGCTGTTGCTTATTTGATTCACGTTGCCCATTGTTTTAAAAGGAGCTCAATATCAGAGTGTCATGGTTGGCATATCTGTACCAACCATCCTACTGCAACGGAAATTGAGCGTGCCGAAAAGGTTATCATTCGCTGTGTACAACAAGAAGCGTACATGGAAGAATTCCACAGATTCAAAGGTGGAATACCTTTATCAAAGGATAGTTCACTATTTAATCTAAGCCCTGTAGTTGATGACAATCAGTTGCTGCGAGTTGGAGGTCGAATAGAGAAATCTGACCTGTGCAGCAAGGAACAAAACCCTATCATCATACCAGGTCAGCACCACATCGCCACTCTTCTAATCCGACACCATCATGAACTAATACAACACCAAGGTAGACAATTTACAGAAGGTGCTATCAGGGCAGCCGGCTTGTGGATTGTCGGAATGAAAAGATGTGTTTCTTCCCTGCTTTTCAAATGCGTCAAGTGTCGCAAGTTAAGAGGTAGACACCAACTACAACAAATGGCAAGCTTGCCAGCTGATCGTTTAAGCACAGATCCACCCTTCACCTACGTTGGAGTTGACGTCTTCGGTCCGTGGACCGTGGTAACTCGAAAGACTCGTGGTGGAGCAGCCAACAGCAAAAGGTGGGCCGTGTTGTTTACTTGTCTCAGCATACGAGCTGTACATATTGAAGTAATTGAGTCAATGGATTCTTCTTGTTTCATCAACGCTTTACGAAGATTCTTCTCCATCCGAGGACCTGTCAAGCAGCTAAGATCCGATTGTGGTTCCAACTTCGTTGGAGCCTATAAAGAACTTCAACTAGACAATTTCTTAGCAAACAATGGATGTACTTGGCTGTTTAATCCACCACATTCTTCACATATGGGAGGATCCTGGGAGCGAATGATTGGGATCGCTCGAAGAATTCTCGATTCCATGTTACAGGACCGCAAGTCTTCACTATTGACTCATGAGACTTTGAGTACCTTTCTCTCGGAAGTATCCGCCATCATTAATGCAAGGCCTCTAGTACCAGTATCTTCTGATCCTGATTCTCCAGTGATTCTTACCCCAGCCACAATCCTTACTCAGAAGGTTGGGACTACCGTGATATCTCCTGCTGAGATTGACGCAAAGGATATCTACAGGCGTCAATGGAAACAGGTGCAACACCTAGCCAACGTGTTTTGGCACCGCTGGAGAAAGGAGTACCTGCATATCCTTCAAAGCCGTTCCAAATGGCAAACACCCAAGCCCAACCTCAAAGTAGGCGACCTTGTTCTTCTGAAAGATAGAGAAGTCTGTCGCAATGAGTGGCCTATGGGTCTCGTAACAAGCGTAATGCCCAGCGATGATGGAAAGGTTCGGAAGGTGGAGATTAAGATAACCAAAGGAGGTTCCACACGGACTTTCTCACGACCAATCACAGAATTATTACATCTTCTCCCAAACTAGTGACTTATGCAAGAGTACCAGACCGTACAGTACTATGGCGGGGAGAACGCCACTATAACTGTTAACTATGCCACTGTTGAAGCTCCACGGCTATAAACTGCAGACTATAGGACTTTAGCCATCTGTTATTGGACTTCATGTTTTATTGTTCATTTACTGCATACCTTCTTTGTTTTGCAGGTATCTCGTATTTATGGTCTACACACCAGTATTATTTTCAATGTTTTCTTCACTTACAGGTTCAAGTTGGACTTTTAGACATTTGGACTTATCTTTATATACATATATAGGCTTTGAAATCTAAGGATTTCAGGCGGGGAGTGTCATGTTACATGATATCGTTTTATTATTATGTACTCTTTCTTTAATGTTCATCTTAAGTTTGTCCCTTGGGCCACTCCATAGTTTTCATGCTGCTCCAGGTACTCCCCTCCCCTTTTTTCTGTTCTAGTGTATTCTATGCTGTACATTCATATGTGACTTGTTTCTCTGCTATCCTGTATGGAAGAATTGTTCTTTTACCTGTCGTAACTGCACATTCTACAGATCATATGACGAATAAACACCGCCAGATCTTCTTACATGTGAGTTGTGACTGAGTAAACTATCTGGGAAGGTGATTTGGTATGGATAATCTCATCAGTGCAATGAGCGCCATGTGCTTCTGAAAAACACATTCATAGCCTCTGCAGCCGGTCCAGAATAAAGTGATCATATTCCTTTCTCCATCTCTCTCTCTGTATGTTTCCTGAATTCCCTCCACTCCCGTTTAGTGGTGGGACTACCCGTCACTCCAGGGGACCCAGCCTCCCTGTGGACCCCTGCGACCAGGGTGCCCCATCGGCCATGTAATGCTGCCCCTGCCTGCACAGTACTTACAGGAAGGTGACTAAAACATTTTGCATGTGTGTGTCTGTATGTATCTGTGTGTATCTGTATGTATGTCTCTGTAAATGTGTCTGTATGTATGTGTGTGTGTGTGTTTGTGCATGTGTGTCTGTATGTATGTTTATGTGTCTCTGTATGTGTGTATGTATGTCTGTATGTATGTGTGTGTGTGTGTTTGTAAGTGTATGTGTTTGTGTGTGTGTATGTATGTGTGTAAGTATATGTGTTTGTGTTTATGTGTGTGTCTGCATGTAAGTGTGTCTGTATGTGTGTGTATCTGTATGTATGTCTCTGTGTGTGTGCCTGTATGTATGTGTGTGTGTTTGTATATATGTGTGTGTATGTGTGTCTATATGTAGATGTATGTGTCTCTGTATGTATATCTCTGCATGTGTATAAATGTTTGTATGTGTGTATGTGTCTCTGTATGTATGTGTCTCTGTGTGTGTGTGTATGTGTGTCTGTATGTATGTGTGCATGGGCTGTGCGTATCGCTGGGAACAAGGCTGAAGCAGCTCGTTCAGCCCAGGAAGGAGAGGAACGTTCGGGTCATGAACAGGAGGCAAACTGGAAGGCGTGCCGCGCATACGAGGGCTTGGCGTGGTGGTATGATGAACAGTTTCGGCACAGGCTTTTGGTCGATCCGGGAAACGCAAGTGTTCTGGGGTGGAGGCGCGCATGGATACTACCACTGCTTCATGACGGGTAAGTCCTCCTTCTCCAGAGGAGGAATGCCGGGTGCTCCGGGGGTGCCCATTGCCACTGGGGCAATCGCTGGTGAAGGTCGACGGGATGTTGCCGTGGCTAGGCAGCTATAACCAGGAGGACACTGTGCTGTTGTGGGATGGGTTTACGACAGGGTTGTGATTCTGTTTCAGCAATGGGAAGGGGTTTGCAATCTACGTAATCTGATGTCTTGGGGGTTTTTCCGGAGGTGGTGCGGGAGAAATGGTTCAAAGAGGTACAGTTAGGGAGGATGGCGAGGCCGTTCAAGGAGCCCCCGATTGTAGGTGTCAGCGGTGGGGTCGTGCCTAGAGGGAGCCGGTGAGTACAGGTTTACTCCTCGTTTATCGTATCCATATGGATCTTCGGAAATGATGATATTGACAAGGCTCTAGGCTCGGCGTCGTATGCATCATTCGTCCACGCGGTCAAGTTGGTTCGGCATGCGGGCAAAAGGGGGCATTGATGGCTACAGCAGACGTGGAAGTAGCGTTTTGATTACTGCCCATTCACCCTGACTGTCAGCATTTACTGAGATGTTCTTTCGAGGGGCAGTATTTCGTCGATAGGTGTTGCCAAGGGGTTGTTCAATATTGTGTGCGTACTTCGAAAAGTTCAGTACTTTTCTGGAGTGGGTATCAAATACGGGGCGGGCACTAGATTTGTCGTCCAATGCCTTGAAGATTTTCTCTGTGTTGGGCCGGCGGGTTTGGTGGTGTGCCGGAAAAGGTTGAGAACAGCGGACTGGGTCGCGAATGTCTTTGGAATACCGTTGGCGGGCGACAGGACGATGGGGCCAAAAAAATGCTTGTCCTTCCTGGGCTTGGAGGTAGTTTTAGGCCGGAGGGACTGTCGTTTGCCGGAGAACAATTTCCGTGCACTGCCTCAGGCGGTGGCGGAGGTCCGAGAAGCTAAGAAGGTTATTTTGTGGGCGTGTCAGTCATTGGTGGGCCGGCTCAATTGCACATGCCGGGGGAGCCTGGTGGGTGTTTAACAGGCCCCTCTCCACGGCGACCAGCAGGGTAGCTTCACCGCGTCATGTCATTCGATCTGGATGTGTAGCAGGTCTTCCTAAGGGATTTTATGGGCATGTACGGGTATGTTCTTTGCTGGGAGCCGACGGCTTCCTCACTCGATCTAGAATTGCTTTCGGGCGGATCTGGCAGCATTGGGTTTGGGGTTTATTTTGTGGGGCACTGGTGGGCCAAGCCCTGGCCGAATGAGTGGAAGGCCAGCCCACTCATTCGCAACCTGGCGTTTCTGGAACTCTTTACTTTAGTGGTGGCACTGGCATTGAGGGGTCAACAAATGAGGGACAGGAAGGTTATCTTGGTACCGACAACAGGTCGATGGTTGAGGCTGTTAATGGTTTCTCTGCTCCTTCTATCCCTGTTATTAGGATCAATCGCCACTTTATTCTCTCTTGCATGCAATTTAATGTTGTGTGCGGGGGGCACGTCAGGTGCCGGGGAGGTTGAACGTGGTAGCGAGCTTGCTCCTTCTTTTTCAGTGGTAACGGTTCGGACAGCGGCCCTGGGTGCGCAGGAGGAAGGAGTGCATCGCTCAGCGGAAAGTGGCAGCTTGGGACCTCTTGCTTGGTGGACTCATAAAGATGATCGTTGACGGCGTCCACATGGGCGGCCTACGTCAAAGTTTGCCAAAAATGGGATGCTACAATGGTGTGTGCGAGTGGACAAGACTAGGCCACGACTTGGTTTGACATTTTGTTAAGGTTTCTTTCTAGGTTATTGGCGGTAGGGGCGTCTCCATCAGCAGTAGGTGGGAAGACTTAACCAAGCAGTTCCTAGTGCGTCCGGCTATTAAGGGGTTTCGGGCAGGCAGGTCATTGTGGGATTCGCGCAGGCCGGTATCCTTCGAAATTCTGCAAGCCTTCTTGGCGTGCTGATGGAGGTTTGTTTTTCAGAATACAAGGTTGTGCTGTTTTCCATGGTGTTTAGTTGGGGACTTTTTTGGGGCGTTGAGGATAAGTGAGTTGGTGAGCAGCAACCGCCGGGGCAGAGGTTGGTTACAGTGTCCAGACGTGGAAATGTCGCTGAATCGGGTGGTGCGAATTCTCCACCGTTCCATAACTGCCGTATTCAGGCAGGGGGCAGCAATTACGCTGTTTTCGGTGCCAGGTATGGGCATGTCCAGTGGCATGTGCAGTGGTGTTTCGGGTGGTTCGTGCTGGTAGAGGAGGTTCATTTTTATGGCAAGCCGATGGTTCTTCAGTGTACACAGTTCAGTTCCTTAGGGTTTTTCGATTGGTCTTGAGGCGCGTGGGCCTGGGTCCATTACAGCTCGGCACACACTCTTTGAGGATTGGGGCTGCAACGGAGGTAGCTTAGTTTGGTTGGGGTGATAAACCGGTCAAGAAGATTGGGAGGTGGGAATCGGTGAGATTCAGGTCATAGGTGAGGCCCAACCAATCAGTTAAAGTCTGGTTGAAATGGTGATCATTGTTCTGTGTGTATAACGTGGTTTTCTTTTGCAGGTTGGATTGCATGGGTGATGGGACACTCATATGTGTACTGGGCACAAAGGAGAGCTGCAGTTCCTCGTCAAGAAATACAGCTGGGCTTTCCGCGCACGATGGTGCAGTGATTTGGTTTTAGGGGTTGCAGTTGGCAAGGTGTATGCTTAAAGCTATTCCAAAGGATTAGAGTGGGTAAAGTACCTAACATTGTTTTGTTTAATGCCAGGGGGGAATAAATGAGGCCTATTTTCGCAGAGGGCTTTGCTCACGGAGCTGAAGAAAGATTTGGATGGCTTGAGTCAGATGGTCCGTAACGTGGTTGTCATATGGTCAGAGATGGTACCGTGATCGCAGTTGCAACACGCTAGGGACCATCAGGCAGTGGCAAAAAGTAGGAGGACGGTAAATACAACTATGGCAACTTATGTGAGGTGCTTGAGGGGAGGAGTGTAAGGCATGGGGGTTGGAAGCGCAGTTGGCAAGTTATTACAGGCAAGATGGGGTACATCTGGCATTGATGGGTATGGACTTCTTGTTGTTACGGGTTTCAGGAAGGTTTACAATGAGCGTTGTTTTGGTGGGGGTGCTCAGGTAGCTCAAGGTGTTGAGCTCTGAGCTATGGCAGAGGATGGATAGAGAAGTTGGGGTGTAGGTTGTTTGTCCTGATGGAAAATAGTTTTGGTTCGCTAAGAACAGTTTGGTTTGGAAGAGTATTGGTAGGTTCGAGCTTGTCGTTAGCTCTGAAGCTGGTGTGTGTAGGGTGTATCTCGGTATGCCCCTACATGGACAGTTTGGTGTGGAACAGTATTGGTAGGTTCGAGCTTGTCGGTAGCTCCAAACCTGGCGTGTAGGGTGTATCTCGGTATGCCCCTACATGGAAGAAAGCTGGAAACCATTGCCCTCGCTTGCAATGGTTATATCATGCCCTTGGTAAAATTGCTTATGTCATGCCCTCTGTGGCAATGGCTATGTTATATGTTAATCATATGTTATAATGTGGTTTTACTTATTGTGTTGTGGGCCATTGTCTGGCGTAGTATTGTTAAAGGTGTTGGGGGGGATATGTTATGTTAATATGTGACAATGACCCTAAAATACTTTAACTTTATTTATATATTAATAAAGCTGTGATCATTTTCCCAAATAAAGGTGTCTGAGTATTTGTGGGGAGTTTGGATTTATCACGCATATCCTGGGAAGGCGACTATGCATATGTCAAGTATAGTTGCATTTATTCTGCCGGCTAATTCTATGATGGTGATTGCTTCCTCACTGGGATATACTTTTATGCTACCCCAGCGCTACTGCTGATGTTGGTCAGTGCTGGCTCTCAGTTTTGTGACTCCACTGTTGGGGTGAAATGGAGATGTTGAGCCACTAGCTCTTGCTCCTTTTCGTATTGATTTTTTTTGCCAATTTCTCCCTTTTTCTCTATCTTTATTTTCCTCTCTCTTTTCAATATTTCCTTTATTTCCTTTTTGGGGTGGAGCAGATAGGCCTGCCTCTTACATATAAACCCCTAGCCCTGTACAATCGGTATCACCTGCATCTTTTGCAATATTTCTAGAGGTTATTTAATGTTAACCTGGCTTGGTTTACCGGTATTCTTGCTTGTCATTAAACCTTAATGTGACATTTTTTCTTGGTGACCTAGAATTTCTTCACCCTTCACCAGGCTAACTACATCATTCTGTCAACTTCTGGTATCTCTGAACCTAACCAATCTTAACAAATCTTGCAGGGGTTTATTAGACACCTTGTGTTAAGTTCGTTTACTCTAAGGAATGGTAATACCTTTGTTTTGACCAATATGTAGTGAATGGGATCATAGTTAAAGGAACACTATAGTCACCTAAACAACTTTAGCTTAATGAAGCAGTTTTAGTGCATACATCATGCCTCTCAGGTTTTACTGCTCAATTTACTGCCGTTTAGGCGTTAAATCACTTTGTTTCTGTTTATGCAGCCCTTGCCACACCTCCCCTGGCTATGACTGACACAGCCTGCATGAGAAAAAAAAACTGGTTTCTCTTATATACATACAATTGGTAGAGCACTGAAGGTACACTTTTGGTACAAATCTAGCGGAACACTAGATAGGGAAAATAATAGCACAATAACGTCTTTTAAATGAATATGTAATAGTCTTATATACACAGTACACTCATCTGGAGCCAATGAAAACACCTGGCTCTGGTTTATGGTACAGTAGGACCGATCTAGGAGGTCCTTGTCCTTCTTTGAATGAGAGACAGCACTAATACAGCTTTTCAGGCGAGTATCCCAGTGACAAAAGCTCCAGTCTATTCCGGCATACATTCCCTCACAGTTTTTTATTCGCTTCTTTAGCTCCATGTGTCACCAACACCTGATTTAGATTCGCTTTCTTTGTGCAAGTAGAATATTTGTTAAAAGTTCCCAAAAAGTGAATGATAAACCACTAACAAACTACAACCACTGAACACCTCCGTATGTACTGGGCCTGAGTGGACTCTGACTCCTCTGACTCCAGAGTCAGGTATTTTCATTGGCTCCAGGCTTGTGAGTGTACTGTGTATATAAGACTGTTACATATTAATTTAAGAGATGTTATTATTTTCCCTATCTATTGTTCCCCTAGATTTGTACCAAAAGTGTACCTTCAGTGCTCTACCAATTGTATGTATATATACTTTTTACTTGCTTGGAAAGATGGTTGGGGACTCCACTGAGGTATTTTGACGCACGGAGGCACTTGGACATCACCTACTTTGTATATTTAAAAATTTTTTTGTGTATAATTGTATCTCTTTCTCTGTACATTTAACTTTAATCACACACAGGAAGCTCTTGCAGGGTCTAGCAAGCTATTAACATAGCAGGGGATAAGAAAATCTAAATTAAACAGATCTTGCAATAAAGAAAGGATAAACTTTAATGACTCTTTACAGGAAGTGTTTAGGAAGGCTGTGCAAGTCTCATGCAGGGAGGTGTGACTAGGGTTCATAAACAAAGTGATTTAACTCCTAAATGGCAGATAATTGAGCAGTGAGGCTGCAGGGGCATGTTCTATAAACCAAAACTGCTTCATTAAGCTAAAGTTGTTTTGGTGACTATAGTGTCCCTTTAAAGGGACACTAGAGGCACCAGAGGCACCAAAACAACTTTAGCTTTTAATGCATACTGTATAAGTCACAACCAAGGGAGGTGTGGCTAGGGTCGTATAAACAGAAACAAGTGATTTAAATTCTAAATGGCCAAGAATTGAACTGCTTAATTAAGCTTGTTTTGGTGCTCCTTTTAAGTGTCCCTTTAAGTTTCTGCTGATACACTACTCTCCCTTGCAGCACTGAAAGGCTGAAATGCCACACCAGCCTTTCATAACTACCTAAAAATATTGTGAATGCCCAGTAGGGCATAACATGTATTGAAATGCCTGGAGTACTTTACTATGGTGATAGTTTGTGTCCTAATGTCTAATGTGGGACTGCCTACTATAAGAAAACCATCTCATTTTGTAGTCTTGAAGCATGTTAGCCTGCCGAAGTGCTCTCAGATTGGGAAAAGTGTGTTTGCATGTCTTCAGAGACTGTTGTTTATTTGTGTGTGTAGGAGCTAATATCGTTTGTATATATGGGGTGTGATAAGGGCTTTAGTGTGTGAGTGTATGTGTTCCAGGTCTCTAGTGTGTGTGTTTAGATAGGGATATCATAACCGTCATGTTTTCTGGGACACATATCATTTATACAAATTGATAGGCAACATACAAAAAGTGCAGCCTCACAGTAAGTAGAAGTCAGATGCTGCAGGTGGTAAATCAGGTCAGTGACGGAACTGCACCAGGGCTCACACGCTGTGGGGGCCCATCGGATTGCTCAGGTACATAGGGCCACCCAATGGGTATTATTTCTTATTGCTAAACAGGGGAACAGGGCAGCGCAAGGGTGCAAATTCGACAGGAAAAGTAGCAGATGGAAGCCATGGTGGAACTAATGTAGTGGACACATACACACACCTTGACATAAAGATATAAACACTGGCATATACACACACTCAGAAACACACTGACACATAAACACACCTTAACACACAGATATACGAAACACAGAAACACACAGATACTCATACACAGATGCACACACTGACACACAGATACACACACTGGCACACACACACAGGTACACACATTGACACGGTCTTAAAGGACAGAGAAAGACCCTGTTTAGTGATACCCATTGGGTGGCCCCAATTGCATGGGCCACCCGATGGCACTGGTGGTGGTTTCGCCACTGGATGGAAGCATGGCAGGAGGACCTCTGAGTCTGAGTCTTGAGATCAGGTACCGTGCTGATTGAAATATCCTGCTTTCAATGCCCCCACTATCCGAGAAACAAGGGAGGACTGCTTGCGTGTCTGTATGTGTATGTATTTAGCAGTGTGTATGTATTTAGCAGTGTGTGTGTTTTTAGCAGCATCTGTATTTCTTTATGGAGAAAGCCAGAGAACAACTATTCGGGATACGGCTGTATAAATCTACAAAGGGATATAAGATAAAATATAGTGTAACACAGTAACGACACAGAATTGTGCGCAGAAATGTGTACACTCACTAGATAAAGACGAATAAAAGCGCTCTTAGGATTCCTGGCCCCCCACAACTCTGGGGGAGGCACCCTAAGAGCGCTTTTATTCGTCTTTATCTAGTGAGTGTACACATTTCTGCGCACAATTCTGTGTCGTTACTGTGTTACACTATATTTTATCTTATGTCCCTTTGTAGATTTATACAGCCATATCCCGAATAGTTGTTCTCTGGTTTTCTCCATATTTTATAAAGGTCGTCTTTTGGGTAACGACCTTGGGAGGCTGTTTCTGTTGTTCTAAGCTAAGTATTATTATATATACTTTGCATTTTATTTTATTTGTTTTATCTCTATATTTGTTAGTCATCTGTATTTCTTTAGCAGTGTGTATGTATTTAAAGAACCACTATAGTGCCAGGAAAACATACTTGTTTTCCTGGCACTATAGTGCCCTGAGGATGCCCCCACCCTCAGGGTCCCACTCCCGCCAGGCTGGATGGAGAGGAAGGGGTTAAACACTTACCTTTCTCCAGCGCCGGGCTCCCTCGGTGCTGGAGACTCTCCTCCTCCTTTCCCCGTCATCGACTGAATGCGCATGCGCGGGAAGAGCCGCGCACGCATTCAGCCAGTCTCATAGGAAAACATTCTCAATGCTTTCCTATGGACGCTGGCGTCTTCTCACTATGAAAATCAGTGGTTCTTTAACAGTGGTCCTTTAACAGTGAGAATGTATTTAGCAGTGTATGTGTGTGTCTGTGTGTGTGTATGTGAATTGGTGGATGTATTGGTCAGTTTATGTGTTTGTTTATGTATTAGGCAGTGTGTATGTATCTGTTAGGTAGTATGTGTGTGTATGTATTAGGCAGTGTGTGAGTGAGTGAATGTATGCATGTATTAGGCAGTTGGTGTTTTTATATATTAAGCAGTTTCTGTGTGTGTGTGTGTTAGGCAGTGTGTGTGCATATTTTGTATTAGGCAGTTTGTTTGTGTGTAAGAAAAGGCAAAAAGAAGAGTGTACAGAGGGGAATGTGTACCAGCAGCACCTTGTGGCAAGTGTCTACTCTGCCAATATGCTGCAGAGCGCACACTGAAGGATCACTTCTCACTGCTTATCCAGCTTCCTCACACCATGTACTGATGCAAGGAGGTGGGATGTGATGTCACCCCGGCATCAGCATTGAGATGCAGGAAGACGTGCATCTAGCATTTAGTACACAACAAAATCCCAGTTGTTAATGTACATAACAAATCCCTTGAACTTTCTACAGTTGTGTTATACTGTTGCAACAGAAACAAACTTTGGCATTTCACAAAAGGGAAATCCAGACAGCCGAAGAAGAAGCTTCACCCGCCATCGTTTGAATTTCTCTTTTTGAAACGCAGAAGTTTGTTGCTGTTGCAACAGTGGAGATTTCCTCCGTTGTTTGCAACCATAGCAAGCACCAGTGCTCTTTTATTAACTCCCACAATGCTGTTTTTACTCTGATTTGTAAACTATAGATATGGCAGTTGCCGCCTATGAATACGTTTGTGAGTATATTTATATATATTTACTTCTTTTAGTGGCATGATTTAGGTCTGGAAGTTATTCGGATCTCCCTCCCCTTCTCCCTAGTATTAAATGTGGTGTCTTATTTGCCCTCGCTATATATTATTTCATAGAGTTGCCACTGCAAATACCCCATGATTAATAACCAAGAGGACAACTTCAGAACTTGCTGTGCATAGTCAATTAGTGATGTAGTTCAACCATGTTTTCCTTTGTCCTCTGTATACCTTGCGATGTGCAGTGGCAGGGAATTTTTACCAGATTTCCACTGGATTTATTGCCAGCCGAAATCTTAGTAACAAAACCTCAATGCTCGATAACTATCATCTGATAAATTTGCTTTTAAAGCAAATGTATCTGCCTTTTTTAGATGGTTACTTAAACCACCATCATCACTTCAGTGATTTGAAGTGGTCATGGTGGTAGGAGATAGTATGTGAAGTGATTCTGCTTGAAACACTGCACATACTGAGTTATTGTGGCTAGTTAAACCTGCAGCACACGTGATTATGTCAAATCTGTGCATAAATTACGTCTGTTGTCAGTGTGCATTGCGCTGCAACTCCCTCCCCACTCCCTCCACCTCCCTCCCCTCACCGGCCCGGAGTGCACACATGTGCTCTGAGCCAGCGAATGGTCTGCGAATTAGGCTGCGTGTGCGGCCCCATGTGACCTCGGAGGGGGCATGGAATAGCTGTGCTAGAAGTTTCGTCTAGTGCTGAATTCAAGGTAAGTACACACTGTTTAACCAACACACAATTTTAGTGACAGAAGCACACACTCATTGACAGAGATACACTAACATACACACATTCATTGACAAACACACACAGGTATGATGACATACACTGACAGACACACACACTCACTGACAGACAAACTCTCACTGATTTGACACACACTGAAAGACACACATTCGCCGACAGACACACTGACATAGTAAAGATTAAAAGGAATTGGGGGCACACCCCGAACATACATCTTACAGGAATGGTACTGCTATAGAGACCAAAATGTATACAATATACAGACAAGGAAAAGCACTTAAATTTTATAAGGCTACTTATAATCACCCATCGCAGCAAACAAATACCCAAATGCATACTTACTGACAGAAAGATACATACTGACAGACACTCACTCACTCACTGAGACACACACACTGATTTGACACAGACACACTCACTCACTTATTCATTGACAGACACACTCTGATTTGACACAGACACACTCATTGACAGACACACACACACACTCATTCACTCACAGATACACTCACTTCTGCATTGACAGTCACACAGTGATTCGACACACACATACACATTCTCACACACACACTACTCATAAAGTAGTTTTATTGTGGTTTTGTTGTTTTTTTTTTTTTTTTAAACCCTCAGAGCCTTCCCTACTCTTGGGCGAGGTGTTGTGTATCCTCTCCCTGGGGTTTAGTGTGGCTGCTGTATTCTTCTCCTCACTGCTCCCTGCATGCTGTTTATCGATACTGGGGTCAGAGTGATGTCATATACCGGCTCCTGGCATCACAGCAAAGTGCATGATGAAGCTGTAAGGAGGAGAAGGAAGGCTACAGCTCCCTTGCCACCTTTATATAGCCCCACCCTCCTATAAAACCGATAAAAGGCATATCTGGAGCCGATAAATGTATCTGAATTATAATTGATGCCTTAGTATCAGAGGTGGCTAGAGTTACTTGGCGTGGCACAGGTAAGTTGTAAAAATGTTCTTAAACAATTTGACTACTTACTCTGGGAGATCACCAGGGGATTCTTGACACCTTATCCACTATAGCAGACACACAAACAACAAACACAGTGTTACCCCCCACACACAGCTTTTTAAAGGAACACTCAAAGCATCCTAATTACTGTATTTCACAGGGGAAGGATATGGACCACGTGGCAAAACCAACCTTGCCACGAAGCATTGGAGAAGCCTGGTTGCTCGCCTGTTGCCCTTGGACTATGGTCCCATGTTAAAAAGCCTTCTTGCTTCTGCATTCGGTCATTTAACTGGATTCCAGTTCATTCGCTAGTTTAACCATATGAACAGCATTACCCCAGATAGCCATACCATGGAGCCTAATCATGTAACAAAAGACTATGGGAAAGACTTTGGCTCCATGGCAATTGAACTGTATGTATGTGATCTGAGCGCCATCCGGTAATAATGTGCGCTCAGATCTAAGCTATCTGGGGATAAGTAGAATGTATATGTTTTGTGCAACAGTTGTAACTTTATACATTTTTATGTCTTTTACTGCCATGTGGTTAATGGAGTTTTGCCTCTGTCCTGGGAGATAATTGGATTACTTCCCAATTATCTCCAGGACAGAGGGAGGAAAATTAGGATGCATTGTGGGGATGTTTTACCTCTGTGTGTCTGTCATTGGTTCATGTCTGTCCTTTGTCACAGTCTCCCATTTGGTCCCCTAGGGGAGTGTCCACCAGCTGGGAGACCTGCATAAATACTGGGCAGGTAGGCCTGAATAAACCAGACCACTGCTTGACCCTCAACACGGAGCTCTGTCTCGTCTTTGGGGGGATTTACTTTATGCTGTTAGAGACTGATTGCCAGGAGGGTAAGCCACTTGGGTGCTTTTCCTGTTCGTCTGCTAGCAGCTATTCGTGAGGTTCCAGTTCGGGAGCATTCTCTTGTATGCAGTTCAGGAGTTTGGAGCATTCCCTTGTATTCAGTTCGGGAGTTTGGTGTTTTGCAGTAGCTGTGCCTGTGTCTCTGGAAGGGAAGATCTACTAAATGGCAGTTTAACCCTTGTATGCCTGGCGGTGCAGTTACAATTGGTGGCAAGCGGCGGGATCGTTCCCACAGCCAGAAGGACAGCTACAGGAGACACCATTCCATGGATTTACAAGTTGGGGGCAACGCATGTCCCAGTACAGCGACCCTAAAAGCAACAGAATGTAACCAGCAGTGTTATACAAGGAGGAGGACCTGGATGGCTGGGATGCATTAAGGAAAGGCATCTGGTACCAGGCCCTAGATACTGTACAATACCAGCGGGGTGAGAGTCTCCCCAGTGAAGAGCAGCGGTTGCAGAAGCAAGTGGCCCTGCGGATGCCCTTACTGGGAGAGCAACCCCTGGAGGAATGGGTGAAGGAACTAGAGCACCGGGTATGGCAGGAGCTATGGCTGGAGGATGCCTTCCAGGCACTCTGGTGGTATATGGCACAGTATATGCCCTGGACAGCCGAGCATGACAAGCCAGAGGGAGAGGAGTTTGATGGTCCAGGCTTGTTATGGGAGTCCTTTGCAGAGCCTGATTTCGGGAGCCCTGCGCAGACCAGACTTCAGGACATTTTCTACGAGAGGGAGGCTAGGCATGACTGGGATGACCCCCATGAGGTAGAGCAAGACCTGGCTCACCTAGCAACCCTGGAGTGGGAACTGGAGCAGGACTACCGAGATCTCTTCCACTCAATTGGGAAGGCTCAGCAGGACAGCAAGGTGACAGACCCAGATCCAGATCCATTCAGCTGGGAAGATATTGTGGAGATTTACTGGGAAGGACCCCAGGTGGCCGGTGGAGATGGGACCGAGGCCAGTTCGGGAGTTTGGAGCATTCCCTTGTATTCAGTTCAGGAGTTTGGTGTTTTGCAGTAGCTGTGCCTGTGTCTCTGGAAGGGAAGATCTACTAAACAGCGGTTTAACCCTTTTATGCCTGGGGGTGCCGTTATAGACCAATAAGCAAAAAAAGGCAGTGTGAACAATAGACTGTTGCCATTTTTAAACACTCACCTGCCATTCAAGTGTGAGGAATATAGATGGACCATTCGTCTATTTTAAATACTTATCCCCCATTCCTACGAGTATCAATAAAAACAAAACAGGAAGATGTCAGAACAAAATC
Source organism: Pelobates cultripes (assembly GCA_933207985.1). Lineage (NCBI taxonomy): Eukaryota > Metazoa > Chordata > Amphibia > Anura > Pelobatidae > Pelobates > Pelobates cultripes. The sequence continues at coordinate 51,202,218 of OW240916.1, forward strand.
AAAACCAGTTTTTCTTGTTCTCTGAATTGACTTACCATTGCATTCCGACTACAATGTAATCTACGTGGAAATCCATGCTTTATATCTACAGTTATCATACGTTTAAATGTCATCACCAAAGAAAGACGCAGAAAAAATAAATAAAACATTATTATTATAAACCTTATAATAAACAGTGCTACGGATCAGAATATTATAACTATGTAACATTTCTACAGTCAGTTCTCTTGAATCTTAATTAATTTGGGGGAAAAAACAAAACAAAACAAAAAAATCTTTGTTCTCAGTTAATTTAAAATTCAGGTCATAAAAGCAGAGACTATATATTAACCGCTCATACTTCCTGATATTGCATGCTGTTTTGAAATAGAGACACAATTTCCTTAAACTTCTAGAATGCCAGGGAGGTGATTAACACATTGCTCAATAATGGGTTTCAAACTCATCATGCGCAGTTAGGGTTAACTTTGCAGCAATAGACCAGCCCACAAGTTAAATAAATATATTACAAAATGCCAGTTGCCTGCAAGGAATCATTTCATATTCCTCTTTTTCTAGGGACGTTTGACTCTCACAGGTTGAAAAGTGAATAGATTTCTTATTATGGTAAGTTTCCTTGATGATCACGAGTGTATTTAAAAATAATAAATGTATGGATCACTGCCAGATAATGTGCTTGCTGCTGTTAAAACATATCAAAATTGTTAAAAGTTTTTTAATATGCTAGTTTCTTTAGCGTTTGTGGTTCACAATATTTCAGGCTATTATTTCCATGTTACATATTTTAAAGGGACATTAAAAATGATTTAAGAGCTTGCCTATAAACATATTATTAGCGCTATCTGGGATACACCTGTGTAATACTACTGAAGTTAACAGTATTACATATGAGACACCAAAACACAAAAACATGACACATATATACATAAGCAATGCTTCTTAAACATATTTAGTTTTACTTTTAGAGATACAGAAATCCAGAGACACAAAACGTGACTTTTTAATACATTGAATGAAAGAAGCATATACAAAGACACCTAATTGTGTATATATTTTTTTATTTTTTTAATTAACAGTGTATTATTCCCACGCAGTGTTAATAATCTGATTTGTATAGAATTGTGATCAAATCTCTTGTTTGAACTTAGCATTCAGTTCCTTTTTAACATGTCTATTGTTTGTACATGCTTCAAATGAAAAGTGGAAGCTAGTAGATAATGATTCAGGCACAGGAATTAACATTAATATAATAACAGTTATTTATTTAATTAATGGTTTAGTTATATGATACCTTGTGTCACATTTACTAGTGACATGGATTGTGTGAAGTTGGTGGTTACTATTTAAAGTAAATATTTGTTTCTGTGTTGTGTGTAATTTTGCTGCACTGTACAGAGCTGTTATGTTTATATATAAAAATAAATAAATTGGAAATGTACTGTAATAGGTGACTGAAATCTATACTGTAGTACACATTTAAAAAATTATGAATGCGCAAGTGTAATGTATAACGTAATGTAGAAGTGTAATATATAATGATGGATATATGTATATGTATATACCTGGCAGAATTGTTAGAAAAATGATATAGCATTCATTAAAAAAAAAAAAAAAAAAAAAAAAAAAAACACTATATGCCCCTAATTAAATAAATAAACAAATCAATGTATTTAGACTGTAGGGCCTCTCTATTTAATACATTTTAAAAAAATACAATTAAATGGACACTATAGTCACCAGAACAACTACAGCTTATTGAATTTGTTCTGGTGAGTAGAATCATTACCTTCAGGCTTTTTGCTGTAAACACTGTCTTTTCAGAGAAAATGCAGTGTTTACATTACAGCCTAGTGATTACTTCTCTGGCCACTCCTCAGATAGCTGTTAGAGAGCCTTCCTGGGTCATGGCTGCCTAAAATGCATCCAAACATTCAGTGTCTCCTCCCTCTGCATGCAGACACTGAACTTTCCTCATAGAGATTAATTGATTCAATTAATCTCTGAGGAGATGCTGATTGGCCAGGGCTGTGTTTGAATCTTGCTGGCTCTGCCCGTGATCTGCCTATTTGTCAGTCTCAGCCAATCCTATGGAGAAGCACTGTGATTGGTTCAGGCTACCACTTCTGATGATGTCAGCAGAGTGCTTGTTTTTTTTTTGAGGCAAACAGCATGCAGAGTTACAGCTTCTGGCTTGAATACAGTAAGATTTTGCTATATTTATGGAGGTATGAGGGGCCCAGGGGGGCTAGATAGTGGTTTTTAACCCTATAGGGTCAGGAATACATGTTTGTGTTCCTGACCCTATAGTGATTCTTTAAATTAAAAAAAAAAACATTTAAAATAACGCCTTACTTTCCTGGAATCCAGCGTTGAGGCAACCTACAATAATATGGCTCTGCTCGCACACAAATAATCTCAAAGCTTTTTTTAAACAGTGAACTTATTTTTAAAATATGGGGATTTAGTTACACCATATGGCCAAACTGTGTTTAAGTCCCCATTTCTTTACAGAGTACCCCAATATTGTTTAGTCCTAACCTACATTTGAAAATTGGGAGCAATATTGGGAGAAATATATGCTGCAAGCTGCTACACTTACTTGCATCACTACATAGCTACTCCAAGCAACTCTACTACAATTCAAACATGTATACCTAACACTATAATCTTGGAGTACCGTTTTAGGTCCGTCCCCTTCCACTCAGAATGGAGTTAAAATGTATTTTACTTACCTTTTCTCCATCACCGCTCTGCTTTTAGTCCTGATGATCTCAGCCAATACAATGCTTTCCCATAGGAAAGCTTTGGAAGGCTATTGCGCATTCGCTGTAAAACGCAGCACAGCTCCAACTAGCATTTCCAGTCAATGCATCTCTATGGGGGTTGTTTAGCGTCTCAATGCAGCAGAGCATGGAGACACTAAAAGTAAGTGCTACACACAGTGCAGCACTGAAATAGGAAGCATCTTGTCTGAATGACTGCCACTAGAAAGCAACTTTTTTTTATTGCTCTGCCTGCAGGGACATACTGTACACACCAGAACCGCTACATTAAGCTGTCCCTTTTCATGACACCTAACATGGAGCACCGGTGTGGAGGCTAGGGTTATCCCCAATACCTGGTTAGAGTTTGCATACTCACCAAAACATTGTTTGGGGGCAATCACCGCACTCAGCCAATCATTAAATCTAATGCTTTTCTATGAGAAGCATCAGAAGACATTCAACATTAAAGATCTTAGTCTGGCTTGGTTGTGGATCCAGAAGCACCATCCAGTGGCTGATCAGGGAGACAGTCACTATAGGTGTTTTCAATGCTACAATATAAACATTGAGGTATCACTGAAAAGACAATGTTTTGCACTGTGGCAGGGATAGGCAACTCTGGCAATTTAACCCCTTAGTGACCAGACTGTTTTTCAATTTTCTTACTGTTAATGACCAGGGCTGTTTTACATTTCTGTGTTTGTGTTTAGCTGTAATTTTCCTCTTACTCATTTACTGTACCCACACACATTATATACCGTTTTTCTCGTCAATAAATGGTCTTTCTAAAGATACCATTAATTTCATCATATCATATAATTTACTATAAAACAAATTAATAAAATATGATGAAACAATTTCAAAAAACACACTTTTTCTAACTTTGACCCCCAAAATCAGTTACGTATCTACAGCCGCCAAAAAACACCCGTCCTAAATAGTTTATAAATTTTGTCCTGGGTTAACATGTTCTTAGCTTTTTTTTTGCAAGTTATAGGGCTATAAGTACAAGTAGGACCTTGCTGTTTCAAAATATATATTTTTTAAATGTATCAATAGTGGCATTGTAACACTGTTATCTGTCATAAATCTCTGAATCACACCTCACATGTACATATTTATAACCCAGGGTATTCAATATGGGGTATGTCCAGTCTTTTTCAGTAGCCACTTAGTCACACACTAGCCAAAGTTAGCATTTATATTTGTTTGTGTGCTAAAAATGCAAAAAACAATTATGAACACTAACTTTTGGCCAGTGTTTGTGACTAAGTGGCTACTAAAAAGACTGAACATACCCCATTTGCAATACCTTGGGTTGTGTTCTTTTGCAAATGGTATACCATCATGGGGGTAATTCTCATTCCTGGGCTACCATATGCTCTCAAAGGCAACATAACCAATCTGGCAAATTTCAGTGTGAAAAACAGAATATCAAGCATTATATTTGACCCTGTAACTTTCAAAAACACTATAAAACCTGTGCATGGGGGATACTGGTATACTCAGGAGACTTCGCTGGACACATATATTAGTGTCTCAAAACAGTAAAACGTATCACAACAATGATATCATCAGTGAAAGTGGCATTTGTGTGTGAAAAATGCAAAAAAGTTTTCACTTTCACTGACAATGTCATCGCTGTGATATGTTTTACTGTTTTGAAACACTAATATTTGTGTTCAGCGAAGTCTCCCGTGTAAAACAGTACCCACCATGTACAAGTTTTAGGTTGTCTTGGAAAGTTACAGGGTTAAATATAGTGGTAGCAAATTAAATTCTCTGGACTTTCGGCCGGGGTTGTCAGGCTGGTCCCCCAAATTGCAAACAATAAAATTATTTACTTATGTAAAAATATTACATAAATATGCACATAGAATTAAAATATAGATATATCTTTATATATTTAAAGTCTACATGTATATTTATGAAATTATTTATGTAATTATGTATATGGACATATGTATATTTGGTATTATTTTTATTTATTTATATATACATAGGTATATATATATATATAATTTCATTCTAATATCAAAATACAGGTATAATAAAATTACATTTATATATCATTTTTAAAGATTGTTTTATTATTTTAAATCTTTTTATTTATTTTTAATAAATTATTATTTATTTTTTTAATATATATATATATATATATGTATAGTTATTATATATATATATTATATATATGTGTGTAATTTTACTCTAAGTGTATTTTTATATTAATATACCAGCAGGGGGGTTGCCTGTCAGTTCAGACAGTCCCCCTGTTGCGGCCATATGACCGCTGTTTCAGAGAGATCACATGGCCCTTGGGGTCCTATTTTGCAGAGGGGAGACTGTCTGGGCTGTCAGTCCCCCCAGTGGAGAAGAAGACTGATTGCTGGCAGGGGAACGGCGGCAATCGGGTAAGGGAGGGAGGGAAGGGGGGTTAATATTTATTTTTAAAATTAATTTATTATAATTTTTTTTAAATTATTTTATTCTTCACTGGGTGCCTCGACCTCTCGAGGCACTCAGCACACAGGCAGAGCATCGGAAGCCTGTCTGATAGCTTCCGATGCTCTGCCTCACTGCCGGGCACCACGTGGGGCAACCTGGAAGTGATCGCTGCAGGGGAGCCATCACCCGTCGGCCTGGCAGTGAGGGGGTATTGCAGGATGCCTCGAAATCAAGGCATCGCTGCAATGCCCTTAAAGCGGCTGGAAGCGATCATGATGTAATGAGAAAAATGACTGGGGTATAGCAATACAAGGGTATTCTTTATATAGAAAAGACAGG
>OW240916.1:51207866-51410183 GCA_933207985.1 Pelobates cultripes
CAAGATCAGAGACAACATGGGTTTACTTCAGGGAGATCATGACAAACTAATCTTATTGATTTTTTTGATGTGGTAACTAAAATTATAGATCAGGGTGGTGCAGTAGACATTGCTTACCTAGATTTCAGTAAGGCTTTTGACACTGTTGCACATAGAAGGCTTATCAATAAACTGCAATCTTTAAGTTTGGATTCCAATATTGTTGAATGGGTAAGGCAGTGGCTGAGTGACAGGCAACAGAGGGTTGTAGTTAATGGAGGATATTCGAAGCATGATCTTGTCACCCGTGGGGTACCTCAGGGATCTGTACTTGAACCCATTCTCTTTAATATTTTTATAAGTGATATTGCAGAAGGTCTTGATGGTAAGGTATGGGTTTTTTTTGCCGATACTAAGATATGTAACAGGGTTGATGTTCCAGGATGGATAAGCCAAATGGTAAATGATTTAGGTAAACTATAAAAATGAGTTGTGGCAACTGACATTTAATGTGGATAATTGCAAGTTTATGCATCTTGGTCGTAAGGGCATAGTACAGAATAGTTGATTGAGTCCAAACCTCAACATCTGAGGAAAAGGCTCTCAATCATATAGCTGGTGGGACTGGGGTAAGGAGTGAGCATGACAACTTGAGTAACACCCACACATCCTGCTGCATGGCAATCACAATAGCTCTTTGGAAATAACACACAGGGAGCTTGTCTCAATTCAGTGATATTGGGAAACCTTTGATGGAAATAGCTTAAAAACTGAAGCAACTGGACCCATTGCCTCTTCGCACCAATAACCTGCAGTTTAAAAAGGGAAATTAGATAATTTCCTGTGAAAATGTTACATATACATTTACAGAAACATTGTTACATTCTTATCCATAATAGAAAGTTTATTTTAACTTTTAAACATTATATAGATGCAAAAATCAGAAAAGGAAAGTAAAACAAGGATTAATTAGATTAAAAGCAAAAGAAGGAAGGTATGTCGATAAAGGTCTAGCTGATTGCCTCAATGAATATTTTTGTTCTGTATTTACAGATGAAAATTAAGGAAAGGAGCCTCAGTTAGGAAAAAGGACAAATTAGTAATTTGTTACATGTGAGTTTACAGAGGAATAGGTTCTATTTTAACTGTCAAAAGTAAAGACAAATAAGTCAATGGGATCTGATGGAATACGCCAACAGTTATTAAAAGAGCTTAGTTGTGTACTAGCAAAACCATTAACAGATTTATTTAACCAATCATTGTTAACAGGTGTAGTCCCAGAAGATTGGAAGTTAGCGAATCTTGTGCCCATTCACAAGAAAGGTAGTAGGGAGTAGTCGGGCAACTATAGGATAGTAAGCCTTACTTCAGTAGTGGGGAAAGTAATGGAAACCATGTTAAAGGATAGGATTGTTGAACATCTAAAATCAAATGGATTTCAAGATCAGAGACAACATGGGTTGACTTCAGGGAGATCATGACAAACTAATCTTATTGATTTTTTTGATTGGGTAACTAAAATAATAGATCAGGGTGGTGCAGTAGACATTGCTTACCTAGATTTCAGTAAGGCTTTTGACACTGTTGCACATAGAAGGCTTATCAATAAACTGCAATCTTTAAGTTTGGATTCCAATATTGTTGAATGGGTAAGGCAGTGGCTGAGTGACAGGCAACAGAGGGTTGTAGTTAATGGAATATATTCGAAGCTTGGACTTGTCACCAGTGGGGTACCTCAGGGATCGGTACTTGAACCCATTCTCTTTAATATTTTTATTAGTGATATTGCAGAAGGTCTTGATGGTAAGGTATGGGTTTTTTTTTGCTGATGATACTAAGATATATAACAGGGTTGATGTTCCAGGAGGGATAAGCCAAATGGTAAATGATTTAGGTAAACTATAAAAATGAGTTGTGGCAACTGACATTTAATGTGGATAAGTGCAAGTTTATGCATCTTGGTCGTAAGGGCAGAGTACAGAATAGTTGATTGAGTCCTAACCTCAACATCTGAGGAAAAGGCTCTCAATCATATAGCTGGTGGGACTGGGGTAAGGAGTGAGCATGACAACCTGAGTAACACCCACACATCTTGCTGCATGGCAATCACAATAGCTCTTTGGAAATAACACACAGGGAGCTTGTCTCAATTCAGTGGTATTGGGAAACCTTTGATGAAAATGGTTAAAAACTGAAGCAACTGGACCCATTGCCTCTTTCGCACCAATAACCTGTAGTTTAGAAAGGGAAATTAGATCATTTCCTGTGAAAATGATACATATGCATTTACAGAAACATTGTTACATTCTTATCCATAATAGAAAGTTTATTTTAACGTTTTAAACCAAGTATATATTATTGTAAGATAAAAATAATCATAATAATCTTAGAAAAAATCTTACCAAGAATAATACTTTTCATTTTCAGGAGTTTTCACTTAAGATCTGAAGCTAGAGACAAGTTAATCATTACAAATATGTCAAGTATGTTTAAAGCAAATAGTGACTGCTATTATTTTAAACTCTTCATTGCCAAGTACTTTTCATTTAAAATAAAATATTTGACACAAGTAATGTGTAGCTAGCACGTCCATATGGAGTAAAATATTTGTTTTGTGGATAAATTGCTAATGTGTAAGTTTACTACATTTTAATTATCCACTGGTTTATTTATCTTTTACAGAAATAATAGGGAAAATAAAAAGTTTTATCTTCCAATATTTCAAAAGGTCATGGTTTGTGATATCTATATAATAGTAGAAATACCATTGTTACACCAGATGAGACAAAAAGAGATGAATAAAATGGTCATGTCATGCTTTAGGCATTTGCCTAGAGCCTGGTGGCATTTCCTGAAGTCAAACTTGCTAAAAATGACACTAGATATAAACTGGAGAAGGTGAGTGGGGTTTATGAGCTAAATTGCTTTGTTATGTAAAACGAAATTTAGCATGAATACAAATGTGGTTGGGCAGGAAAAAGTTTTGCTAAGAAAAAAATGTTTTATATCAAAACACGAGGATTGTCTCCATTTGAAAAATAACAACTACGTTAACTTGGGATGGATGTAATTATTTTTTAATTCTTTATTTTGGTACAATCACAAATCACATGAAATAATATTCATAACCAGCCAATGGTGAAGGTAAATTACCTTCAAGAAAGGAACATAGGAAGAAAGAAAAAAGAAAGAAGAGATACGGGAGAGACTAGAAGAGAATGGGGAGAAAAAAAGGGAGGGGGGTCTGTGAGGTATATGCAGGTCCGGCACATCTATTAATGGGACCAGGGCTCCAGGCGGCACTATCACGTTATGCCGCACACATCCACCTAACACGATACACAAACACATACTTTGCATCCACTATACAGTCACTGCATTCACCACACACACTGCATAACATGATAAATGTGGGCGGGCTTTATTGGGCCTAGTTTAGGTTTTGGTGAGGGGGTGCAGCATTTCACCCTTGGACACAGGCAGCGCAATGTCTTGGGATGGCCCTATGCAATCGGATCTGCTCTTTTGCATGCAAACATACAGTCTGTTAGATCTCACCCAGGACAATTCCCTGTGCCTAATAATATAGTAATGCCAAAGGATGTCCATTCCCTCCAGCCCTTCTAATAATATAATAAAATCAGAAGTTACTCAATCCACCTGGCCCCTATGATAAAAACAGTATGTGGAAAGGGTTCTCCCCTGTTATAGCTCCTGTTATAGCTCCACACCAAGTAACTAACCACCCCCCAGTCATAATAACCTTCCTATGACCTCTCCCTCAGGTAACTAGTTAGGAGGGTGGTATATGCTAAAATACTGTAAGTCAAAGACTTCTTACTTACCTGTCAAAGTCATTGTTGAAAATATTTATTCTTGAGTCTTATTTCTTCTGTCTTCTTTATTCGGTCTTATAAAAAAATATTTCGCGAATCCTGTCTGGTAATGTTCAAAATGGAGATGGGGCATTTGTCTATATTACATATGCAACTTTGTATATGTGACAAAGCTCAGGGAATTGTATGTAATGGAATCTATTTCCCCCAAAAATTCTGTAATGTCTCTGGGCATTTTGAAAACGTTTATTATGAGCCAGTAATTCACTCTACCCTTTAAATGTGGCAGACAGTGATGTCCACAGACACAATTTAAATCAAAAGAATTACAATAATTAGAGGAGTGGCAATTGCCCCTTATTGCCCTACACAGCAGACACGCATGGTAACAGAGATTATGATGGGAAGAATCAGTGTAAGAAGAATCAGTGTCTATACCTGTAGCCCAGACGTGAAATTATTTGGTTAGTGTTTGTCAAAGGACTACTATTCTCTATTTGTTTCCTTTCAAAACTTGAAGAAAGGTTTATTATATTAAACAAATAGTTTTTCTGTGCTGGGTTAGAGGCATCTTAAAGGTGAGCTGTCTATAAATTGTAGATAAATTATTTTTAAGTTAATTTAGTGTTTTAGGTAAATTATGCTATTTCTCTTTGAGTTAGCGGTATGTAAGTAGGCCAACCATCCAAATTCTGTAACCTCTGCTTAATATTGTTTAGTAAGCAACGTTGAGCAAGGTTTTGTTTTGATGTCGTCATATTAATCGCTGCCAATTATTTAAAAAAATAAACAGGCCAAGGAATCTGAATCGGCGTACATGTGACGTACATTTCTGCTGTGTGTTTTATGTGGATCCCAGGACAAGTTGCCAATGAAAAATAAATACATTTTTGGTTAGAATTGCTAATTATTATAAACAATATATATACAGTAAATGGAGAGATCCAAGCAGGTCTCTGGCTGAGCCCTGATACACAGAGATATAATACAGGTACGCATAGAATTGTTATCATGACGTGAGATAAAATGGCTATATAGGTTAAACGTAGCTGCAATATAAAAAAACAATGACCAGGTGAGTTTCATCCTTGACAAACAGTTATATGAAAACACCAGAAAGGTGCTGAACTTGGTGTGGAGGTAAGGCCTCTTTGTTTCTTTTGCTAGATACAGAGAAGGCATTTGACTGAGTGGAGTGGTAATTTATGTTCAGCTTCTTAATGCACTGGGGATTATCTCCTACCTTTACTGGTGCTGTACAAGCCTTATATAGATCTCAGAGCCCAGCTCCTGGTACCTGGTGTGATGAGACAGGGTTGCCCCCTCTCTCCCATGCTATTTGTGCTTTTCCTAGAACTGTTGTTGCATCTCATCTGCACTAGCCCTGCCATACAAGAAATTGAGGTGACTGGTGACAGCCATAAACTTGTAGCATATGCTAATGATGTTATTTTGACTGTACTCCATCCGCTAACCTCCCTACCTATCTGTTCACGTTACATGAAGAATACCGAGTGATAGCTGGGTTTATAATTAACTATAAAAAACCTAGTGCTATGCCTATTAATCTGTTGCCCACAGACTCAGGGCTGATGCTGTCTCGCTATGTATTGAAGATGGTATCATTTTGATATCTAGGTGTACAGGTCACTTCATCTCATGATACTTTGTTTAGAGCCAACAACTCCCCTATGTTTAATACCTAAGAGGAACATCATAAATTAGGCGGGGAAACCTATCTCATGGATTTGGAGACTGCATTGTGTAAAAATTAACATTTGGCAAGGATCCTGTTCTATTGCAGGCACCTATCCTCCTGCTGTCTAGAAGAGACCTCTACAGAGAGCTATCAACTCTTATATGGCAAAATAAGAGACATTGTTTAACCTGAAATATGCTATATAGACATAAAACAGATGGAGGATGGGGCCTCCCCAATTTCTTGATTTATTATTACGCGGCCCAGTTGACTCAAAGAGATATGTGGCATGTGCCACAGAAAGAGAGGAGGTTGGTTGACCTGGAGTGCGGACTAATGAGATCAGACATGCCTCCCTTTCAGATGTGGGTAGACAAGGCTCATAGAATCCTTCCACGACCACTGTGCCCTTTTGCGGCCATCTCGTTGCACCTATGGGATAAACGTAGAATATGTTTTGCTTTGGCCTCTTACACCTGTTAGACTGATTATTGCCACCAGAACTGATGTATTGGAACTCTGGGGGACTGGAGAAGGTGGGGATTTAAAGAAACTTGCATTTGTGGGTTAAGTGAAGAATACCCATATTGCAAGAATTAAAGTCCGAGTTGCCTCTTACTACTATCTCTAACTACAAGTTTGTAACTTTGACCAATCTGAAGGGATTGAGAAAGTTGCGGAAAATGAAAACACGTTCTTTGAGGGGCTGTGCTTACTAGGAGAATAACAGTAGGGCCTATTTACAATTCTATATAACCATATCTGTTCCTACTCCATAGAATTGGGGTGTTTAAGATATGTTATCCCGTGGGAGGTGGATCTGGAGGAGGAATTGGAGGGCACTGCATGGGAAGATATGTGGGAGGCAGTCGCTAAGGTTTCACTATGCGCAGTGTCTCAAGAACATATTTATAAAATCTTATTTTGCTTGTACACAATCCCAACTGACCATTCAAACAAAATCCATGGTTAATGTTGCTCTTGAGCTCGGTGGAGGGATTTTCGTCACACTTGCAAAGATACATATAAAATATATAATTGGATAACGTTGGCAGTTCGAAGATTATTAGCAGCTAAATGTATGGGTAATTGGAGGGAGATTGGATTTAAAGTCAAAGAAAACAATGCTATGGATCAGATAATGGCCATAGTTCAGAATACTCTCCCCTTCTTCCATACGACCTGGGACACTTGATTGAAATATAAACCAAATTAACCAACGTGCACTTTAATTTTTAAAGGCTTAACCTTAGCATCCATAGTAGGTAACAATTTCTACTTTCTTTTTTTTCCTACTCTCGGGTTTGTTGAATTCTGAATAATGTCACAACATAAGGGGGAGGAGTAAGCTACATGTATGACTTGACTCAATGTATACTCCTGCTGCTCTCTGCACCAGTACCTTTGCTGATCTGAAATAATTTTTCATATTTATGTTTTTAATAAATAGTAGAGAACCAAAGGTGTCACTTGAATAGAAAGTGACCACAAGGTTAAATTTCCAATCCACTCCACTAAGAGCCTAAAGGAGAAAATAATAATAAATAACAAAAGAACTGCATTAGCAACTCTAAAAAGTACTAGGACAAATTAAACAGTGTAGCCCTAGGAGGGGGAACAGCCCTGAGTGAGATGCTCAATAATAGATAGTTAATAATAAAACATACCACACTAGTTCCAAACGGGTATGGATTGGCAGTACGAGAACTAACTGAAGAGATAGCAATCTCCCCCTTTATGTGTTTAAGCCCTTATGGAAGTATATACAGCACTGGTTACGACAGAGCCTAGTGTGATCTTCCAGAAGCAAAAACTAAAATGTAAAAAGAATAGTGAGAGATATGCTAAATGTTGAAAATGGTGACTGCTCCCCTTCTTTTCTTTTATGTTTTTAAACTAACACAAATTGTGTTCTGTAACAAAATGCTTTTGGAAAGGATGCAACATAGATATGTTGTATCCATTTCAAAAGCATTTCGTTACAGAATGCAAAATATAAAATGGGACTCCTGGGTTCTATGGACAGAGTGTTGAAGGAAATGGGTTAGTTATCTTGCTCGGAGCCTTGGAACATGCATAGAAGTGCTTGAACATACCACTGTTTTGCAGTAATATCTACCTTTTATAACTTTTTGTTTGGGTTGTTACCCCTTCCTTGTTGTAATTAAAAATATGCTTCCACATTAAAGGAACACGTAACGTTAGGAGTACAAAAGTGTATTACTAACGCTATCGTGTCCCTATGGCCCCCCTCTCCCAATGGGTCACACTCTGCCTCCTTTAATGTCACCCAACAGGGGAGGCTAATGCTCATGCGCGTTGGGGTACCGAGAGTGTATTAGGCCCTCCCCATAGGAGAGTATTGCTTTATTGCTTTTCTATGGAGATTTATCTGATGCTGGAAGTCCTCATACAGCCCTAGCAAGCAGGAAGTGCCTATAGTGGCTGTCTAATTGGGTAATTATTGCAGTTTCTGAGAACATTCCAATGTTAAGGGGACAGGGGCATTGCACCCAGACCACTTTAACGAGCTGAAGTGGTATGGGTGCCTATAGTGTCCCTTTAATTGTACATTGTCTGTGAACTTATATTTATTGTTTAGTATTAAATAAAACAATTTTTTTTTTTTTAAAGTAGCTGCAATATAGGAGTGGCTAAATATCCTAAAAAGGCAGCCATGTCACTTTAAAATAGAGTCTAAAACACAAACACACAGAAAGAAAAAAGAACAAGAGAACTTGGCTAATCTATATACTCTGTATCTTCTATAAAAACATGTTGTGAGCAATCTGCAGTGATTATGTTACTTGGAGTGTTCCTTTAAGGTGAAGTTTAATTCAATGTATAATTCAGTAAGCTTATAGAACACTTGTGATTATCAAGGACATTCTGTAGTGTACAATCACAACTTTGCCAGGTAAAGTTACACTAATCTTGCTTTTCATAATCAATTTACATATTATACTTCTGAAGCTATAGAAATAGGATTGATGGGATCAGAGCTTAAAAGAATATGTGCATATATTACAGCAATCATTAATAATAAGAGGGGCTAAATGCTTACTTTGGAATTCTAAAGCATTATTCTCCGCAGAAACTCTCAGTCTCAGATGAACAACTATAAGCAGAAAAAGTAAACGCATAATGAATTACAAATACAGCTCCCCTGTTGTTGGTTTTTATTTTTAGAATGCAGATGTCCATCTGTCTTGTTCTCTCTATCACCCAAAAACATAATTTTAATTCTTCTCATCTAAAACAAGGATGCAGCTCCTCTCAACCTGAGCTGCCTCCTCCTCCGTTTGCTTCTTTCCATTTTCATAATTTCGTAATAAAAAAGTTAATTTGATAATCTAGTGGTCATATATTCATTTGTTGGAAATTTTACATTAATCAACCATTTAGTTACTTCAGTTGAGATGTGACTATGTAAAGGTTTTACATCAGCTACATCTGCACCTGTGTTAGTAGATAACTCCCAAGATAATAAGCCAGATCAACTATAGAAAAGCATCTTGGTTGTTGAAGATCTCAAGAGATGCACTTATAGCTGTAAATTCACCTGGAAACATACATAATGTAAATCCACTTTCTAACAGTGGAGTTCCCCTTTCCCCTGGCTTCAGAAATGTATTTAGGTTTCTAAAGCTTGCCTTGCCAACTCTCAGTTCATCACTGCTGCTTGAGAAAATGCTTCTCCACTTGCAAGCTGCAGAACTATGACTGAGTGGCACCTCAAGAACTTTACTTTAGTGTTAAACTGTTTGAAAACAGTTTAGAATGTATAGGGAAGAAGGTGCAAGGGGACTCTGGGCACCATAGCATCACAGTAGAAGGTCCATCACCATGAAACATATTTCACTCCTCTCTGGTCCAAGGTATATACAGTGAGGGAAAAAAGTATTTGATCCCCTGCTGATGTTGAACGTTTGCCCACTGACAAAGAAATGACCAGTCTATAATTTTAATGGTAGATGTATTTAAACAGGGAGAGACAGAATAACAAAATAAATCCAGAAAAACGAATGTCAAAAAGCTATAAATTGATTTGCATGTTAATAAGTGAAATAAGTATTTGACCCCTTCGACTTAGTACTTGGTGGCAAAACCCTTGTTGGCAATCACAGAGATCAGATGTTTATTGTAGTTGGCCACCAGGTTTGCACACATCTCAGAAGGGATTTTTTCCCACTCCTCTTTGCAGATCCTCTCCAAGTCATTAAGGTTTCGAAGCTGATGTTTGGCAACTCGAACCTTCAGCTCCCTCCACAGATTTTCTGGGGGATTAAGGTCTAGAAACTGGCTAGGCCACCCCAGGACCTTAATGTGCTTCTTCTTGAGCCACTCCTTTGTTGCCTTGGCTGTGTGTTTTGGGTCATTGTCATGCTGGAATACCCATCCACGACCCATATTTAATACCCTAGCTGAGGGAAGGAGGTTTTCACCCAAGATTTGACGACACATGGCCCCGTCCATCGTCCCTTTAATGCAGTGCAGTTGTCCTGTCCTCTTAGCAGAAAAACACCCCCAAAGCATAATTTTTCCACCTCCATGTTTGATGGTGGGGATGGTGTTCTTGGGGTCATAGGCAGCATACCTCCTCCTCCAAACACAGCGAGTTGAGTTGATGCCAGAGAGCTCGATTTTGGTCTCATCTGACCACAACACTTTCACCCAGTTTTCCTCTGAATCATTCAGATGTTTATTGGCAATCTTCAGACGGGCCTGTACATGTCCTTTCTTGAGCAGGTGCACTACAGGATAGCAGTCCTTCACGGTGTAGTGTGTTACCAATTGTTTTCTTGGTGACTATGGTCTCAGCTGCCTTGAGATCATTAACAAAATCCTCCCATGTAGTTCTGGGCTGATTCCTCACTGTTCTCATGATCATTGAAACTCCACGAGGTGATATCTTGCATCGAGCACCAGAGTGAGGGAGACTGACAGTTATTTTGTGTTTCTTCCACAACTGTTGCCACCTTCTCACCAAGCTGCTTGGTGATGGTCTTGTAGCCCATTTAAGCCATGTGTAGGTTTACAATTTTGTCCCTGACATCCTTGGACAGCTCTTTGGTGTTGGCCATGGTGGAGAGTTTGGAATCTGATTGATTGCCTCTGTGGACAGGTGTCTTTTATACAGGTAATGAGCTCTTTAAGAGAGTGCTCCTAACCTCAGCTCGTTACCTGTATAAAAGACATCTGGGAGCCAGAAATCTTGCTGATTGATAGGGAACACTTATTCCACACACTGACATGCAAATCAGTTTGTAACTTTTTTTACATGTGTTTTTCTGGATTTTTTATTTGTTATTCTGTCTCTCACTGTAAAAATACACCTACCATTAAAATTATAGACTGATAATTTCTTTGTCAGTGGGCAAACGTTCAAAATCAGCAAGGGATCAAATACTTTTTTTCTCCTCACTGTAAGGGAGAAAGGGAAATAAACCTAACTTGAAAAAAATAAAATGTGTATATATATATATATATATATTTATTTATTTATTTATTTTAAATATGTACACCCCAAAAGCAATAAATAATCCCTATTTCCACGACACACAATACAGCTCATATCTCCCTTCAACACAGATCATTTATTCCCCAACAGCTCCATTTCCCCCAACATTCTTCTCAGAACACAAACACTACAACCCCGATCCTTCACCTAAACATATGCCATAACTACATTCTTCAAAACATACCCTAAAGCCCCACCAAACCTGCTCTTCCCATACACACGCTACAGACTGTATCCACTCATACACACTACAGCCCCCAGTGCCCCCAAACACACCCATCAGCCTCCATTCATCTAAGTACACACACTATAGCTACTATCCACAAATTTCCTTTATTCACTTGCAGATTCATACTGCACAGCAAACAACCCTATCCACACGCATAACCCCACAATAGTCTCCCTCCCACACATGCAACTCTACAAGCAGTCTTCCTCCCACATGTGCAATCTCACACACTCTCAAAACCATGTGGGGATATTTATGGGATAATAATAGTAAACAGTGAGAATTGCCCACTAATTAAATTTTCAGATCCCAAAGATCGTTATCGTGTTAAGTGAAAAGTATTTCATATAAATAAAATCACAATTTGTTATAAAAATAGATTTATTTATTATGACCAATAATTCATAATAATAATATGTAACATGCGTGACAATAATCAATTAGTATTTAGTACAACATAGTATACAATGCAATGGAATGGGTATACACGTTTCAATGGCTACACAGCATTTTCTGTCAAGACTTACACGATTTATGAGGTATCCTTACAGACATAGAAAGCAAAGCTTTTCACAGCAAAGGGCTATAAAACCCTGGCTAACAGTTAGAATAACCCTTTCAATGCTGGCTAGACCTCCTAGGTAATTAAGATCTATTCTTATGTAATTTTAAATAAAATAACATTTAAACCAGTTCATTAGTCATTTCCTGGAACCATCCAATAAGAGAATCTACCAGATTTTTACAAAAGCAGAATTTTAATTTGCCTAAAAAAGATATCTTATCTTATATTAGAGCAAATCAATACACCTGGATAAAAACAGTGGTATGCTAACACGTGATAATATCACATTAATATATAATTATTCTTAATTCCACCTGCAGAATGGAATGTTTAAAACTATACATTCTTTAGTTAACTAAGATTTCTTCATATGGAAATCTGACCGTGATTTATCCAGTCATATATCATGCTATTAGTAAATTTTAATTAATTTAATTAATTAAATGAAACCAGTATAATTACCAGTTGGGTAGATATTTTCATCAAATTGGTAGTCTCAGAAACTTGTTTGGATGTCTCTCTGCATGGAGGTGAAAAGTAGTGTTGGTTAGAAAGTGTCAAAGAGTTTGTGAGTTGAGTGTTAGTCTCAGATGTTGTCCTGGGTTACTCTGCATGTCCGAGTTGGAGTCCCCAAACTTCCAATTCCTCCTCCCCTCTCCTCTCTTTGTCTTAACTTTTAAAGGGCCAGACTCTCTGTACGTCATTAGTTGATAACCCAATAGGAATCCATAGGTGTGTCCAATCTAGGGATCGCGATTTAGGTATTTGATCCATAGATGGCAGTCTCGTCTAACGAAACCTTCCTATCCAGGAAAGAGTTAACTTTTCTTGGTGGCTATTTTGATGTCATTTTGCTTTATCTTTATGGTTGCCATAACTTACGTTTTCTTTCACTTCAAAGGGTTTTCTCTTAGTTTTGTCCAGACTTAGTATCAGCAATTCCTGCTATAATTTCTAATATGACAGTTCGTAACCTAAGTTTCACCTTAAACTACAATGGGAGGTTATACAATATAAAAAGTAAAATTAAATTATTTAATCTTCTCTGTCACAAATGTCTGGGTTTAGAATTGATTATATTCCATTAGCATTTAGACAGTCTGTCCAACCCCCGTTCTCCTTATCACTTGGTTTGTATATACTATGCATTCCTTTAGCTCCGGGAAAGTGGTTAGTTTTACAGATAGAAATCTTGTGTCTTTTGTTAGCTTGAAAATAACAAAATGGAGTCTGCTCTGTTTAGAGTGACTTAGCATATACACTTTTAATTTCTATCATAGCACAAGATGTCTGCCGATATAAATACTCTGACAACCACAAGCAGTGTCCTCAGAAACAACCAGAAGTAGCCTACCATTACATATGCAAAACCACAAGCAGCCATACCCCACATGCACACAAACCCAATAGTAGCATCCCCACTAACATGCAACACCACAAGCAGCCTCCACACACTCGCACACAAGTCTTTCCTAGCCCTATCCCATTTATTCCTTCACCACTTAGTCATATTGACCATCCAGTCATACCCCAAACTAGTCGCATTCACCCATTCAGGCACACACACCAAATCTTTAACATATCTGTATATAAGAAAGAGGGTGCATTGATTAAACTGGTTTTGGAGCAGCAAGGAGAGTAAACCCAGCCCTGCCTGTCTTCCTGTCCAGAGTGGTTTATAACTGCACAGCTTTCCAAAAATCTCTGCAGTTATAACTTGCTTACTTGATCAGTGACCTGAAAGGAGACATTTTATTTCCTCTTCTGCAGTCAAAAACTATCTAAATTGTGTGTGTCTCAACAACATTTTCGTCCTGTCCTCTGTGGCCGCGGAGAACGTGAAAAATGCTGCTTGCAAATGTGGTTGGCAGCTCAGAAGGTCGTGGCACAATTGGGAACTTTTTTGAGTAGGTTTATAGCAGTCATGGTATGGTTTTTATAAGCTAATTTAGCTGTTCCACTTATCCTGTGTGATTTTCAATAAATATTGTGGATCATTCTACAGACATGCCGAAAAAAAAACATCTTAAAGATGATGGAACACATAATTTTGGTGAAGCTACCCACAAAAGCAGGGTTTTGGTTTTGGTAGTACACTTTCTGATGCTCAAAGCTCTAATTCACTTTGGCGGTTTTCACGAGATCTTTTAAAAAAAAAAAAAACATCTACAGATGTTTACATATAACCAGATGTTTCAAATGTTTTTCTCCACTTCGTCTACGTACTTTTGAATTTTGAAGGATGTCTAATGGAACAGAGGGAGGGAAGGGAGGGCATATCTTGTGAAGAAGAAAGGCAGATCTAATGGAGAGAAAGAGTGAATATGCACAGCCTGCCTGAACTGGAAGGTAAACGATTAACCCTTTAAGGACACAACTTCTGGAATAAAAGGGAATCATGACGGAATATTTCTGTCATGTGTCCTTAAGGGGTTAAAGGATTTCCTCTAATTAGCTCACAGGGAGCAAGTGGTCTGTACCTTTCCCATCTGGTCAGGCCAATCTCACATGCAGATAGCCTGATGTATTCTAGCTAGGCAAATAGAAGGGAGTTATATATGCTGGTCCACCACAACATTAAAACCACCAACAGTTTTTATTTTCTTCTTCTTCTCCTTTTTGTGCTTCCTTCTTCCTTCCTTCCTTCCTACCCTTGAGGGGTTGTCCAAGTTATTCTAATTATGAAAAATATTATACAATATTATACAATATTATTCAATATTCCTTGACTTTGTCCAGATGCCAATATGAATACAAATATAATGTTTAGTGCAACATAATTACATAGCTTTTCACATTTTTCAATGAAAAGAACAAAATAAACTGACAGGTGAAGTAACTAACATTGAATATATAATTACAGTAGCACCTGTCAGTGGGAGGGATATATTGGGCAGCAAGTGAGCAGTCAGTTCTTCAATTTCATATGTTAGAAGCAGGAATAATGGGCAAGCGAGAAAGAGTGACTTTGACAAGGGCCAAATAATGATGGTTAGACGTTACTCTTGTGCTCCTGGTATGCAGTGGTTAGTCGCTACCAAAAGTGGGGCAAGGAAGGACAACCGGTGAACCAATCATGGTATTGGAGACCAGAGTATTCCTTTTACTATCTCACCCTTATATCAGAAAGTCCATCCTGTTTAGTTTAATGGGAGTCCGATTGTTTTATTTATTTAGTTTTTTTTTGTTTTACTATTTGTCTGCTGGTTGTTTGTAATAGCATTCACCTATTACAAAAGTAAATAATTTTGCTTGTAGGTAGCAACCTTTAACCTCTCCTCCTGCTTTTCACCAGACCAGCTAATAAAATCCACATTAAATACAAGTCTGTTGCGTTTAATAAACATTATCTCAAGCAATTGGGTAGTGAGATTAACAGAGGAAAAATAAATGTCATAAATTAATCAACGCATGCAATAAACTATTATTACAATAGCAATAGAACAGTGAAACAGTCAAAATGTTATCTTTTCATCTCTTTTATCACACCTCACAACATAAAGAGTGGAACCCTAGGTTACTTATTCTTATTATGACTGAAGGATTTAAATAAATAAAGGGAACTAGGAAGACAAGTGGCAGATCAAATTCAGTGTAAACAAATGTAATAATGTGAATTTTTGGATATGCACTAAATATGCAACATATATTCCAAATGAGGTTGTGCTGCCAAAAAAAAAAGACATCAGTAATTATAGATAAAAGACTAGGGAACAATGCGCAACACGAGTACTCTGCTTCAAAGGCCAGTAAGATACTACCATTTCTTCTTTTTATAGTATGGAAATATAATTTTGCCTCTTTATGAATCAATGGTAATACTCTAGTGAATATACAATGTATTATTGGGTTCCATTTTTTAAAGAATGATATTACGGAAAAATGCAGACGTGTTCCGCTGTATTTATTTTATTTGTATTCTTAATGTATGATAGTGATGTAACATGGTAAGCATAAATCTTGTTTGCATAGGTCTGTGACCCCTTGAGCTCTAATATACTAATACCACCCATGACACAAACCTCCGATTTCAATATGAGTCATAGAATAATATAGTTAATTAAAATATCACTTTTATATTGTATTTGTCTCATTAACGTACATTAAGCACAATATACATTAATGCATTTTAATTTTCACAGGCAGAAACTGAAGGATTTAAAAACATACGTTCAAGATTTGAAGCAGTAACTGAAAACCAAAAATTAACAAAACCATTACCTGGACTGAAGCCTGCTGTACCAGTCAAACCAAATATTCAGCCTTCAGGTGACCGATACATTAAAAGACCAATCCCAAAAGCCTTATCTTCTTCAAATTTGCCAGTGTTACCATACCGAGAACATTTGAAAAATGCAGGGAGCCAAAGATCTATATCACGAACTACCTCCACAATACATAACAGAGCACCAGGGGAAAATCGTCCGGAAAATGTTGTAAACAAACCTTCTTTACCCATTAAACCGTTGGTTAAAAAACCTTCTACCGATGTTTTGAAGACAAACTTCCAACTTCCAACTCAACTTCCAAAAAATCATAACCAACCCGAACTTGATAAATGCAAAATTGTACCAAAGCTAAAACATTTGCCAAGTAAAGCTGTACTTGGGACAAGACCAGAAAAACCTGCACGTCCTCCTTATGTGGATCTGGAAATATTTAATGACTCTAGCGATTCAGACACATATGTGGTGATGAAGAGTAATCCAGGTAGTTATTACTTACTTTACCTTTGTTTAGCATTATTTGTACAAATGTGTACTCCCCGTAACTCTATGTCTATCTGCCCCTATGTTTTTCCACTTGTGACTGCTACTGGGTCTCTCAGCTACTTTTCCTATATTTCCCATATAGCTATGTTGCCTAGCTCACCTTTGCAGCCACATTCCTACCCAATTTAACGTCTATTTTCAACTCTCCTTAGTACCTAACTTTCCCCAATGTCAAGTTTCTTTCTTTTAAGTAACTCAACCTCGCCAAAATGCTCTTTTTCCAAAACTGCTATGAAGGCACATTAACATTAACACATTAACACTAAATTACCGTAACTATTCTAACTGCACAATACTTATGTAAAAAACAGATACATTTGTAACTTGTGATACCTTTTGTACTGGACTAACAGAATTTTTTAATGACAAGCTTTCGGGAGAACCTCCCTTTCTCAAGTCTAAAGCATTTCTGAGCAAGACGACACGTAGAATTAAAAGTTGAGTTGTGATACAGGGGTTACAGCGACATGAGTTCAGATAAGACACAGGTTTGATAGAAAATAGACACCATGACTGCTGACCCTCTCCCTTTGTTCCTTCCGTTACCCTTCCCCTACAATAACTCACAGACAACCAAATTGTGGGTAAGGGCAACGGCCACAGCTTTTATTAGCAAGCCAGCATAACATAAACAACTGTCAGCTGCTGGATTTTCCCAGCAGACAGTTAACCATAACTTTATTCTTCTCGAGCCTCTTCAGCCTGAAGTCCATCCTCAACCAGACAAGGCTGCGACTCCCCAAGCCTTTCCAGGTAATGATCTCAGTTCCACTTGCTGGTGAAGGACAAACCACAGCTGTGACAAAATATACAGAAAGAAACAACACCAAACACATCTCATGCAGTAATAACATATACCTTTTTCACACCAACCCAGGGAGGGTGGGCGGGAAATAGTACTGCCAGGTTGCCTCAGCATGCTCTCCAGTGGTCTGGTAAGTCTTTTCCCAGTGTCCCTGGTCCAGGTGCATCTCCAACATTTTATCCCTTGTTGCCATGCCAACCTCTCCGGGAAGCAGTCATGCTCCACCCTCCTTATCCACTCCAGGGGTTGGCCTTTCTTGCAGAGGGTCGTAAATGTCTTGTGTGAAGATCACAGAGTAAGGGGGGAGAGAAAATAAAAATAAATAAAAAAAACAACAACCAAGCAAGCAATGCAGAAGATGGTGCTAGAAGGGGAGAGTAAAAATAAAATAATTCCTTTAAAAAAAAATGCATTAATTCCCATCCAAGTGTTACAGGATATGAATGAAGGCCTATTTCCAGCATTCACACACACACACACTCACACACTCATGCACATGTACATGTACAAGAATACACAAGTACATACACAATATACACAAGTAAATACAACAATAAACATATAAATACAACCAAATGCCCAAATATATGTACACCTACACATACATCCACACACAAGCACCAATACATGTACCTACACATATACAAATGTGCCTACACATACATAGACCAATATATATGTATATGTACACATACACCCATTCACATATACATACATGTATGCACGTATATACGTAGTTACATAGTTACATAGCTGAAAAGAGACTTGCGTTCATCAAGTTCAGCCTTCCTCACATATGTTTTTGCTGTTGATACAAAAGAAGGCAAAAAACCTTGTCTGAAGCGCTTTATAGATACACACACACACACACAAATATATATATGCATACACATAAACACATGAATACATACACACAAACACATATACATACATGCACATGAACTCATACACAAATATAAATGCACAGTCACATATATAAGCATACATGCATAAGAGTATGGGAAAGCATAGGTCTACACATAGTACTTTGTATATTGATAGAATAAACATATCATTGGAATACATTTTAATGTTGATACATATGACAGAACAGTAAGATAATGCAGGGGGAGTGTTAATATAAAGTGTTGGTAGTGGGATGGTAAACCCAAATCAATATTTAGTGCTCTATTCTTGCTGTTAAATAATTGGATTATCCTGGCTTCAAAAATGTTTCTTTCTTGGGTATTTTTAAAACCCCCTTGTAACGGATCGCCTGGCACCCCAACTGGGTACCTCCGTTGAAGGATGCTCCTAGCGCTTCCTGAGGACTCCAAGCACTGCAGCAGACACCACAATCACCGAACCAGAGAAGCGTATACCTTCTCTCAAGCATATGAATGCTGTAGACAGTTGAATAGGAACCATACGAATAGGTTTACTCTCCTAGCAGTCAAACTGGAACAGCATACAATAAATCCTTCCTCCAATAATGAGACGACACTTCACTTTGAGGGTTAAAACAGGAACTTCTAAAATATACATGTCACAAACATAAAACATACATTTTCATAATCAATCCATTCAGGGGAACAACATATTAAAAAATGGCACGAATCAGACCAGGGGTTCAAAAGTTAAGGGAAAGTCCTTTGTGACTAAATGAAGCATGGCTTTCTGGCCCAAACCAGTTTCAGAGTCTTCTATCCTGGAGATAAGTACCGTATATACTCGTGTATAAGTCGATCTCATGTATAAGTCGAGTGCAGTTTTGTGACCAACAATTGTGAAATATGCTATGCCTCGTGGATAAGTCGAGGGTAAAACTTGGGGCTATGAAATTCTGTGATTTTTATAATTATATACACACACACTCATACAAACACACACTCTGCATTAAACACACACACTTATACAAACACACACTCTGCATTATATACACACACACACTCATACAAACACACACACTCATACAAACACACACTCTGCATTATATACACACACACACTCATACAAACACACACTCTGCATTATATACACAGAGTGTGCATTATATACACACACTCTGTGTATATAATGCAGAGTGTGTATATAATGCAGAGTGTGTGTTTGTGTAGTGTGTGTGAACTGGGTGGGGGGAGGGCATTTTTATTATTTACATTTTTTTTTTTTATATTATTATTTTTTATTATTATTTTAATTTTTTTTTGTCCCCCCTCCCTGCTTGTTAACTGGTCATGGAGGGGGGCTATCTTAATCCCTGGTGGTCCAGTGGCATGGGCTGTGAAGTGGGGGGCCGGCAGGAAGCATTTACTTACCTTTCCTGCAGCTCGTGTCAACTCCCTTCTGCTCCGTTCCGGTCAGCTCCACTGTAAGTCTCGCAGTCTGGTTGCCGCAGGATCGTTGCCATGGCTCTGACGGCCGCGGCTCTCTAAGTTGCCATAATACAGACAGTGACTCGAGTATAAGTCGAGTGGGGGTTTTTAAGCACAAAAAATTTGCTGAAAAACTAGACTTATACTCGAGTATATACTGTAATTCAATTATCTCCCAGGACAGACACAAGACTCCATTAAGCACATGGTTGCAAAAAGACACAAAACACTTTAAAATACATAAAGTCACCTTTTATACATAAAACACAGACATGTCACATATCCCCAGATAGCTGGGATCTGAGCGCACAAAACTACCGAATAGCGCTCAGATCCTATTCACACAGTTCAATTGCCATGGAGCCGAAGTCTTTAACTACACGAATGGGCTCCATGGCATAGCTATCTGGGTTAATACCTTCACATAAAGTCTGGTCCATAGTCCAAAGGCAAGAGGCGGGCAAGCAGCCCCCTCCAAGGACACGTGGCGAGGCCGGTTTCGCCACATTTCTCCCCTTTACCATCCAGACTAACAGGGTATCTGACCTCCTGCCGGTCAGTGCCCTGGTTAGTCCAGCAACCCACCCACGAAGCACAAACAGCAATGCAGCCCACCCACAATAACTGGTTACTACACCTGGATAAAATAGCAACTTGTCCATGTCCAGGTGCCTCACCACGGCTGTGCGGGGGTCTGGTAGACTGCCTTGGTGGGTTGCTGAGTGGGCAGAGACCAGCGGTACTCTGCCCGGGTGCCAACGCTACCACTGAAGTAGCCTGGTTGGAGCCTGGTTGTGGGAGGGGGAGACAGACTGTCTCCCCTCTGGATACACTGATCTGTGGCTGGGGGACAGGACCGACCGTCCCCACCCCTGGTGCTGCAAGTGTAGAGACTACGGTCCCATCTGCATAGTTGTGGGGCTTAACATCTCCCCTTGGTGGGTTAGGCTGCCGCTGGAGAGAGGGTGTAACAAGCTCCTCTCTCTGAACTGTAGACTGCCGCTGGGGAGAGGGGGTAACCTGCTCCTCTCCCTGACACTCTCTTTGCTGGTGGAGAGGGGGACCAACTGTCTCCCCTTTCAATATTTTGTCCTGCGGCTGGGGTGCGAGACAGACGGTCTCTGCTTCCTGGGGTACACACTGCCGCTGGGGAGGAAGGATGGCACCTTCTGCTCCCTGGGGTACACACTGCCGCTGGGGAGGAAGGACGGCACCTTCTGCTCCCTGGGGTACACACTGCCGCTGGGGAGGAAGGACGGCACCTTCTGCTCCCTGGGGTACACACTGCTGCTGGGGAGGAAGGACGACACCTTTGGCTCCCTGGGATACACACTGCCGCTGGGGAGGAAGGACGGCACCTTCTGCTCCCTGGGATACACACTGCCGCTGGGGAGGGAGGACGGCACCTTCTGCTCCCTGGGGTACACACTGCCGCTGGGGAGGAAGGATGACACCTTCAGCTCCCTGGGATACACACTGCCGCTGGGGAGGAAGGACAGCACCTTCTGCTCCCTGGGGTACACACTGCCGCTGGGGAGGAAGGACGACACCTTCAGCTCCCTGGGTTACATACTGCCGCTGGGGATCTGGGCTGACTGCCCAGCATCCCTGTAGGGCCGGTAGAGAGACAGCCGTCCCATCTCTACCTGCCATCGGTGGGTCTTCCCAGGACCAGTCTATGAGGTCCCCTACTTCTGCAACTGGTAGTGAAGCAGTGGGGACCTCGGCTGCGTTTTCCCAGCTGTAGGTTGGCAGGTCTGGGTCCGCCACCCAGTTTTCCTGTTCTGCGCCTATGCTCTGCGGCTGACATGAGTTCAGTAGTTCCATATAGTCCATCTCTAGCTCTCGTTCCATGGCAGCCAAACGGTGGAGGTCTTGTCCCAGTCCCATAGATCTCGGGCCCTGTACCATCTCACCCCGGTAATAAAAGATAGCCCAGTACCGTGACTCTGCTGGACTGCCAAAGTCGACGTCTTCTGCTAAGGCCTTCCACAACAGGCCAGGGCTAGTGTAGTTCTCCCCCTCTGGCTGGATGCCCTCTGCCCTCCACGTCTCTGGCTGGACAGTGCACCACCACAGTGCCCGGTATGAGGCGTCAAGGCTCAGTTCCCTTTCCACGAGGTACTCAAGTTGTCTGACCTGCTGCCCTCCGGGTTGGTCTCCCAGAAGCGGCATCCGCCAGGCCATTTGTTCCTCCAACTGGTATGCGACACCAGGAAGGCGCTGCTGCCGTTGATACTGGACTTCCTCCAGGGCATCGTACCATAGTTCTTGCCGGGCAATATCTCTCCATTCCAATTCACTCTCTTCCTCAGGTGTGCGTGTTGCCCAAGGATCCACGAACCCCATTTTCCCAAATCTTTACATAGACAGGGACGCTGTATAAACACTAGCGTAGCCTTCAATTTGTAAATCCAAACAAACTGTGTCTCTGAGCTGCTTTACCTCGCACTAGGACGCCATCCCACCGCTTGCCACCAATGTAACGGATCGCCTGGCACCCCGACTGGGTACCTCCGTTGAAGGATGCTCCTAGCGCTTCCTGAGGACTCCAAGCACTGCAGCAGACACCACAATCACCGAACCAGAGAAGCGTATACCTTCTCTCAAGCATTGAATGCTGTAGACAGTTGAATAGGAACCATACGAATAGGTTTACTCTCCTAGCAGTCAAACTGGAACAGCATACAATAAATCCTTCCTCCAATAATGAGACGACACTTCACTTTGAGGGTTAAAACAGAAACTTCTAAAATATACATGTCACAAACATAAAACATACATTTTCATAATCAATCCATTCAGGGGAACAACATATTAAAAAATGGCACGAATCAGACCAGGGGTTCAAAAGTTAAGGGAAAGTCCTTTGTGACTAAATGAAGCATGGCTTTCCGGCCCAAACCAGTTTCAGAGTCTTCTATCCTGGAGATTGAATTGAGAAGTAATTCAATTATCTCCCAGGACAGACACAAGACTCCATTATGCACATGGTTGCACAAAGCATTAAAATATTATAAAATACACAAAGTCACATTTTATACATAAAACACAGACATGTCACATATCCCCAGATAGCTGGGATCTGAGCGCACAAAACTACCAAATAGCGCTCAGATCCTATTCACACAGTTCAATTGCCATGGAGCCGAAGTCTTTAACTACACAAATGGGCTCCATGGCATAGCTATCTGGGTTAATACCTTCACATAAAGTCTGGTCCATAGTCCAAAGGCAAGAGGCGGGCAAGCAGCCCCCTCCAAGGACACGTGGCGAGGCTGGTTTCGCCACACCCCTTTCAGTACTTTGATTTTTAGGTCCTTCATTGAGTGGCCTCCTGGGTAAAGTGGTGCCACACAGGAGTGCAGTAGGATTCTTCATTGTGATGTTTAATGGAGTGTCTGTGCATATTCATTCTGCCATTTAATGGCTGGGTGGTTTCCCCAATGTAGCATCCTAGGTGGCATTTGGTGCAGTGAATCGTGTATACCACATTGCTGGATGTGCAGGAGTACAATCCTTTAATGCTGTAGGTTTTATTGTTGTGTGTGGCTGTGTTGTCTGTGCATATGTGCTTGCACAGTTTGCAGCGAGGTTTTTTGCATTGACTGGTCCCGTTTTCTTTATTCTTCCCATCAGTGGGTAGCTTCCTGTTGATTAATTTTTGTTGGAGCTTTGGTGGTTGTCTGAATGCCAAAATGGGTGTTTCAGAGAAAATGTTTTTCAGAGTCTCATCTTCTGTTAACATTGGTTGTAGGTCTTTAATGATTTTCCATATTTCCTCAAAAGCTGGGTTGTAGATGACCACAAGTGGTACTTATGTAGATATAGTCTTTTCTCTCTGTACTGTAGCAGGCGCATGCGTGGTGTTTTTACAGCAGAGTTGATTTGTTTGTTAGAAGTCTTTGGTTTGTAGACTTTCTGTCTCATAGATTGGGAGAGTACATTTAGATGGGAATTACGGTCATTAGGATCAGAGCATATGCGATGGTACCTAGTGGTTTGTCTGTCGATGATGCTCTGTTTAGTATGGAAGGGGTGGAAGCTGGAGCTGTGAAGGTCACTGTACCTGTCTGTGGGTTTTCTGTAAACCGAGGTGTGGATTGTGCTATTGATACATGTCACAGTGGTGTCCAGAAAATTCACAGATCTAGTGGAATATTCAATTTTTAGTTTGATTGATGGATGAAATGATTTAAAAGAGTCATGGAATTGTATCAGTTTTTCTTCGCTTTTAGTCCAAAATATGAAGATATCATCGATATAGCAATAATATTTGTATGGTTTGGTGTGCTGTATTTCTAGGAATCTCTGTTCAAGATCTGCCATAAACAGATTAGCATATTGGGCTGCCATCTTAGTGCCCATAGCAGTGCCCATGGTTTGTAGGTTAACCTCATTGTTAAATCTGAAATAATTATGTGTGAAGATGAATAGGGCCAGTGTTTTTGGTTATCGGCATAAGAGAGGAAATGGAAGCAAGCATTGATGTCATCTGTATGTGGAATGTTGCTGTACAGATATTCCACATCCATGGTTACATGGATGGTGTTAGCAGGGAGATTGGTGATTTGCCTGATTTGTTAAGGAAGTCAGTTGTGTATTTTATGAAGACTAGAGGTATTTTCTACCAGTACTGAAATCTGTTCTGTGAGAGTTCCCATTCCTGTAATTATGGGTCTTCCAGGATTACCTGCTTTGTGGATTTTGGGAAGCATATAGAAAGTGCCCATGCAGGGACTAGTTGATATGAGTGACTGCAGTTCTAGATAAAAATTCTCAGGGAAGGATTTAATGAGCTCCCTAAGTTGTAATGTATAGTCCTTGGTGGGGTCTTCATTTAGTTTTCTAGAGTATTTGTCATCTGACAATTGCCTGTCCCCCTCTTTTATGTAGTCCCGAGTGTTCATTATCACTACTGCTCCTCCCTTGTCTGCTGGTTTGATGGTGATAGCATGATTATTTTTCAAGTTATTTATAGTCGTTTGTTCCTGTACCAACAGATTCTGAAACATTTTCTTCTGGTTTTGCTTGGTTGCCAAGGAATTCATGCATTTTTATATAAGTAAATCTCTCTCCCCCTTCACTCTGTGATCTTCACACAAGATATTTACGACCCTCTGCGAGAATGGAATCTATTTTCTATCAAACCTGTGTCTTATCTGTACTCATGTCGCTTTAATCCCTGTATTACAACTCAACTTTGAATTCTATGTGTCATCTTGCTCAGAAATGCTTTAGACTTGAGAAAGGGAGTTTCTCCCGAAAGCTTGTCATTAAAAAATTCTGTTAGTCCAATAAAAAAAGTATTACAAGATACGAATTTGATCTGTTTTTTACATCTACATCACTGGACTAATACGGCTACAAACTCTACTTGAGCATGATAATTAGAAATCTGTAAATAGTTACAGTTTTGTACACATAATATTTCAAATCCCCTTTACTATGTACATGATTGTGTGCACCTACACATCATACACAAATGTGGTACAGTTATAAACATGTACTTGCGAAAACAAAACAAAACAGAAAACAAAAAATCTAATTCTCTCTGTGTATTAATTTGAAACATTGATTATAACTTATGTGGCCTATCACTCCTATCATAGTGATAGTTTTATAGTTTTTTAATCACAATGGCACTACTCACCTTTATCCATTCAATACATGTAAACCAAACCACAGTGTGCTACCTTTTATTACCAAAAATAAGAATTATAAACAAGTAAAAGGGTACGTGAAATTGTAGTAAACCTAGATGGGCACATAAGTCAAATCCAACATTTGGTTATGCTGTCTCTCTCTCTCACCCTCATTCATTCTTTCGCCAGGAGGCATACAGAGAGTCATAATTAAATTATAATATCTGTTTCTTTTTTTTGTAATTCACAGTTTATTGATAGATATGTCGTATGTCATGAATAACCCCAGCATGAAAAGGCTAGCATGACGGAAAATTTCCATTATGTGTTCTTAAGTAGTTGACAGTAATATAGATAGCAGGGGGATAACAGAAATGTCATGTACATATAAGAGATTACAACAATACGATATATTATGGTTTAAAGAGAGAACTTTGGTATTGGAAAATAGTAGTAGTACGAGAAAACCCCTATTCTCTACGTCATTCTCTATAAGTTATATGACGTATCCATTAACACTCCACTGAATCATGTCTTGGGTCTAAAAAGATGGCTTAAAAATAAGGCACGTAGATATACTTCCAGTATGGATACCTTAGGCGTTGCCATATTAAAGTGATTATAAAATATTGTGCTTTGTATTTGTGTTATTACGTTTTCATGAAAGCAAGATAGTTATAAGGAGGATTGGCCAGTTTAGAAAAAATAATTCTCAGTTAGGCATCGATTACAATCCAGTCGATAACATTTATCCGAGGTTTATTGACTCCCGGCAAGCCTTTTATCTGTTCGAAACTATTAAGTCGGCTTCGAAAGATATAAAAAATCAGTATTCTACTTAGCATAGTAATGATAAAATTTGGCACTTCAATGCCATTTATCAAAGACATGATCCTTAATAAATGGCCTTCAAAATATTAACAGCAAAAATGGCGTCAATAGCAGCCCGCAGGAAAATAGTTAAAAAAAACCTGTGGAGTTCAATATAACCCTTCACATTAGTACAAGGGAGGTTGAACAACTTTCCCATGTCTCCACTTACCATGCCATGAGTGAGTGCATGTCCACTAAACTACGAGCATCTAGTGGCTATTTTCAGAAGACTAGTGACTGGGTAGCTACTGACTTGAACTCAAGGTATGCCCCTTGTCGGTCTCTCCGCTCTGCCCGTGACCTTCTTCTGTCCGCCGCTCGTACCCGTACGGCCAACTCACGCTGGCAGGACTTTTCGCGGGCGGATCCCGTCCCATGGAATAGCCTGCCTACCACCATCAGACTCTCCCCTAGTCTTCAATCATTTAAGAAGTGCCTTAAAACTAATTTCTTTAGGAAAGCCTATGGCCTCCCAGGCTAACCTCTACCTCACATACCTGCCTCTTGCTCTCTCCTACAGGGCAGTACTCTATTCTCTCCTCCAGCTCTGCTCCACTCCCACCTAATTTGACTTCTTTTCCCTGTCCTAATGTGTTTTATACCCCACCTCCTATAGACTGTAAGCTCGTTTGAGCAGAGCCCTCTTCAACCCTTCGTTTCTGTAAGTTTTCTTGTATTTGTCCTATTTATAGTCAAATCCCCCCTCTAATAATATTGTAAAGCGCTACAGAATCTGTTGGCGCTATATAAATCGCAATAATAGTAATAATAATAAAAGCCTCGAGATAAGTGGGACTTGAGCTCTGTAATTGAAATTGCATATCGTAGGAAAGCCCTTACTTATGAGTCACATTTTTTTCATAGTTTGTTTGCCATCCAGTCCTTTTTTTGCTTAAATGTGACTTAATGTTTCTATGAATTTTTTTTACTTGGCCTGTTTTGGGGGTCAAGAAAAAAAGTTTTAGGAAGAAAGAGGACAAATATATAAATATATGTATTTTTGCTGCTGTTCACTATTAACAGGGAGAGGGGGATAGACAGGGTTTTATTTTATTGGGAACTCCTAGCCACCCAGGGGTTGTACATATGTTTTTTTGGTAGTAGACAATGGCACCTCTACCACCCTTTTTATATTTAGTTGTAGCTGCCACTCGCCGTCAATAAGACATTTATTATTAATATTAGAGTCTCCAGCCATCAGTAAGACTTGAAGAAGGGGAATAGGCCCCCTTATTTATTATTATTCCCTTAAAATAAAATAATTCCTCTTGGGAATGATTGTGATTTCTGTATCTTGCGTGTTTAAAGATATAGGGTCCTTTCTCTGTTCCTGTGTATCCAACTTGTCTGGTTACAACTACATGTCTGTTCATCCACCCACTGTAAAGCGCTACAGAATTTGTCGGTGCTATATAAATAATAACATAATAATAATAATAATAATAATAATAATCTGATAGTGGTAAAAATGCAGTGAAAAATTATTGGAGAAATGGAATCTTGATTCAACATATGTAACAGTTCATTGTCTACCATTAATATTTTGATAAATGTCAAGACATGAGATTGTAATTTTCTCCTAAATTCTATATTGAGTTTTGCCAACTGAGATAATACAAAATCATATATTTATAAAATGCACATATTGTTAGTGATCTTGCTAGCATAAGTAATTCATACTATTACTGTGTTTTATACTATACTCAGATAATAAGTAGACCTTTCTCTATCATAGAGGTTACATACATACTTTGTATAATTCTATCAAAAATGTACACTTTCATTTCAAGTAATTAGTCATTTGGCCCTTAGTTTCCTCTATCATAGAACAAATTATTTCCTGTTATTATTAACATGGACTTGCACTTCCTCTATTTCACAGTTATCTGCTTATTTTAATTAATCTCTATTTATTAAAATAATTGCAGTTTCAAGGAGCAGCTTAGGCACCATAACCACTGCAGACATATGTAGCCCCTAGTACTTAGTCAAACTGTTTTTGAGTGGTTTGGCCAAAACATGGGGGCTCCGAAGTACCCACAGCTCTGCTACAACTTTCCAGAGTTGCTAATCTACTGTCTGTTGTTTATTGCACAATCTGAGTGAATGTAATACGTTTTACATCATGTGTTTGTCTACTTGTCCATTGTGCATTCATATTGGAGTTACCTGGACTAGTGCAAATTAATATTAACATGTGAATGAAAATGTATGTGTAATTCAGAGATTTCTGACATTGTATGGAGATAGGCCAACAAAGGAAAATGAAACAAAGAGAAGGCTGAATGCTGCAGTATGCATGGACCTCATAAAACACACAATATGTTGCGTTTTTACTTTACCGTGTGGAACAGTTAAGGAAATAGCTGTCAAAATACAAGTATTTTGACAGCTATTTGCTTAACTGTTTGTAAGAATATTTGTAAGAATAAAAGCTACAAAAACAGACCAGTCTTATATTGAGTGATGTGACATATACGACCAATCAGGGTGAATCAAGGTCACAGGAAATGAAGCAGAAGAAGTTAGAAAACTGATAGGAGTTAAGAAGATGAAAAAGGACTTCCTCTCTATGCATCTTAGGTGGTATGTGTTGTGGATGTGGACTGAATATTGTCTGGAGAATGTTGAGCTGAGCTGAATATTCTGAAGTATTTTCTGGGCGAAGCAGCTATGATCTGTTCAAACTGTGATTCATCATCAAAGATATATGCATTGAGTA
This sequence comes from Pelobates cultripes, assembly GCA_933207985.1. Classification (NCBI taxonomy): domain Eukaryota; kingdom Metazoa; phylum Chordata; class Amphibia; order Anura; family Pelobatidae; genus Pelobates; species Pelobates cultripes. Next base: position 51,236,867 of record OW240916.1, read on the forward strand.
AGATGCTCCGAAAAGGCAGTGGGAAGGAACAAGACCTATCCAACTGTTTCTCCTAAATTCGCAACTAGTAACCCAGGAGAGTGTGTTAAAGTGATTAGTGATCTCTGATTGTGTTGCAATTAGAAACTCTCTGCTTGTGTTGCACAAGGTCCACTGGTAAGTCTTGGACGTATTGATTCGTTCAGGTACGGTTTAAAAAAAAATGATTAGGATGAACCGGCTGGAAGCAATTTTTGAAAAAAGTCTAGTTGCAATGGAAAAAGTTTTAGGTGGTAGATGGTCTGTCTTTTATTTTTGTATCTGTGGTGATTGTTCACATAGGAAAGAAAGGGGAGAATAGAGCAGAGAGCTGGATCAAGTAGAAGCTGCTTCTGTTATAATTAAACACATGTAAAAGGGATATTCTAAGTTCCAAAACGACTTTAGCTCAATGAAGCTGCTTTGTTCAGCACTGCATTAGGAAGCACCTCTAGTGGCCATCTGAGAAGTGGTGACTGTAGCTATCCCGAGGCTGTAATGTGAACACTGCATTTTCTCTGACCAAAAAAAACAGTGTTTACTGCAAAAAGCCTGAAGGGAATGATTATACTCACCAGAACAAATACAATTAAATGTAGTTGTTCTGGTAACTACAGTGTCTCTTTAAATAGATGCAACGGAAACTGAACAAGTCTGAGACTCCTAGGCAACCTGTGATTTTGTTTTCTTAATATATAGATTTTAATACTTTCATTTTGGAAACTGCTTCCTCTAACAAAAAAGTGAACAATACAACAGGTGTACTGGGTTAGGTTTATTTAAAAAACCGTATGTCAGCATGCATGCATAGAACCTTCAATATCTTTAACAATAATATAATAATAATTTTGATGAGGTGTAAGTCTCAATTTTCAAGTGGAGCCAAACTTTCAAACATATATTTGCACACATTTTCATTACAGTAGGTGCCTTGCAACAAAAGATGTGCTAATCAAAGTGCATATTTATTAATCTTTTATATTCCCTTTTTCTTGTTAGATTTAAGATTGTCTGCATCACAACCTAATCTTGCGACAGGCTCTCCAAAGCGTAACATTTGGACGCCAACAGAGTGAGTACCAAAAACCAGCAATGTGCTAGATGTAATTGAACCTTCTGGCAGTTAGGAGGATAATAAACACCTGTCATAAAATCTAAAATCACTCACATGATAAGATATAATATTATTAACCACAGATGCCATAAAAATAAACCCATGAAGCCTTAGAGCCCGGTCTGGTAACAAGCAATAAAGATGTGATATTAAAAATATAGTATTATTTCTCTAATATCCCAGTGCGTGGATACAATTTTTAACTATTTCTCCAAAACATCTAAATGCTCACTGGATAGTAGCATCCTATAAGTCTTAAATGCTCTAAGTCCAAATACCTAAAAATATATATATATTCTCTACCAGAGGCCTAGAAGTCTGAGGTTTTTGCACAGTATCTTAGCTGTTCCCACAATTGCATTCTTCTGGACAGCAATCCCAGATGTCTCACCTGGAAACTGCTGAATCCACTCCCCAAGCCCAGCAATGTGTTGGATTGTTTTAGAGGCTTCTTTGCACAGTCTGCACCTTGGGTCCTGTCTGATGTGGTAGACCCCTGCTGTTACTGTGCTGTTAGGATTGGTGCATCAGTGCTGTCTTTCAGTCCTGCATTTTACAATCACTGGTAGGAATTCGTAATGTGAGCCACATCCACTATCTGCCACATGAAGAAGTTTGTCTTGCCATGAAACCTTCTCCTTTTCTCCATCTTCTATCTGTTTTTGTCTCAGGCATTCCCTTAGCGGTTCATCTTTGTGAGCCATCTTCATGATTTATGGATGCTCTGTGTTTTCAACAAGGACTGTGGCTTTGACACTCATCAGGCCTCAACCTCCTTCCAGGTGGTGTACAGTTTCTGGGTCTGAACTTCTTCTGAACCTCTTCTGTCCTGATTACCTTCCCTTTTTCTGTTATGATACGCCCACTCTTATCTAGTCCAAACGACATTGTTATGTCCTTGCTGTATATCCTAATTTGGTAGGTCAGTAAGTCAATGTTCCTTCTCTTACAGCTTGATGTCATCCATGTTGAGTAGGTGGCTGATACTCTTAAACCTATGTCCGTATCCACTCTTCGTTGTGATCTGTCTGAGAGAGTTGATGTCTATGCAGAACAGCATTGGGGATAATGCATCACCTAGGTATATGACACATTGTATAGGGCCAAGCATTCCAGTATCTATATGTTTGGCATTGTGTCAATGACTTTCTTGTAGTCAAACCAGGCTGTGCACATGGTCTTAGAATCCAGTGTGACTGTTTGGTCTGCCAGCAGTTGATGTTTTGATCCTCTGGTGTTGTTTCCTATCCCCTTTTGAGTATTGTGCATGTACTGACTCATATGCCCATTGATCATGGAGGCTATGATGCCTGACAGTTGTGAGACAGCAGGTGATGTTCCCTTGTGAGGGTCCTTCATGACCAGTATTGTTCTGCCTTATGTTAGCCAGAAAGGGTAGGAGCCTGTTGCTAGTAGTCAGTTTATTGGTGCTGTTAGGTGTTCATGCAGCATTGTTAGTTTCTTTATCCATGTCAGGCCCCGGGTCTGACCAACTCTACATGTAGGCTAGTCGTTGCTGGATATCTCCCACTGTTCTGGGAACATGCAGTCTGTTTTCAGATGTAGTAGCCACCGGGCCTTGGTGTTATGTGATGCTTCTTTCTCCCAGATATATTTCCAGTGCGGTTCAGTCTCTGCTCTGGGTCATCTTGGGTGGATATGTGGTTCTCTGCAGCTATGCATATACTTTGGATGGTTCTTTGGTAATCTTGACATTTTTACTCTTCACCGCTGCTCTCTGGTGTTACTGGACAATTAGGTTGCCAGTGCTGTCAGCCTTTGCTTAGCTGTTTCCACTGCCTCTAGTATGGGCATAGCCATGTATTACCTTAGTAACCAGAATATTTTCTTGATCTTTCCACCTCTGTGAAGTTGATCCAGCTTACTAACTTCCTTATGTGTTGGCTTCCAGTCTTTAAAGAACACTATAGTGTCAGGCAGACAGACATGTATTCCTGACACTATAGTGCTGAAGTGGCTGTTTAGGTGACAGACTCCCTTTTTGTGTAGTAAAAATAATTTCATCACCTTTTCTTGGATGCTTCATCCGTCTCACCATGGCTGGCCCTGCCAGGCTCTGGCTCCATGGTTGAGATCATCAATCTTGATGATCTCAGCCAATCCAATGCTTTTCCATAGGCTACAGCACATGCGTGGCAAAACATCACACTGCCCCAATCAGCAATCAATGAAACAATGCATCTCTACGGTTAGCGTTTCCATGCAGAGCGTGGCAACACTGAATGTAGGTGCTGCATATTGTGCAGCACTAGAATAGGAAAAAACTCTAGTGGCCATCTGAGTGACTGCCACTAGAGGTTCTACTAGCCAACAGTGTAAACATTGCCTTTTCAGAGAAAAGGCAGTGTTTACAGTGCTAACACTGCAGGGACAGGCTATAGACACCATAACAACTACATTAAGCTGTAGTGGTTCTGGTGACTATAGTGTTCCTTTAATCTTTATGGTGGGCATTGTTTCTTCCTCAGCCTGATCCTCTAGTCAAGCAGTTGGAGAACCACGAATGCTGTGGCATATATGAGCTTGTTGGTCTCTGTGATGGTGTTGGTTGGGATTGTGGACATTGTGGACATTGCCTCATTAACTGCTGCCAGCATACTGTCTGGTGGCAGTTACTGTGATCTTTGGTAATCTTGACTGGTGTCAAGGACTGCTAGCTTTTCTATGATCATCTTACTTATACCTGCCATGTTGGGGCAGAGATTAAGGTTGGCAACCTTCTGTAAGTATCAGTGTATGTATGGTAATTTCCTACTCCTTATGGCTCATACATGATGTTTTGTGTAGTCCATGATTCCAATTGTGACACTAGCTTCCTCTTGACAATGTTCAAACGTTGTGTAACTAGCTGTTTTGATGTAAGTGTAGATGAAGGTCTCTTATTCTTCCACAGCTCCCACACACTTTTCATGTAGCCTCTCATTTGGTCTGCTTTTGCAGTAGCAGTAATGCAGGTCAAGGTTTTCACTTCATGAATGGTTTGTTCCAATACCCACTTGTCATCATATTGCCCTGGATCCCTAGCATCTGACGCGGATCTTGTTAATCCGGGCAACGTCTGATTCAGCATGACTCTCTTTGTTCATGTTGTTCGAGTTAGTTTCTGTTACTCTCTTATTATTGAGGTGGACAGGTAATATTACCACTGTGCTAACCAGAATATATATATATATATATATATATATATATATATACAAGGGCATACCTAGACCATGTGGCACCCGGGACGGTCCTGTGTTTAGAACCTGCTCCCTGGCCCCCCCCCACAAAAAAACAAACAAACAAAAAAAAACACCTACAAAATTGTTAAAATGTGTTTTTTTTTATGTATTGCACAAATTTGTAAACTTTTTAAAACCTCTCTGAGCCCCCTTCTACAAAACCCCTGTCCCGCCCTCCTTCTACAAACCTCTGTACTGCCCCCTTCTACAAAACCCCTGCACATTCCCTTCCACAAATCCCCTGCTCAGCCCCCCTTGTACAAGACCCCTGTCCCAATACAAATCCCCTGCCCCCTTCTACAAAATCCCTACACCCCCTCACACACAGTTACAGGCAGACAGTGACACACAGTTACAAGCAGACAATCACATGCACACAGTCACATGCAGACAGTCACACATATTGTCACAGGCAGTCATACACACAGTTACAGGCAGTCAGTCCCACACACATAGTTACATGCAGACAGTAACAAACACAGGCAGGCTGTCACACACAGTCACAGGCAGACAGGTAAACACACACAGTTACAGGCATGCAGTCTCACACACACATTCACACAGTTACAGGCAGACAGTTACACACACACACTTACAGGCATGCAGTCACACAGACACACATACACACAGTTATAGGCAAACACACACACACACAGTTACAGGCATGCAGTCACACACACACACACACGTTACAGGAAGACAGTTACACACACATACACACACATATACACACGGTTACAGGAAGACAGTTACACACACATACACACACACACGCATAGTTACGGGCAGACAGTTACACACACACATACACACAGTTACAGGCAGACAGTTGCACACACACACAGTTACAGGCAGACTGTTACACACACATACATACACACAGTTACACACACACACATACCTACAGTTACAGGCAGGCAGACAGTCACAAAAACACGCTCTTACTTACAGACAGTGTGGACTGGAGGAGGAGTGGAATCACTGAAGTCCTTCCCTGGAGCCTGTTAGTTGGAGAAGCAGGGATTCCTTCTTGCTGCACCTCCATGTGCAGGAGTAACAGCAGCGTGGTAAGGGTTGTGTTAAGCCTCACCCCGCTGGTGGTTTGGCTCTGTCCCGAATTTTAGTAGCTCCGCCCCCTCTTTCCTTCCGTGCGGCAAGTTTAGCTGGTAATTACTGGTCTCTGCGAGTGACGGCACCGTCTGGCACCACAGCTGCCATGGGGCACAGCTCGCACATCCCCCCCAGCCCTCAGACCAGGCCATGGCACCCCCTTACCTGGTGCCAAAATTGAGAGTTTTTCTGAGGATTTATCGTATATGGATTTTGAATTTGAATATTTTTTGTGACTGGTTCACCATGAGGTTACTCAATTTACTTATATCAGCTGTGTGGTAATGGGATATGTTGTAAATGTGTACGGAATGTTCATTGTCAATACTTGGTAATCCACTGCATGGCTTTTTCTAAACTGTATTGCACAATCACGTCAGGAAATTCTGTTGACTTGAAATTACTTCAAAATAGTAGAATCACTCAGATTTCATTACGTTTTTATACTTGCTATTATAAAGTGGCTTTTCCTTTAAATGCATATGAACAGATGATCCAAATTCTATCTGTGCAATTTTAGATGGGATACGTTTAAGGCTATGCTTGGGAAACCTTTATCCCTTCTTAAACCCCCAGGTTTTAACATTTTCCCTGATATCAATTAATGCAGTTACCGTTTGTGAATTATTCACTCATATAAGAGTTTTGGCTTTCTTAAGTTCTGGGGAAACTAATCAGAATTTCCCAGCTTTCTCGGGTTATGATAAACAGAGTACTCTTTGTTTTCTTGGAAATATGGATTAAAAGAGTAGTTAGGGGAAAAGTTGCCTGTGAGTTTCCCTAAATTGAGCAACTTCAGTAAAAGGAAGGATTGATACATTTTTATGCTATATTGACCACATCACAGTAGGATCTCATATTCTGGTAGATACTAGTGCCCTTTCTTGTGTGATAAAACCAGCTGAATTACAGGAAAAACCCTTTCTTTAATTACTTCTTGCCGCTACTACAGTTTTACAGGGGAATTAAAGGGACACTGTAGTCACCAGAACAACTACAGTAGTAGTATGTGAGTATAGACAGTCCCTGCAGGCATTTTTATGCAAACACTGTCATATAAAATGCAGTGTTTACATTAAAGACTGGGTACACCTCCAGTGGCCACTCTTCTGATGGATACTGGAGATGCTTCCTGGGGTAGTGTTACACAGGAGATCCTGAAAACCCCTTCAGCCACTTACCTTTCTCCAGCACCGGCCTGCCTCAGCGCTGGTGACGTCTCCTCCCTCTGCCGACGTCAGATCCGAATGAGCTTGCGCGCGCATTCAAACCGCCCATAGGAAAGCATTACCTATGGATGTCCAGAGTCTTCTCACTGTGATTTTCACAGTGAGAATCGCGGAAGTGCCTCTAGCGGCTGTCAGTGAGACAGCCACTAGAGGCTGGATTAACCCTCAGTGAAACATAGCAGTTTCTCTAAAACTGCTATGTTTTCAGCTGCAGTGTTAAAACTAGAGGGACCTGGCACCCAGACCACTTCATTGAGCTGAAGTGGTCTGGGTGCCTACAGTGGTCCTTTAAGTAGAAATGCAAAGTATCAGGATTAATAGGATTGCCACATCTTTTCGAAGCTTGGCAGAGTGTCTTAGGGAATGATCTATGTACTCCATATGTTTATTAGTGGTCCTTGCCTGTCATGATAGGGATACTAGGTCCCGAACAGTCTCTTGCAATTGACAGTTTAATATCTAACATTGCATTTCTGTTGAATATCGTTTTTCACACCAATGAGATATTTATTTGAGGTAGGGACACCTGAATATGCCACCAGAATATGTTCCCTCTAGATTGCATTTTCTGAAGTATGAGGGAAGATATTTTCTCAAAATGTTGGTGTTAGATATACATGGTAGAGGAGCATTTGTCAAGCTTCACAGTAGATTGTACACTACAATAGGTTAATCTAGAGCTTGTTGAAAGCTCCACCAATTGTAAGTGGAATTCCACACATTCCTTTTGTACGTCCTGCTTATATCATGAACATACCACACTATTTTTTATTTTTTTTTAAATATACCCATGATATATTCAAGTACAAAGTGCAACCATCTGTGAACTGTGGAAACCCTGGACTGCGTTTATTGGTTTTTTTTTTGTTTGCATAATAGTTTTTTGTTATATTCTGTATTTTTTATATTCTTTTTGACTGACTACAATGGATTAAACCTGACATGTTTGTGAACTCTTATGTAAACTATTCTTTTGACAACTTCAGCACTATGGGATATAGATTCAGAAACTTCCTTAGATATTTTATTCAAGATTTTAAGCACGAGTAAAGAGAGAGTGTGAGGAGCCAAATCTATGGAGGAAGTAGCCAGACTGGAGCCAGAAATAATGAAATTGTTTATGTGAGCTATCAAAACTTTTATATAGTTGACTATATATTTTTTTCCATGAAGGCTATATCGGTCACAGCCCAACTCCTAAATGGCAGAGAATTGAGCAGTGAAACTGCAGAGGCATTGCCTATACACCAAAATTGCTTAATTAAGCTTAAGTTCCTAGGATTCCTATAGTGTTCCTTTAAGTCATATTTTATTCACTTATACATACACTTCAGATACATGGAGGCTATGTGCTAAGTATTGTTGCAAAGGTATATTCCAAGATATTTATTATGGTTTTCTTTCCTAAACCAAAACATTTCTCTTTACAGGGTAAACTAATACAAAAAAACTGTAGTTTCAAATGTTAGAGGAGTTCTAAAAATCACCTTTCTCAAAATATATGGCAATTTAGACACGTACCATGTCAACCCAATAACCCAACCCAACCCAATAATGCTTACAGAGTCCTCCCGGTGGGTTCTACTGTACTTTCAACGTAGGATGAACATGCAGGATAAAAAACATGCACAGCAAGGTTTAATAGTGGTGCTAAAAGACATAAATTTATACAAAAAGTGCGTCCGTCAATAGATGCAGTTTTGGTGTGACCACAAATTCCGTTTTTTAGACTCCTTTTGTTAAGCACTACGCAGCCGCAGAGGATTACAGTTAGACTTAACCACATTGGAATACAAAACCAAGCTGGACCTATAGAAGAAGTTTGAAAAGAATTGTAGGTAGCAAGTGTATGTATTTTGTTAAAATAAGGGCATGAAGTACCAATATTGTGGTACTTTGACATACTGGCTGGCTTGATACTCTCTGGTCATGTGGAATGAATAAATCTCTCTAATTCTTGTTAAAAGGCAGCTGATTTTTAGTAACCTTGCAAAAATTTGACACTGTGCATTTTATGTGTACGCCGTTCCCTTGTTCTGCACTTTCAATACGTTTAGGAGTATGCACTCAAATTCCTTTTCTTTTCTAGTGTAAATTAAAACACATAGCTTAAGATTTGTAATAGTTTACTTTGTGATAAGATATCTCTCTACTTCCTGAAAGAAGTTTATGCAAATCTATAATCAAGGTCACGGGGACAGAGGACTAGCAAAATATCTGACATACAGAAGTGGAAGTACTTAGTTTTTCATTGAAAAATTGTATTTGCATTCCATGGGTTCCACGCTACCTATTATCCACACAGTGAACTCTTGTTTTAGTGCAAATGTGTGTCCCTACAGAAATAAGGTAGACATTATATTCAAATTCTAAAACTGAGGCACAAGCAGAATTAGTGTATTCTTACTAGTAAAATAAAATTTTGCATGCAAGTTGTGAAAGTATCTTAATCACAGCTAGAGTCAAGATATAAATGTCATGTAAAGTCTGCAAAACATTGGTGTTAATGACGCAAAACACATGTACATATAGAAAGGATTTGAGTCATTCAGCTGGTTATTTTTCTTCCCTCCTCAGTTCTAGGTTCCTGTTTGAGGATATTAGTGGTCACTTGCTCGGAATCGTTTTTTACTTCCACCTTCTAGTTGCGGCAGGAGTTGAGTATTAAGCTTGGCAGGAGACTGGGTATTCAATAGGTTAACTTTGTAGCATGTTGTCTCTCGTTGGTTCTAGCAGTCTTTGACTGAGGGATCGTTTCCTTAGTGGTGTGGCAACAACCACAACCTGGAGTTTGCTCCGATTATTGAGTTTATTAAGGAATACAGGAGTAGGGGCTTAGCTGCTGGCTTTCAGGGCCCAGGAGGTCAGGAGAGGGTAGGTACAATGGCCATTTTCCACTGGCCAAAGGCTGGTGTAGCATTTGGCCCTCTAGAAGATGGCACCTCAACCAGTTTGGATGGGTAGTCAGGCAGGCAGAGAGTGGCCTCTTTTTGGGTTAGACACCGTTATTGGGTTCCCTTTACACTTTAACCCCTTAAGGACACATGACGTGTGACATGTCATGATTCCCTTTTATTCCAGAAGTTTGGTCCTTAAGGGGTTAATGGGGTTACTTGAGAAGAGACATTGCCAGCCTATAATTATTACTATTATATAAATTAATTTATAAATACATATTACCCCTTTACCCACATTAGGTTAAGAGGTATTCATACTTCCAAGCTCAGTGTCAGCTCCATTTCTTAATTGTATGTTTTATAATGTTCCAAAGAATACATTTGCAATTAAAACATTTATGTCTAGTGAAAATAGTTTGGCTATCAAGTAGTTAATGGCTTACTTAGCTTATTGCTTCCTTAGATCGAGGTTAATTGTGAAGTTCATAAATTGACTCATCAGTGAGCAAGTGCTTTTATTTAGGAATTAAATTGTTTGATAGTATTATTATTTTATTACCTCAGTTACATTGCTGCCCACACACTGTGTGACCACATATCTAAAATTGTGTTTTAACTTTTGTAAACAGTAATAAACTGTAAAAGAAGCAGTAACCTTGATTTGATCCACTGTCTATGATTTTATGTGGAAAAAATATGCTATTTCTCATTGCTCCTAATGATAGAAAATAAGGAAATCGGGGTACACCCAAAATATACATTTCTCAGCAGTGGTGCTGCTGTAAATACCAGAATTTATACAAAATACAGATTATCTAGACCTGTGGGGGTTATCCTGGTCTACACTGGGAACACTATCTACACTGCAGTAGCCACTTTACTCCTGGCGGCTGTGCCTGAAACCGCATGGTGAACCAAGATGGCCGCTGCACTGAAACTTCAACTGAATACAGTAGGCCCAGAGACCCTGGATTGGGTACAACGCTCCGAGACAAGATTTGACAAGCTGTGCCAAAATTTCTGGGCTCGTATAGCCTGCCGATCAAACCTTACTGCCTCACGTGTTTGAAGTAAGTGACAATCGCGGAGCACTAATGGCTTCACCCCATCCGGACACACCGCAAAACAGAGCTGACCTGCAACCAGCTGGGCGAGACCCTGACACAGTACCAAAGGTTGGAAAACGGAGGCAGCAGGCAGGTGCTTCGAAAACAGCGGCTATGCCGTCGACATGGTGCTGACACTTCCATGCTCGCCTCTCATACCCAATGGTTATAGTGACCCGAGATCAAGTTCTGATGGCGGTCCGACAGGGGACTTGTGAGACCGGTGTTTCAGCTTAGGGCTAGAAGGGCACAGGAAAGGGGGGCCCCTGTGATCACCCACATCAGGCCACTGTTCACAGGCTAAAATCCCCACAATCTACATGCAACCCCTACTAAACAGAGGTGTTGGCTACATGCTCATATTCTCATGCCCAGAAGTATCTATTAGGAAGCTACTTGACAACCAATAAGCCTAATTTACCTTATATCTTCTGAACAAATTTAGTAGTTCTGATTGTTTATAGCTAAGACATATCCGCCTAGCTTGTTTTCCTATGTTTTTAATATGTCTCATGTCTTGGAAAAAAAAAAGGTGCAGTCTCTCTTGACATTACCGATATCTATAATAACTGTCTACATGCCTATATTTTGTCAGTTCCAACTCATGTATTTCTAAATTCACTACAAAAATTAAGAATTAAAAAAAAAAAAGTGAATCCCATAGTTCTATATATATTGTCAGTTTTATTCTGTCGGCCATTTACATTAGAGAAAACTGTTACATAGGCATCTGTGTTTCATTATAGAATGTAGCAAAGCAAGCCATTTTATGTTGCTCGTTTCTGTATGGGGGCTAATCAAAATTATATTTTTATGTCTAACTGTTCCTTCAGACAGTGTCCTCCTTCATGCCCCCATACATGACCCTCCCTACCAACGCTCTGCCTTTCATATAGGCCACATTCACATACCTAGTTTATACAGTGATTTAGGCAATGTAAAATTACAAGTTAAGCAAGCTTAGCCTTTCGCTTATTAACTAATTTAGGCCTCACTTCCATATTTTCTAGAAAAGCTTTTTAAATGTTATTTTTGGGATAAACGTTTAAAATGATTTCATATTTAGAAAAATATGTTAATATTTAGATTTTTTTTTAAATATATATTTTTACATATGTATATATTGTGATTTCTTAATATTTTGAAAAAATAATTTAAAAAGCTTACCTGAAAATATTAAGTTGAGGAATTGAATTGTAGCATTGATTGATAACGATGCAAACATTATCACTCTTCTGTATCTATACGTCATTTTTTTGCAGTGATTAAACCAACATAGTTATTCATCACCTTATTACCTTTAAAAATTAGTAATACAATTTTAAAAAAGTCTCAATAAAAACAGGCATATTGGTGCAACCACTGAAAATGTTTGCTACCTTGTTCCACATGATATTATTCAAGACACTCTATGAAGATGGTGGTCAATCCTGACCCTCATATTGTTTTGACTGCTAAGCACATACCCTAAATCCCTCACCATCAGAGGTTCATGGGTTATGATGTTCAGCACTTTACATTAGTTTCATTCATAATTATGTTTTATTTTATGAAATGGAGCTTAATGTAGCCATGACATCGGCTCCTTCATAGAAATCTAACAATTCTGTAAGAGATAGTGAGAATTAGTATGACATGTGCACTCCAGTTTAGCTTATGCCACATACGCTTCCTTAGTGATGTATTTCATCAGGAAATGTTTGCAAATCTTTGCAGTTGCAACTAATTAAATACAACAACGCAGCTCCTATTTACCTATTCAAGTTGTTTTCATCAAATTGTCACCAAGTGTTCTTCCTATCAATAAATATCTCTCCCTAACATCAAGTATCTCCTCTTCATCCACTGTCTTGTCATCATTCTATGTCACTCACTTCACTCCATAAATCTCCCTCATTCCTTTCCTATAATTCCCTTGTTATTCAATCTTTCCATCCTTGCTTTATCCTACTGCTAATACCCATTTCCATTTGTCACCTTATTCACTTCCCTTTCTTTCTTAATCAATGTTCCTCTTCCCATGTACTATCATTTTATTTACACCATCTCTCCAGTACTATTACTCTGTCCCCATTATCACCCCCCCCCCCCAAAACTTAAATTTGCTGAACCAGCATTACTGATAGTTATGTTGGTGTATCTCGATATGTATTTATACGACATGTTGCTGTTACTTCTTGAAAGTCGGTTTATGGCACAGATATGATCACATACCTTTTTATTTATCTTGAAATAAGGTCTACATTATGTGTAAGGGCAGCATAATACCAGGATCAGTTGATGCTTCCTCCCAAAGCCAGTCCCATTACCACTTTATATATAGTATAGATATGTTACCACTAATAATGACTCACCAGACCACAAGAAATTGAGTTAAGGTAGGAGAAATGCTTTTGCGTTTCATTTCCTGTCTCATGACCCATACTATGAAACAAGAAAAACAACTTTTGGTTTTTAAATTTGTTGTCATGTTTGCCACTGAGAAAAATTATAACTTATGTAATTGTTCTGTATTGATCACAACTTCATATGTTTTTCAAATAATCCCACTGTCGGGGGGCCGAGCCAGCTGCAATCGGAGCAGACACATCTTGTTGAGCTCTGAGCTAAATCCTGCAAGCTACCCAATTTGTAAACAGAATTTGGGCACTCACCCTACTGAACACCCGACTACTACCCTGAGGAGACACCATGGGCTGGAAAACGAAAAAATCACAGGCTGAAAAGAACCCAATCATTTGCGATATAGGCGATCTCCTGTGGAGCTCGCAGAGACCTGCATGGGAGAAGATAGCGCTGAGGGATGAAGGCTCCTTTTACTCTTCTAAGGACGCCTCCATTTATCTCAGAGAAGGGGCATCATCAGGCCTTCCACAAGAACAAGTCAACGCCAGCTGGAGAGACGGTCAGGGTAGAGCTGTTGAAAAGTATGCTGGTTGAACTCCGTCAAAACATAGCAGCAGATATGACGTACTATAAAGACGCCATTGCAGGCACCACCACAAGGCTTACTCAATTGGAGGCCTCTACAGGCACACACAAAACCCATCTCGCCTCAGTGGAACAGAAAATCGTGAACCTCCAAAGACAACAATACAGCTGAAAACGTTGAGGCAATCAAAGACCGGAGACAGAGTTATAATGCGACACTATAGGCGTCTCAGACTATCCACACTTTATTAGGCGACTGCTCGCAACTTTATTATCACCCAAACAGGCTAAAATGGTGAAGCTAGATGTGATGTTTAAGGTAGCTACTGAAACCAGCGACTGCACCTATCTCTGTTACTGCGGATCTTATCATCCACTGTCTGTCACTTCGGTACAAGGCCCTACTGCTTACAGCAGCCCCAATTTCATTCAAGGGACCTAATCTGCTGCGGTTTCCAGACTGAACACAGAGCACCCTTGCCTGGCAAAGATCACTACAACCTCAACTACAACTTCTCCACTCCAAGGATATCCCTTATCGCTTGGGAATGGTCCTAGGATCCTATTGATCTCCCACTTAGGAATTACCTATAAAGCATGGAAACCCACAAGAACTGAACTCTCATTTAAGCAATCTGAGCCTGACAGAGCCCTAGCAGAGAATCGGAACATGCTTGTCCCATCTGGATCCATCTACAATGGTAGGATTCACCCCCAGAGCATCCCAGCACATATTACCAGTGGGAGTGCCTACCTGAAGAACCATAACTCTGCAAATCCTCAAGGCAGTCCGGTGCCCAACCACCCTGAATCGGGAATATGCTCACAGAAATTATTGTACCAGGTTTTTACTCATTCTTTTCTATATGTTGAATTGTATATGTTGAATTTCCATATTGTTTGTACAGCCTATGGCTGGTAGCTTACATTTATAACATACCCCTCTATAGCATCTATGTGGTGAATGCCGCTTATATAACCCAAATATCTGCATACACTGCAATTACCTGCTTGAGGTTCATGTATCGGAGATAGCTCCAATATCCCCCCCCCCCTACTGGGATTATAATAGTGGTATACTTGTTTGTGTTACCTATGTTTCTGGAAGGAGCAGAGCCCATAGAGCACATAGACCTCAACTACAGTATCTCTGTTTGGTCAAATATTATTATGCCCTGGGGCAGGCACAGGCAACCTTCGGCACTCCAGATGGTTTGAACTACACCTCCCATGATGCTTTGCCAGCATTATAAGTATAAAAGCATTAGGGGGGATGTAGTCCACAACATCTGGAGTGCTGAAGGTTGCCTATCCCCGCCATATGGGGATTAATAATTTGTTCTCACCTTTCTATTTCCATGTGTGGTTTTATTTCTTTATAACAAAAATTGATTCCACATGTCCCGATAATATTACCATTGTACCTACATTATTGATGTCTTTTGCTTATTTCGTGGCATAGTAATACTTATTGTGTTACTCTCATGTGGAATGCTATAAATAAAGAATTAAAAAAAAAAATAATCCCACTGTCATAGTTCTGAAACCATGCTAGACGTAGCAGTAAATGTATTCAGTCAAAATCTGCATGTTTGTGCTAAATAATCAACAATTACAAAGTTTACGCTTACCACACAGGATGCAGATGAAATTTGTGAAATTTAGAGATTGTGCAATATGAGTTACCGGATTTGTGCACCACGTGTTATTCCTCATTCTTTGGATGTGTCCTGCCATTATCGAAAAAAACAAAAACTATTTCTAAAACCTGTATTTACATTTTGATTAAAAAAAAAAGATTAACAATTAATATTAGGTCGCAAAGCAACAAAGTTGCATGAAAAGCTTTTTTCCTGGCCAATCACAACAGCATCTCTAATGGGTTAAATTCCTCCACTTGGAATGCAGGGGAGGACGTGTATAGTATTTAATGTGAATAAATACTCTCCCCAGGGCTAGAGGTTAGTCTTTTTCTTCCTGTCCACTCCAGCTGAAGGCTTTTTACATTAAGAGCAAATATTATTATTTTTTTTGTTCATGGCCATGGCTTACCTACCATAATATATCATGGCAATCACAGGGGTTTCTCTCTATCCTGAAGAATTTAGGAAATAGCCTGTTATATTGGACTACCTAAACCAAAACAGATGAACTGGAAACATTTCTCTAAATCTGCTAAGCTTTCACTTTGACTACTCTGGCCTTCAATTCACTTGGTAAATAACTCTTGTCTGATAATGTGGGAAACAGAGACACATAAATAGACAAAATGAAACAAAGACTGAAAGAAACAACATGAAAAAAAAAGTCACTCACCTTGACACCGAAAGAAGTATGGGGTTAATTCACTAAACATTACTTTTTGTGAATTGAAAACTAAATTAAGAAATTACAAATTAGGTGAGTGGGGAAAAATCTCCAAAAAAAAAAAAAAAGAAAAGGTTGGGGGCAAGTAAAATTGAGGAATTGCGCTGTTGCAATGTGACTGTAGTTATGCTGTTCCCTATAAGGTCTAAAATTATATACACTTAAAGGACCACTATAGTGCCAGGAAAACGAGTATGTTTTCCTGGGGATACACCACCCTCAGGGACCCCCTCTCGCCGGGCTCTGGGAGGAGGAAGGGGTTAAACTTACCTCTTTCTCCAGCGCCGGGCAGGGAGCTCTACTCCTCCTCTCCTCCTCTTCGGCTGAATGCGAATGCCGCGCGTGCATGTAGCCAGTCCATAGGAAAGCATTCACAATGCTTTCCTATGGACGCTGGCATCTTCTCACTGTGAAAATCACAGTGAGAAGCACGCAAGCGCCTCTAGCGCCTATCAATGAGACAGCCACTGGAGGCTGGATTAACCCTAACATAAACATAGCAGTTTCTCTGAAACTGCTATGTTTATAAAAAAAAAGGGTTAACCCTAGCTGGACCAGGCACCCAGACCACTTCATTAAGCTGAAGTGGTCTGGGTGCCTATAGTGGTCCTTTAAGGGAAAGACATTTATTGCTGGTAAGAGTCTCTAATTCTGGAATTGCCACAGCTTTGTTATTTCAATCTGAATTTTGCAATCAATTTTAATTCATATAAATTCACTGTTTATCCTTCTGCGGAGATGAGATGCTGAAAAGACTGTTTTGTTTCATTTCTTTCTCTTTTCAATGTTTTTGTATCTTTTTTTTCAATTATATCTCTAACTGTTTCTCATTTTTTTTTATAATCTCTGTATCTCAAAAAGATATGCAATGGAAAACAGGTCGACACAAATCAGATAAGTAAGAGACAGAGGAATGCCCTTGATGGAACAACAAAATGTGGGAGTATGTAGTTAAAGGGTTACACCAGCTCTTTTTTCATTCTCTGTATTTCAATGTATAATATCCTATTGGGGGATTATACATTAGGACCCCCTTAACGAAAAAATAAGTCTTAACTAAAGTTAATACTTTCCACAACTCTTTGTGATATAAGAACAAGCCTGTGAATGGACAGTTTTTCCGGTTCAGAATGAATGCGTGCGCTCTGAGCCAATCAAGTAGGGAGTGGGAAGGAGGGAAGGAGGATTTAAAAAAAAAAAAAAAGTGGATGGGTGGGAGAGAGGGAGTAAGGGGAAAGCAATTTGTTCCATTGCAGGTGGTCTGGCTGGAAAGGAAATAGATTATCATCTCTGTGCAGTCTGCACTGATGACGGATGTAAAATATGCACAGAATTGACATTAAATAACCTGGAATAGAGTTCCTACCTACCTAACTCATGTATGCTAAGGATGTAACTAGCCCCTGGCACACAAGTGCAGATTACACTGCACATGCTAAGACATTGCACATGCATATTCCTACCGCCATGAACACTTCAAATCATTGAGGTGGTCATGGTAGTTAGAGTAACCTTTTAATGGCATGGTGTGTTTATATTGGCCCTCCATTTCAACATTTATGTGAAGTTAGTCTCTCCACAGCAATTTAGAGTTTAATTCTAGCTGTTTCTTATAAATGCAGTGTGAACACTTAGATTATCTTCCTTTGTTTCTTAAGGTCAATAATATGTAACAAAACTCTGTTTTCCACAATGAAACAGGATTACGTTGCTGTGAGCAAACTGAATCCGGCACTCATTTCTGTCTTTAAAGCTTAACTTTTAATAAGAATTTTAATAAAAACTCAGTCACACATACAACAGAATTACAATAACGATACATATTAAATGCTGTATTTACATGTTTGGCACTTGAAAATGTGAGAAGTGAAAGGAAATAAATTAAGAACTGAAAATAAAAGAATTACCATAGAAAAACAGAGTAAGAATACTAATATGGGGGATCTAAATTCACAATCAGTCTGTTTCTTTATAAAGCATCATTTAAAGGGACACTATAATCACCAGAACAACTACAGCTTATTGTATTTGTTCTGGTGACTATAATCAGCCCTTTAGGCTTTTTGCAATAAACACTGTCTTTTCAGATAAAATGCAGTGTTTACATTACAGCCTAGGAATACCTCCACTGGCCACTCCTTGGATGGCTGCTAGAGGTGCTTCCTAGGGCAGTGCTGCACATTGTGCAGCACTACCATTCAGTGTCTCTACCCTCTGCGTGAATACACTAAATACACTGAACTTTCGTAAAGAGATGCATTGATTCAATGCAGGAAAGCTAGATGGTGTTTTTAATACGTTAGAGTCAGGAATACATGTTTGTGTTCCTGACCCTGTCATGTTCCTTTAATATGGATTAATCTTGGCTACCCAATAGTAATTATATATAATCAGAAATATTGTGTAGTTAGCAATACTAGGAACACTACAATCTGTTGCTATTGACAATACTGTAACAGTACAACCCTATCCTTTTATAAATATTTGCTGAAAGCCTTAAAATAGGAATAAAAAAACTTGATGACAGGCAGGCCAATATAAAATAACGTTAATGGAAGAATTGCGTGTGCTACAACACATCAATTTATCTATGCATTACAGTCAATAAGACCCCTATTAGAAAATATATTATCCTGTAAGGAGTCGTTTGCTGTATTTTAAACACATAGTGCATGATGGTGCTTCTCACCTAGTGCCTACCTTAGCCATAACAGGGTTATTGTATTGACAGAAAAAGACATGATGGAGTAAAAATGATGAAAGTCACTTATAGAGCTAAACTACACTTTAAAGAAAAGGCACAATTGTGATACCTTGGGCTGACTTGTATGTATTGTGATGTTAGTTTAATGGCAAACTGTTTTACTATCTATGAGTTGCATAATTTGGGACATGTAGTCAGACTGTTTTAGAATGGGTATGCTCCCCTAACATGCAATACCAAGGTTAAAGTGTAAGAAAGTAGAATATATTACTGGACTTTAGAGTGTCCTGGTTTAATGTGGAAAGTGAGAACGTTTGTAAATTGTTAGACAAGCCGAGATCCGGATAACAGAGATATGGCACAATGAGAAAACGTAGCCAGGTCATGATTACAGAGATAGACAGGGTCAGAAAGCAAGACAAATTCAAAACCAAGAGTCAAAATAGCAATTCAAACTCACTGATCGGGAACCAAAGGGAAGCCATGACAGGGCAATGACTGTGGAACAGGAAATGCTGATTGGTCTACATTATCCCTGTGACCTCAAAATGTGCGAGAACGAGTTTCCAGGGATGACGATACTTTGCAATGGACAGTCCGGGCCTGTTTGTATGTAACTCTGGTAGATATGTCCATGCCTCTGAAATATGCTCCTTCTCAGCGTATGTATACATTAGATTTTCTGTTGCTATCCTGGAAGATTTCTATCATGTTTGTTCATTTTTATGGACCCTGTTTGAGTAAAAAGGCTTTGGCTATCACTCTTGCTACTCTTGATCCAAAAGGTTTATGCCCTTGTGAACAAGTCTCCCCTAGGCAGAGTCACTGTTCATTTCATTTGGGCAGTGGTTATTTAATGGCATTTTCACAAGAGATTTTTATGTATCAAATCTGCAAAATCCTGTTGATTGTCCTTGCGCACATTTCCAAATGTTATCTTTCTATGTTTTTTCATCCATTATTGCTAATTTTGGCAGGAAAATGCTCCATGCGTTGCCTTCGTAGTCACTGTCACTAACACTAAACATTTGAAATAGCTTTGTGTCCTGCTCTGCACTAGAAGATCTCACATGCCGCAACTCATTGACTCTTATCATCCAAAGAAAAAAAACAATATGTGTGCCTTACCTGACAAATTCATTTATTTCTGGATAGTAAGAGTTCAAGGGGAGGGACGGATTCATATCACAAGCACATGTAGGCATAGCATCTTTATGCACATATAGTATGTATGTGTGAATGTATACATATGTGTATATATGTCTCTGTGTGTGTCAGTGTTTTTGTTGTTGTTGTAATGTGCTCAGCTATTTGTGCTTACTGGGAAATCTGGCCCTGCCCAGGAGGTTCCACACTTCACTGAGTGTTGGTGCCCAGGCTTGTAATTCAAGTAGGAAAAATAATCAAATATAAAAATAAATTTCTGTTTGCTGAATTTGCTCCAAATCCATTTTGTTTGACAATCTCACGTTACTCCCATCTAAACTAGAATCATTTATATGTCTAAAACATGAACTCAAGACTCTTCATGCATTTTATTTTATTGATCTTTTTAGGGAAAACGAGGAAATTTATGAAAATATACAACAATATCATGGCAGCATCAAAGAAAAGTCTGTATCATTATATAATTTCGTAATAACAGAAACACCTGGACCAGGTACGTACAACTATATATTGAAATGCAACTTGTAGAAGTGGTAAACCTCATATAAAAGTTTTTGTACTTTTATGGCTGCTAGTATGAAGATACTCAATTGTAATTTTGTGGTGCAGTTAAATACTAATCTCTATATCATAAACCTGTCGTGTAAAAAACATAGCTAAAAGTGCATTCTTAAACTGCAAAAATGAATAAAAATTGTAGCCACTATAAATATACTGAATGTTATCATGTTAGGATAGATTCATTTCCAGTCCGATAAAACAATTTAAAAACAATTGTTACTGTTTATTATTGTTGTTACTGATCTCAAAGTGAAAAGAGTCATTAAAGGAACACTATAGCTTTCGGAATATGGAAATGTATTCCTAACGCTATGGTGTCCCTCTGACTCCACGGCGCCCCCCGCCCCTAGTGTTGTAAAGGTTTTTTCACCTACCTGTTTCTTCTCTTCCAGCAACATCATGGCGATGGTGGGAATTTAATGTGTATGCGTGTGGCAAGCACCACACATGCATTAGAGCTCCCCCCATAGGAAAGCGTTGAATCAATGCGTTCCTATGGGAATTTTGCAGATGCTGGATGTCCTCATGTACATCATTAGGACGTCTAACATCGTTTCATGAAGTTTAAACTCTGTCAAAATGCAGGAAGTGCCTCCAGTGACTGTCTGGAAGACTAGAGGCTGTTCTAACCTTGCAATGTAAACATTGCAGTTCTCTGAAACAGCAACATTTTATATTGCAGGGCAAAGGGTACAGGGACACTCAGGGGCGGACTGAGAACCCTCAGGGCCCCCGGGCAAAATAAATCAAGGGCCCCCTTACAGGCCCCCCCATACTCTGCAGCAAGCGCCACCCTTGTCCCGCCTCCATGCACCGCCTCCAGCCACACCCTACACAATCTTTAGACACAAGGAACAAAAGGGCAATAAGCCCTTCGAGGCCCCAGTAGAGACTACAATTGAGGGCTAATGGGCCATGGAGGGGGGTCTTTCTAGCGGAGGCTATCTCAGTGTCCTTTATAGAGTGTGTTAGAAAGAATCCCCTCCAAGCCCCATTAGAGACTACAATGGAGTCTAAAAGGCTTGGAAGGGGGTCTTTCTAACAGAGGCCATCTCAGCGTCCATTAGATATCCCCTGCTGGAAACAGTCGCCTCCAGGCCCCAGTAGAAACTACAATTGAGGGCTAATGGGCCATGGAGGGGATTTCTAGCAGAGGCTAGAGTCTAATGGGGCCTGGAGGGTGGTCTCTCCAACACTCTGGTTCCTATTCACAATATAGCAACACAACATAGCTCGCTGATACCTAAGCCAAGTTGGCTCCTCTTACCTTAATTACTGTTGCTGGCTGGCAGTCTGTGGGCTTGCTGGCTGCGGCTGGCAGGCTGTGGGCTTGCTGGCTACTGCCGGCAGGCTGTGGGCTTGCTGACTGCGGCTGGCAGGCTGCGGCTTGCTGCCTGCGGCTGGCAGGCTGTGGCTTGCTGGCTGCGACTGGCAGGCTGTGGGCTTGCTGGCTGTAAGCCTGTGGCTTGCTGTAGGCCTGTGGGCTGGCTACTGGCCTGTGGGCTGGCTACTGGCCTGTGGGCTGGCTAACTGGCTGGCTACTGGCCAGCCTGTGGGTTGGCTGGCTACTGGGGCACTTGTAGATTATTTAAAGAAATAATCCATGCACAATAACCACTACTGCTCCAGAGTAAGTAGTCAAACCATTTAAGAACAGTTTGACAACTTACCTGGGATCTGCTGGGATATGGGGCTGTGGTAGGGAATAGGAGCAGTGGTGCAATGTGTGTGAAAGGTTCAGTGTGTGTGTGGGGGTGTAGTGTGTGAATGTGTAGAGTGTGTGGGCAGTGTATGTGTGTGGCAATGTTGGTATGGGGGGCTGTGTATGGGGGTCTGTGTGTATATGGGTGGGCAGTGTATGTGTGTGTGTGTGTGAGGCAATGTGTGTAAATGTGTATGGTGTGTATGGGGGCAGTGTGTGAATGTGTATGGTGTGTGTGTGGGGGCAGTGTGTTTATGGGGCTAGAGTTCACTCTCACCACTGCGACCACCAGGGATCCATGGGGGTTACAGTGTTGAGAGTGAACTCTAGCCCGTAGCTCCAGGGCTAGAGTTGACTCTCGCAAGAGCAGTAACGTTGCCATGGTAACCGCGGCAATGCTCTGTGCTCGCGCAAGAAGGACCCAGAGGAGCTGCAGGGTGAGCTCCCAGGTCCTCTCTTCCTCCCCTGCCCGCACGGTGCCTGCGGACAGGGGAGGGGGGGCATTCTTCCCTCTCTTTCTCCCCCCTCCCCCAACTCTCTATTCCCCCTCTTTCTCCCGGTGTCTCATTCTTCCCTCTCTGTCTCTTTCTCCCCCTCCCCATCTCTCTATTCCCCCTCTTTCTCCCCGTGTCTCATTCTTCCCTCTCTGTCTCCCCCCTCCCCATCTCTCTATTCCCCCTGTGTCTCATTCTTCCCTCTCTGTCTCTTTCTCCCCCTCCCCATCTCTCTATTCCCCCTCTTTCTCCCAGTGTCTCATTCTTCCCTCTCTGTCTCCCCCTGTGTCTCATTCTTCCCTCTCTTTCTCCCCATCTCTTTATTGCCCCCCCTTTCTCCCCCTTCCCCATCTCTATGTCCCCCCTCCCCATCTCTCTATTCCCCCTCTTTCTCCCCCCTCCCCATCTCTCTGTTCCCCCCTCTTACTAAAGTCAGAGGGGGCCGGCCGCATTTCATGCTTAAGCCGCCGGACTGGGTGGCAGCCTCGCTGGTCCGGCGGCATTCCTCTCACTAACACTGAAGAAGAAGGAGGAGGAGGAGCATGTCTCTCTGTCATGCTCCTTTGCGGTTCCCACATCCTGTGCTGGGAATTGTGGGAACCGCAGGGAGCATGATAGACACATGCTCCTCCTCCTCCTTCTTCTTCAGTGTTAGTGAGAGGAATGCCGCCGGACCAGCGAGGCTGCCACCCGGTCCGGCGGCTCCAGCATTAAACGCGGCCGGCCCCCTCACAGTGTGCCACCGGACCAGCCACCCGGTGGCACCTTCCGCTGAAGTCCCCAATCCAGCCCTGCCGCCGGGCCCCCTGAAGGCGGCCCTGGCGGCGGGCCCCCCTCCCGGCCGGGCCCTCGGACCGTGTCCGAAGTGCCCGACCGGTCAGTCCGCCCCTGGTGATACTACGAGAAGATGAAGTAGTCCGTGTGCCTATAGTGTCCCTTTAAAGGAGGTGCGTTTCAGATAGAGAAGTCTTCCTATGTCTCAAAGCATAATAATAGACAAATCCCTTGAGTTAGAATATAAACCACACTCTATGTACATTGGTGCTTACTGGGGTTAACATACGTGCTTATAGTAAATAAGAATGTAGGGATATCTCCACTTGCTTATTCACCTATGACGAAAAAATATTTATCCCCTTTAGGACCACCAGGTAATACCCTCCAACATCAGCATCCCGTGAATCAGGAAAATGGTGGGAGAGATAAATGGGTGGGTCAATGATCCAAATTGCATCACTGGTGCTGCCAGGAGGGGGAGACCCGCTCGGAATGCTCGCCAGTCTGCCTGCCAATCACACAGGCTATGCCACTAAGGGCAAACCATACAGGGAGCAGGTTGAAGCACCATAAGCATAGCACAATCCCATGATGGTGGGAGAGAACCCTAAAATAAGGACACTTGGGAGACCTGCAATTAATTTTTTATTAAGTAGTGCATTATTGGGCTGTAATACCTTTAATAAACCTTATGACATGGAATATGTTCCTTGCCTATTAATTGGCAGCAAGATTCTATCCCTGCTGGCACCTCGAAGATTGGGATATTAATGGATACTTTGCTTCCCAATCAAGTTCCTCAAGGCACACCAAGGTCCAAGTTTTGTTCATCGCTATTAGAGCAGAAATATTGTTACCCACCACCCCAGGCCTCCCAACAGTCCCGCTCTTGGCAGGACAGCACCAATTTAGGGGTCACATAGTTACATAGTTACAGGTCCTGTCCTGCTTTATTTCCCTGGTGTCCCACATCTGGACAGAGGGCACAAGGATTCTACACCGAGTGCTTCAGCAGCACTCTCTGTATATTTGGTGCCTTCCCCATTTACAGGTAGGCCATCCCTGTATGGTCTAGTGACATGGGTCTTGCCCAGGCTGTTCTCATTGTTGGGAAGTATGCCATGCCAAAGCCCTGTTAAAAATGATCCTTCACCTCTCTGCAGATTAGTTGTGGAAGGATATCTTCTGGAACTGGTAATCTGATGATAAATGGAGCTCAACCTACAGCACAAATGCTGTGTTGCTTCTTCATGAAATTTCTTTGCTTTTTTATATCTTGTTATACTGTCTGTGGCTTTCCTTCATTCCACTTTGACTCCTTGAGTTTAAATAATTATTTCAATTCAAATTATGTTGTTTAGACTTTAGATCATGCCATTTGCCAACCCCATCTCTCCGATGCACCAGTTATTTTCAGATGTGCTTTATTTGGGCCTTGCAATAATTTAAAGGAACACTATAGTCACCAAAACAACTTTAGCTTAATGAAGCAGTTTTGGTGTATGGATCATGCCTCTGAAGTTTCACTTCTCAATTCACTGCCATTTAGAAGTTAAATCACTTTTGTTTCTGTCCATGCAGCCATAGCCACTCATCCCCGGCTGTGGCTCACACAGCCTGGATGAAAAAAACTTTCAATCAGATGTAACTTACTTTGAAAGTTTTTATCTCCTGTTCCCTAAATTGAACTTTAATCACACACAGGAGGCTTTTGCAGGGTCTAGCAAGCTATTAACAGTGCAGTGAATAAGAATGTTTAAAATAAACATAATTTGCAATAAAGGAAGTATAAACATTACATGACTCTTTACATGAAGTGTTTAGGAAGGCTGTGCAAGTCACATGCAGGGAGGTGTGACTATGGTGCATAAACAAAGTGATTTAACTCCTAACCTGCAGAGAATTGAGCAGTGAGACTGCAGGTGCATGATACATACACCAAAATGGCTTCATTAAGCTACAGTTGTTTTGGTGACTATAGTGTCCCTTTAATACTTCATACTGATCTTATGTATCGATTTAAATGCTTTTTCTACCGGCACACGGTGAATCTTACCAATTAAAATTTCATTCTCTTAAACGTCTCTCATTCCACTGCCTCAAACCTTTTGTTAAGGTTAATTGTGTATTTTAATTCTGGTTTTAAAGTTCAGTTGTTTCAAAGAGTAATTTAATTTAATCTGTTGATTAAAACAAGCTTTTCAGTCCGCTAGTGTTTTTAAATTTCGGAAAATCGTGTAAATAATACAGGCATTTGAATAATTATTGCGTGTCTCATTTACAACAAATAAGAAAAAGCTCATTTTGTTTTCTAATTATTTCCTACAGAGGAAATATATGATGACATAGACTCAATATTGGAGCAAAGAAAATTGTCACTTCAAAGCAGGTAATGGTAACTATAATCATAATGAAAATCTAATCTGAGATGAAAGGCAGTGGGTAGAACTGTATGCAATTCTCCTTCCTGACGGTTAGGTTGGAAAAACAGTCCGACAGCGTTATTCGCTAAAGTGAGAATTTTAAAGTGAATTTCAAATTTTACAGGACTCTATAGGCACCATGCAGGGCTTAAATGCCTCTGGTGACTGTCACTCAGACAGCTTCTAGAGGTGCTTCCTCAGAAATAGCCGAGTAAAACTTTCTGTGAGATCATATGATTGGAGCAGCTCAGCATTTGCCATACATGCAATTAGCCTCCAAATGCTTTCCTATGGAAAAACATTGCATTGGTTAAGATTATCAAAATTGATGATCTCAGCCAAGGAGGCAAGGTCAGTTGTAGAGAGTAGTGCAGTGTGGGAGAAAATAGGAGTGAAAGTACTTTTTAACCCTTGTGTTGGGAGGAGGGAGGTCACCTAAATGCCTAAATGCGTTGCCACCCTTTAACAACCCCACTGGGCTCCTCTAACATATGGCAGCCACTGCTGGGAGGAAGTGAGTGTAGGTCAATTCCTCCCAGCTAACATGCATGAAACCACATAGGAAGGAGAGGAAGGGGAGGCAAACTCCCTACAGTTTCCATCCAGCAGAAGCCATCCTCCTTCCAATATGTAGGAAACACGGTGACTAAAAGCTGACCAAAATGTGTATCTCATTGTCATTGTGTGTGTCTGTATCTGCATGTGTGTCAGTGTGTGTACCTGTGTATCTGCATGGGTGTCACTGATGTTATACAGGGTTTGGAGTCCAGCAGCCAGGTCAGCAAGGTTTTCTGCCAGAAGTAGCCACTTGTTGCCTAGGTGGTTGAGCCCCTGAGTCTGGTCTTAAGCAGAGATGAGAGACTGGGACAGAAACATGGTAACGTAGTAAGGCAAGCCGAGGTCAGTAGGAAGGAGAAGTAGGAAAGTCAGACACTCCAAATTCAGCAATGGGTTTAACAAACAGGAACAAGCTTGATTTTACAGTCACAGGAACCACAATAATCTGGCAAAGAAACAGAGACAGGAAGTGGATTACGTAGAGCCAGACACCCTACCAGATATATCATATCATATGATGGCATGTAGAGTCAAAGTTATTGAAGCTCAGGTAAATGTCCAGGCTGACAAACTGGTAAGGAAGATGGAACATGGAAATCAGGAATTGAAATCCCACAGAGTCAGTTCCTCACACTATGTGTCTGTGTATCTGCATGTGTTTGTATTTGTGTGTATCTGTATGTATGTCAGTGTTGTATATGTGTATATGTGCATAGATCTCAGCATTCAAATGCCAACACTGCACACAAACACGCCTCTGTATTCAAACCTAAACACTATATACAAACACACCTCTGTATTAAAACTCCAGCATTATATATAAACACACCCCTCAATAAAAAAAAAAAATATATACACTACACACAAACTCACACCTGCATTCAAACACACCCCTACATTCAAAAGCAAACACTACACACAAGTACACCACTGTTTTATTAAATGGTAATAGTACATAAAAACACCCAGATGGCATAGCTGGCCCACTCTATATTGGCTCCGCCACTACAATAATGTAAATGTTATTTAAACTGTTCATTAATCAATTTGTTTTATATTTAAAGTTCCTCGATAGAAACAAATGTTTTAATAACCAACTGGCGAAATGACACAAACCTGAAAAAAATGGAAAAATTTGAAATGGAGTTTAGAAGAAAATTTAAGGTAAGAATAATTTGCACTATGAAAAGCCCAGATAAAATAACCCAAATAAAATAAATGCTAATAATTATCTATGTCAAACATAACCCCACCGTAATGTAATCTTGAAGCATGTGAAAAAGTGAAGTAAGTATTAACTGTGAGTTTCTTAAAACTGACCAGGGAATTTCATAGTTAGGCCACAATAATTTAAATGGAAAATCTACAGTGCCATGTTAAGCATTTTGGCCTGTGATAGAAAAGCACCTAATCAGTTACCAATAACTCAGAATTTAGTGAATGTGCTGTAGTGATTATGGTGTGTGGAGTGTTACTGTAAGTTTATTCACAGTAGAAGTTCTGTTAATGTTTTTTCACTTTGAAAATGAATAACCCTATAACAGAGACTTTCCTGTTGTAACCGCGGCTGGTTCCCTTATTTACCACTATAATGTCTTAAAGCATAGAACTTAGTAGGGCTAACCATACAGATATCTCAGCCATAATTTTATATAGTTAGTGTAAGAGATCCTCTATTTAACATATATAAATAATTGAGAATACGATATAAAATAAGGATTGTCTTGGAAGCAATAACGTTTTGTCTTTTTGATATTTATTTTATAAAAATATAAATATAGTCATATAAAATCCATTATAGCAGAGTTTATAAGATTAAACTAAATGCTTGCAAATATCATTAATAGGTTAACATACCCTTCTGAACATGTCATCATGTCAGCCTCTCTGTCATTTTAAGATGGAGCAGCATCTGTCTCCAAGTCTCTCCTCTGTGTCTTAACATTTAAAAGTACACCTATTTATACCTTAGGTGTCTCCATTTTAGGGTTACCGTAGTTCATATATGAAAAAGTAACACTTCTTTTACTTTATTCATTTTAGGACCTCCCTTAACTTGGCAAACATACAAGGCCATAACTAAAGGGTGCATACGTCATGGAAATTTTCCTGACTTAGTTCAAGATGGCATCTTAAAGTCTGAACATCCTTATCTACTTAAGGTTACCACAGTATATTGTGTACTGAAAGAGTCGTAGCATAGCCTTGAAGCTTGTTTATGCATTATTGTTATTGTAATTCGTCTGGGACAAAATGGCGCAAACATATTATGCACTGAGGTTATTGCTTAAAGAAATAGTTATGAAAAACAATATGTTCCCTTTCTAACATCTTGTCGGTTTGCAATATCTTTTAAAGACAAAGTACACAGTTTAAGAAATACAACATTTAATTCTAAAACTTGTAATATTTGCATTTGCCCATAACACTGTAACCTCTTAATATTTAAAGATGCCATACCTGTAACCCCAGCCCAAACATGTATGAACAGACAGGGTTTGTAAATCAAAGAGACTTACCTCTCCTTCTACAAATCCAGTCATTGCTTTCTACATATTTTTCTCCCGGTACAATTAATTAATTTATGAATTATCTATTGATTTAGCAGCTATCATTCAAATATATTCTTTGCATTGATATTCTAATTGTATCCGGCATCAATAATTGTTTCCTCTAAGTTAATAAATATAACTTTACTCATTTATCTTAATCCAACAGTTTGCCGGACCCATTAAAGTGATAACTCGAATGATGGTTGATCCCAATGCCATAATTCAGAAACCAGGAGATAAAGACCTTCCATACACACGAGGAGAAATCATAGATGTTATCCAACTTACAAATGCAGAAAAAATATTATGCCGCAACTTTGAAGGAAGATGTAAGTAAAATGTTATATTAGGCTGTAGTAGATGATTTACTGCAAACCAATTAGTTTGAATGACTATCTGTTCCTGTCCAAATTAAAGATAATAAAGTTGCGTGCACGCAGAAGTAAATTCACACTGAGACACAGAGTTCAGGTTAATGAAAGAACTTTGGAGAAGTTTAATGGCTTCTGATTAAAAAGCAGGCTCGCAGGCCCTTTTAAAGGCATTATTACATCATTGAAGAAAATCAAGATATAGACAAATAGACATTGTTAATTGGCTTAGGTGCTAAGTAGTTAGTAAAATGCCCTCCCTACGGGGTGTACCATCTTAGGTCACTATCCTCGTCATGATTGTCTCCTCCAGGTTTTAGCGCCATTTTGTTAACATGAGGAGCTCACTCGACGGGAGGGGCCTTTTGGCAGCTATCCATTTAGAGCGTAGCTGGCACTTGTTAGTTTCTCAAGGTTAGGTTTCAAGGCTTTTAGTAAATACACATTTTATCAAAGCTATTTCTTGCTGACATGCAAATTCTATGTTCTATAGACAAAGCTTTCTTGTAAAACTATGGGACCTCTTAGAGGTATAGCAAGAGGATTTAAAGGGGCCTTACAGACTTATAGAGGCCTAATAATTCTACAACAAGGTCAAATAGATTATCTTGATGTGAAAGGAATTTTTTTTATTTTCCTTATCTAAACTGTATGAATTTCAATGTGAAATGTAGACCATGACTGCTGTTATGAAGCAACAATTGTCCTTCAAATAACCAAAATCAGATTTTAACAATACCAAAACAAAAACAAAAAAACCCAACCAAACAAACCACAAATAATATTGTAAAATATATTACTCACTGAATACAAACCAATTTTTCTATTAACATAGGTATCTCTGTAGCCTTTTCATCTGTTCCAACATTAGTGCTAGTCATCGCCTGACTGTCCATCAACGTTCAGTGGACATTCCTGTTTTCTCCTTTCCTTATAGTGGGTCCGAATGGGGTTGAGCTCTGTAAAGATAGCATCTCCACCTTATTATAGATAAACGCAAAAGACGTAAGCAATATTGAAAGAAAAAAACTTCCACTTTGGCCCCTTTTAAATTAAGCCTACACTAAATTCACCTAATTGAGGTTCCTACCTAAACCCTTTCTTGAAGCACTCATATTAAATCACTTTGCTTCAGCTAATTTGCTTGCAAGACTCTGGCTCTTGCTTTTAATGGATGTCAGTATAATTGATGAATATTAATTACGTCTATTCATGCCAGTGGCGTGGTAAGCCATTTCTATGAAAAATTTTAACTGTCTGACAAGAAGTCTTGAGAAGGTTAATGTGAAAACTATTCCAAAATATGTAGAATGCAAGTGATTAAAAGGTGATTAAAAGCCATGACTATGTAAGAAAGGTATACTTTATAGATCTAGATATCGTCTGATAAGTCATTTGCTGCAAGATGTTGGTTTAACTTATCTCTATATTGAACTTTGTTTAATTCTTAGACTTTTTATAATTGATAAGGATAACATCTTGCCGTTGATAAGCTGACTGTAAAAATAACGTGTTTCTTTCAGTTGGCTACCTACCCAGAAATGCAGTGCTTAAAATGTAAGTATTATCTGCTGATGTGTGTTTGTTATGAAGATCTGTGCCTATCTATCTGCATTATGAAACACAATTTTCAATTATTATTATATTATTAATCTGCTATAAGTAACATTTATTTAAAGTTATCATCAGTTAGCTAAGTATTTTTCATCATTAACCAATTTGGATGGACTCTTGATGACAAGTACTGGACACTCCACTCTCCTAAAGCACCCCAGCAGTGATTGGTGGGCATGCGCCGTGTGTCTCAATGTTCTCTGTGAGCAGCATCTGATTTTATACAAGTCATCAGTAATAATAACCTCACAGGAGGAGGATTCAGCTGTAGCTAGGAGACTGTCCTGGGCTTTGGAATTAAGGTCTATTAGCAATTTTAACTCTTTAATAATAAAAATAGTTTTGATTTTAATAGTGATTTTAACCCTTTATGATTTTAACCCTTTCATAATGAGCATCAGTAATCTAAACATAAAAAAAAAAACACATTTGAAAAAAAAATTGTGTGCCTCAAGGAAAGAAAGAAATTAAGCTTGAATGACCCATTGAGCTACAGCTGAGCTGAACTGCAGTGGTGCACTGCCACCTCCTCTGCCTTTTGAACGGTATAAGTGCCCCCAGATGCCAGTCTGATGCCTCTCCTCTTGTTGTCAGGCTAACGCGGAAGCATTAACTCAAGCAGCAAGGGTGTGACAGCTACAGACTGAGAGCATCAGTTGACACTCACGGCCTATCAATGACCGCCAGTAATGAGTAAAGGTTAAGAAATGTATATTTGTTTACTCACAACAGTGATAGGTTGAGAGTGTCAGCTGATGCTCTCGGCGTAACACTGTCACTTCGATGCTGGTCGAGCACCAGAGGAGAGGCAGCTGACACACATGAGGACTCTACTTCTGTGTTAAAACATTTACAAATGGTTTAATACTAGAGGGTTAAGACGGTGCCAGGAGACTTCAGGCCCTATAACTACTTCATTGACATGTTCCTTTTAACTGATTGGCTGAAGTGGATTGTTGTGTCAATATGTTTTCATTCAGTTGATTTGTTTGCTCTTCTGCTACTTAAAGGACCACTATAGGCACCCAGACCACTTCAGCTCAATGATGTGGTCTGGGTGCCAGGGCCATCTAGGATTAACCCTTTCTGCTGTAAACATAGCAGTTTCAGAGAAATTGCTATGTTTACCTTTGGGTTAATCCAGCCTCTAGTGGCTGTCTTCATTGACAGCCGCTAGAGGCGCTTCCGCGCTTCTCACTGTGATTTTCACAGTGAGAAGATGCCAGCGTCCATAGGAAAGCATTGAGAATGCTTTCCTATGGACTGGCTGAATGCGCGCGCGGCTCTTGCCGCGCGTGAGCATTCAGCCAATGACGGCGAAAAGGAGAAGGAGAGTTCCCCGCGCCAAGCGAGCCCAGCAGGGGAAAAAGGTAAGGAATTATCCCCTTCCACCTCCTAGAGCCCGGCGGGAGGGGGACCCAGAGGGTGGGGGGGGGGACCCTATAGTGCCAAGAAAACGAGTATGTTTTCCTGGCACTATAGTGGTCCTTTAAGATCAAGAATCAAAAGACGGGATAACACTAATGCTATTTGAAAGATTTTATATAAGCTGCTGTAGGTCACAATTCATAAAGATGAATAAGGGAATAAACATAACAGTAAACATTAGTCTCAAGTGGACCTATGCGCTGGCCAGAGTTATGAATGTGTGTAAGATCATAAGAGTGGAGGGACAAACTTTCAATATGTGCAGTCGAGCAGTCATGGGAGAATTATTGTTATATGGTCTTATTGCTGTTCTCTGTGGAGGATGTTAACAAGGAGATAATGTATCACCTGATTGGCCCTTGGAAAGGTCATTCACTTACATACACAAAAAAATAAAATAATAATATATTTCTTTGTTTAGACAAGCCTAAAGCATCCTTAATCATTTTTGTTAATAAAAGCTGTCCACAACTCTCTGACACAGAAACCTTCACTTAATATATTTGGAGCTTTTCAAATAAAAGCCATTCATGGCGATCAACTTGCTGAAAGTGAACCATGCAGAGAGCTCTGTTACATCATTCTCCACCTAATCTTTGTGATCATATTGTAGGGCAGAGGTAGGCAACCTTTGGCGCTCAAGATGTTTTGGACTACATCTCCCATGAAGCTTTGCCAGTATTATGGTTAAAAGAACATTATGGGAGATGTAGTCCACAACATCTGGCGTGCCGAAGGTTGACTACACCTGGAGTAGGGTACTTGTGCAATGCTTTATGAGGACAGTTCCAGACCAGGGAACATAGTGGAACAGGACCCTGAAATAGTGCCTATTCTGTCAAAATCAAAGGCTGCTTTCCAACACACACTCACCTGTTAATCTCATCCTCCATGTTGTTTTTTTCTTTTGTTTTTATACCTTACATCATCTAGAGCCTATGTCGTGATTCTTTGAGCTGGGTCCTCAGTAATCTATTGTTTCCTGTTGACATTAGTTATAGTTTGTTTCTACATTTTTGTTATAACTCCAAATAAAAATTCTAAATGCTATCTAATTAGTTTAAATGCATGTTAGCTAAGCTAGTATATGCAAATAAATGTCACTGTTTTAATGTCTCCATCATTCCTTCCTCGAAAGCTAAGTAATTATACATTGACTCTCAAAATAAAAGCAAGCACACACTATAAAATAATAGATTCAATTATTTTACATTTTAATTTTGTCAACAAACAATTTTAGTCAAATTTAGTCAACTACAATTTTTGAGACTTAGTCGACTAAAACTAAAACAATTCAGATAACTAAAATAGGACTAAAACTAAAATAGCTTTTTAGTCAAAAGACTATGACTAAAACTAAATTGAAATTTGCCACCAACATTAACACTGCACAGAGGGGCTGTGGAAGGGGCAAAATAGAAAGACCAGACCTGGGGAGAGAGACACTTATAGGGGCAGGCAGGACAAAAGGAGACACAGAGGAGCTGGGGAAGAGGCAAAAGAGACTGATAGAGGCTTTAAAGAAACCCTTTAGATTTTAGTCGTGTTGACTAAAATCTACTGGAGATTTAGGCGACTAAAACTAGACTAAAACTAAAACAATATAGATTACTAAAATACGACTAAAACCAAATGACTTTTTAGTCAAAAGACTATGACTAAAACTGAATTGAAATTTGCCGCCAAAATTAATGCTGTTTTAACTCGTATATATTTCTTTTTAAATTTTAGAGAGAAACATTTACGTGAAAGCCTTAGCAAGTCTGGTATGTATAAAATACTTTAAACTTGTTTTTTCTTACTAACTATTATGGTGCATTGAGTAATCCTTTAAATATTAGTGTGAATTAAAAAGTTGTGACATTTTAAACGTTATTAGACATCTGTGTAAATTCTAATTCATTATTGTGCGTGATATTTATTATATTCTTAAATGAATTACGATTATTATTGCTTCCATGAATATAATTTTCTCAGTCTTAACAATCGTTTACACATTTTTGTTAATCAAGCAAAAGTCTACAGATTCAGACTTTCCGTAACATTATTGACCTAATTGTAGAGATTAAAAACATTGAGGTTTATTCAGAAGTGAATTTTGATGAGTTGAAAACCAGACAGAAAAATTCAAACGAAATGAGCTAAGCTGCAAATATAGCTGAGTTGGATTTTTTTTTAACTCTAATTCTGGCCTATATTTTGAAAACCGGTTGTCTACCAAAACACACTGTTTCATTAATGTAATTAGTGATTATTTATACAAAACATGCATTTTGAAGTTCCTAAACCATGTTACTAAAACTTATTTTAATCATGCATGAATCTTGCTGAAAATATCCACTACAGAGCATCTCAAACACATTGTAGACCTAATTAGAACATGCCTACATGGTATCTAAAGAGCCGTAACATGTATGTGGTTCAGCATAGTTTATCATTGTATAGCCTTTATTCGTTGTGGTTACATAGGCTGAAAAGAGACATGTGTCCATCAAGTTCTGCCTTCGTCACATCTGTTTTTTGCATAAAATATACAGAAATTTCAATATACTGCAATAGTGCAGTTAAATATAGTATTAAATCAGACACTATTTCTATGTACATGACATCTTTAAAAAAAATAAAAAGACAAAAAAAACTCACAAAATTATCAAATTAATCAAAATACTGTCCTGTTTTCATTTCAGAAAACCAGCAGATTGTTTACAATTTAAAAGTTTTCCCAGTTTCACGATACAAAATAAAGTTAAATAACTGATAATCAATATTTAACCAGGTCACAAAGGTTTAGTGTGAAAATTAAGCAAATTCACTTGTTAAAAGCAGGTCGAAGGAAAAGTGTTTTAAAAACTGTAGTAGCCTTGCCTGCTTTAGGTGTAACGTTTCACTAATACTGGAAGGCTTTTTACATGTTATACTACACAACTTTTTTTTTTTTTTTTTAATTATACTAATAAAAAGTAAATTGTTTTCTGCTCTGCAGGAAACGTGTTTAGCCCAATCTGGATATAAATATATATGTGTGTGCAAAATAAATATATATAGCTATATATATTTATTCTGCCCTTCCAAGCAACCCGCATATAATCTATTTTTCTTTTAAATGCACTAAAAAAGTGACAACTCATCACAAGTAATATAAAAATATGTGAAATTATGTTTTTAATTTTGCAGATGATATATATGATGATACTGAGTTGATATCCAGTTTATTCCCTGCCATACCTTCAAAACCACGGTAAAAACAAATTTTTTTTTTTTTTTTTGAAATGGTTTTATACTAAGCAAAAATGGTAGATCTAAATTACAACCTAACTTATGCAGTGCAAACAAAGAAATAACAAATATAATTGGAAAGTAGAAAAACAATCTATACTAAACTACCATTTTTTTTAAACAAATATTTTATTAAGGGTACACTCCAAACTCCTTAACACTTTTGCTTTCTGAAGTCATTTAGATTGAAATTAATGGAGTATCTCCATTTTACGTTATAGAAGTATATATTTATAGAGCTCAACTATCAGACAGCTAGGGGTGTGGGGGTCTCTTCCTCACTGTGTTTGAGTGGTCATTTAGTTTCAATGCTTTCTGTGTGATTGTGGCAATTTCCACACATGTACCTTGCTTCCCAATGCTTCTCTTTGAGAAGTATTGAATTGGCATGGAGATCATCCTAGTTTTCAGCTGCACAGATTAAGTTACTGCAACGGGTTTAACCCCTTAAGGACCAAACTTCTGGAATAAAAGGGAATCATGACATGTCACACATGTCATGTGTCCTTAAGGGGTTAAATACTGTACATTTATTTACAATACATGTTTTTATCAAAATTTAAAATATATGTCCTGTGAAATGTTAGGTGAATTTTTTTTTTTGTGCAGGTAGGTAAAGTTTAGCATCAAACAGCGTTCATATTTGTTAACAGGATTGACAGTGGCATGGGAAGTTGCACATTTTTATTATTATGTCTACAAGCTTAACGTAACTGGTGATGTTCCAAGATGGAATTAAGTATGTATGTGAAATAAGAATGTATTGCAGAAGTATTATATGATTATATGACTTAAGCAGGAAAGATTCCTAGCATTTAGCGCAGATTAGCAAGGTTTGGTGAACTGTGTCAGAGTGTAGTCAGCTATATACCTGAGATTACAGTGTGTAGAAAACAGGCTAAACTATAATATTAAACTAGTGAGCTGTGAGACCACTGGGCATTCACGCTAGCAGAAGTGAGACCTTACTTAACAGATCATATTTGCATTAGCAGGCATGTTGGTAGCCTGGGCTGGTATTTCTGGCATAGATATCAAATTAAGCAGTGACATGTAATTAGCAGGCATAACTATAGCTGTACAATTGGGCAATATAAACAGAGAGGTAATACTGCTTCTTTCCGTAAGCATACCATATTTTTTAACAGATAAATGCAATTATAGATTATTATTAAAAATATTTGGTAGAAACTTTTTGTTTTCATGATTGACCTTAGTGATCACCATACAGTCATATGTGTCGTGATAAAGTGTTGACATCTAAAATATTGTTTCTTTACCATTTTTTTCTCTGAATAAATGGGTGAAGATTTCAGCATAGTTACGTAACAAGAATGTTCCAAAGGAAGCCCTCTCAACCCAGGTAATTGGAGTTTTGCTAATCTAAAATATTATATAAAATTAATTCAATGTGTGTTTTTTATTTAATTTAGCTTGTATGTGTCTGCTTCTTCTTAAATACAAAAATACAAAATTCTGATTCATCATAGCTTTGTTAGAAAAATATTTTTTATTTTTTTTGGGAAGGGAAATAATTTAGATTCATGGTCTCATAGTGTCCCACCAGTTCCCACTTTAATTCCTTCTCCTCCCCCCAATGTGCTTGTCACCTTAATCCAGCCTTCTGCAGGCCTTTTCCTCTTCAAACCTCTGTACAAACCCATTCTTCATTCTCTACTTATCCAATATCCATCTATCCCTCTTGTCTCTTCTGGCCTCTCTGTGCTCTTCCTGTGAACATACCATATGCCCATCACTCATTCACATTCAGTACCCCAGTCATTTTCCTTGCACACATTCCCTCACTCACACTGTTTAACTATAAAAAACAAATGTGTTTTTTTAAAAAAAAATAAATCTTTTTTTTAAAAGACACATGCATTTGGTGCCTTTATGGTATTTTGCAGTTACAGTGGCATTTAGGTATAGTTACAAGATAACATAATAACCCGAGATTGAGAACAGAGCTTGATAACAGGAATTAACAAAAATGTATAAAAATTACTATCTATTCTGTCTTTGCTGTGCAAATGGTTTACGTACGAGACGGGGGTAACCTGTACATGATGTTCATCATTACGCATATACGTTTAGGTTGTATAGAGGTGTGTAGAAGACCGTTATATATAATGGTGTGAAATAGACGTAATGAGCATGACAAGCACATGTATTATAAGTGTCTGTAACTCTTTATATGTGAAAATGTGGGTCATGTGTTTATATTAGGCGATATTCTCCTTGAATACCCTCTACTGTACCTTCATAGTGTGTATCTAACTTACCTTGATTATTATAACTTATTTTAAGTTCTTTATGTGGATGTCACTTGATTAGTGAAATTTAAGCAACGTGAATATTGAAGACTTGGCTAACAATTGCACTTGATCTAAAAGTGAAACGTACTAGTAATTTGTTTAGAACATATTTATGAATTATGAGCGTAATTCATTCTATGAGCTTGCGAGATTTAACAGCGACTTCTAAATTAAACACATTATGTTAAACTCACCTTGCATTCTTAATATTTTCTTTACATTAACAGATAGCCCACCTAATTTATTTTGCATTAGTTATATGATACTACGGTGGAAAGGCAGCAAAAAAAAATCTATATTTGTGTACGGCACATTTCGAGGACGTATGGAACTATAATAAAAGAAGCAGAAGTAGTAAGAGCAAAGGCAGTTGAGGTGTGCTGAAACTGACGTGAGGTTAGACCTGTAAAAGAGGGCCCACCTAGGTGATATGAGAATAAATAGAGGGTGAGGTGGGAGGGTCACTTCCGGGATCGTCAACGACAGGTAAGCAGGGGCTCACTGGGTTTAAATAGGGTTCATAGTGCCTCCCACAATTACAGGCCAAGCCTTCTATATATCAGTACTTTTGCAATGATGATTAGTCTTATGTTTTGTTGAAATTATTAGGAATTCTAAGTGAATTTCAAAGTAGCAGAACTGGAAAAGTTCACCAAGTCGGCAATGCTTCCAGTCCAGCTACTTTGAACATAAATTAGAAATTGACTTTGAGTTCGCTTTGCATTCCTGATTATTCTCACTTTAGAGAATAATCACAGAAGAAAGAAAAAGGTCTAGGCACTCCAAGGCTTAGATAGGCAAATCTACTGGAACTACAATGTCCATCAACAACGTTTCGACTAAAAGGTCTTTTTCAAGCTTTGGCACTTAACACCATGGAAACAGTAAACAGCTTTTTTCTTTCAAAGAATTATGTAATATGTTTCTGTTCATTTACACATTTGTTTTTACAGACCTCAAACAGCAGCAGAAATCCAACAAAAGGAGAATTTAAAAAGAATAAAAAATGAAGCAAAGGAAATGAAAGAGTTGAAGAAGAAATTCAAGGTACAAATATGAAATATTACTCAATATTAAAATGATTACCGATATAACTATGAGCATAGACACATCAAACTGGAGCTGTTTCTCGTATTGAAAATTCAGAATACACAACATCTGGGCACACCCGTGGTTTCCTCACATGCACAGAAAACAGACAACGTTTCGGCACTCTTATGTGCCTTTGTCAAGTATCTTTTATAAAGGAACATTCCAAGCGCCGCATTCATACAAACCATAACCACTACACACGTTTAAAATCATTTTAGTTTGGTATGACAACTTCTCTGGGTCATCTCGAACTCCAGTATTACATCTGCTATATCTGGTCTTCTTGTGTCAGAGAAGCTGGATGACTCTGTAGAATAAAGAGGTTCCAAAAAATTACCAGGCTTACTGGCTGAGAGCACTCAGCTAATGCTATCAATGAGAGTGGTCCTGCATGGTGCTGCTTTTCTCCATTGAGCAATCCAAATTATTTTGCTGGAGAAGACCGAATGCAGGGAATGCAGCCATGAGCATCCAGCGGGATGCAAGTAAGTTGGCAAACCATACTAAATTACTTTGACATCTTAGTGTGGGATGGCGCAAGGGGGCTGTAGCGGCTATGTTGTGTTCTTTTAATATAGTATGGATACAATGTTAAAAAAACAATGACAGAAATTCTGAGTTCTGAAGTCTCCCATTTCCTATAAGTCCCAAGTGATTTGAAGCAAGTGTTGGTTGACTCTATAACATGAGACAGATCCAGATATGAGTTCTTTCAATTCACTTATAAATCGAAAAGAAAATACACTACATGTCAATTAAATACAGTATATGATATTCACAGTGCTCTCGCCCATCCCATGTGTTCCCTGTTAAGGGTTAACAAGTGTATAGGGGTGTATAGAAAAAAATACCCCTTTCTGTCTCATTAGAGACATTTTTGCCAGAAGCTCAAGGAAGCAAGGTAAAGGGTCAGAGCAGGACCCGTCTAGGGGGGTCTGCCTTGACGTTGGCAGGCGGGCATTCCCTCCAGTGGCCATTGGAGTAACTAAATGACCTCCATTTGTTTAAATATACATAGGGATTAAGGAGAGAGCGCAGGTAACTTTTTGTTTTTGTTTTTTTTTATCTGTTATTTATCTATGACTTTACATAGCCCATAACTATCTTAAAAGTAAAGACATTTTGCTGGGAAAATGATGGTATTGTAACGCAGGTTTTTGTGTGCACAGGAGATAAATAGTAATGGTAATATAAGTCTTAGGACCCATACTTTAATATGTGCATTTAAAACATTTTTGTTTTTTGTTTTTTAATAATGGCGATCTATGTGCATTTTTAAACAGTCCAATATTCTTCCGTTGTAGATTGAAGGAGAAATAAAAGTTCTGACTCGTATGATGGTTGTTCCAAGTGCTGGGAATAAAAGAGGAGGAGGAAAAGATTTGCCTATCAGCAAGGGAGAAATCCTCGAAGTTATTCAGTACACAAATCAAGAAAAAATATTGTGCCGAAACAGTAAAGGAAAATGTACGAAAATCATACTTTTGGAAATATTTATTAAATGTTTGCAGAAACAAATGCTTTGCCATTATTTTGGAACAATTTGAACTGCCAGTGTATTGGTTTACATTAGCTCTTTTGTATTTTGTTTGTTAGCACAGTTTCCATTTATTTATATAATCATACTTTATTGTATTATCAATAATACATTGTACTGCTCACTGTATGTAGATCAATAATATAGAATGTACTATACCATTCAATGAACACTATAGCTTTATGAAAACAACCATGTTTTCCTAATGCTGCCCCCCTCCCCTGCTGGTGATAGGTTAAAAGGTAGTTGATAATTACCTTTGCTCCCGTGTCAGAATTGTCTCTCTTCCTCACTAGCTACGCTCAAGATTGATCTCAGCAAATCCAATGGTACCACATAGAGAATAATGAGACACTTGTGTACATGCACAGCAAATCGCCGTGCTGTGCAAATCAAATGCTATATGAGCAGCATGCAACTGAATAACCATAACTAGTTTTTCAACAGTAGCGGCTGTCAGGAAGACAACCACTAGAGACGTGTTTAACATTGCAATTAAACCATTGCAATTTCTTCAAAACGGCAATATTTTACTGTTAAACTGCACCCAAACCATTTCATTGAGTTGAAGTGGTCTGGATGCCTCTAGTGTCCATTTAACAATGATCTTGGTCACAAATTTGTCCATTTTCATTCAGCTCATATATTTTCAAATTACTGATAATGAAAATTCTACAGATTTGAGAAAAATAGGTTTTTGCTATTTTCTAATGGATTTCATTTTAGCATTGAGAGAATTTGAAGTAGCTGAAATTAGCTCCCTCTGAATTGCAACTATTCTGTAACCATATTTTAACCAAACCGCAATTGGTTAAAGAAGTAAAATATTCTTCAGAATAGAACTTGGAGGACGAGGAAGAGTGAGTAGGAATTCATTAACAATTTTTTACATAGTGTGAATATTCAAGACCCCAAACAGAACATATCTGCGAGGAGGTTAAATATTGACTTTATCAGTGAGCCATGTTATTAACTTGCATACAATTAATTTATGAATAATAAGCGCTATTCATTGCATGAGCTTAAAGATTTTTACAGCAACTTATAAATCAACCCAATATGTTAAACTCACACTGCATAATCATGTATTACTTCTATAATTCTAAGGTTATATTTCCTCTTCAAAATATTACAATTAAAGTAAGCTTTAACTCAATCATCTTCTATGAGAATCCAGCCCTACTGCATGTTGCTGATGGAATCTTACAATGGGAGGGGGGCTGTCTCACTGATATTCATGTGTATAAAGAAATAGTATTTATGATCCATAGTCAGTGATGTTTGTGCCTCATTGAAATTACATTTATTGACTCACAGACATCATATCTTGTCCATAGATGATAAACCTTTACGGACAGGATCCTTTGGTCAGGTCTTTTTGGTCTATCTTTGCCATTCTGAGTGATGTTAACTAGTGAATTATGTATTCTTATTGTCCTTACTGTAAAGAACACTTTCCTTTGCTGTAGGGGAAATTTCCTTTCTTCAAGCCTCAAAAGACAATCTCTTCACCTTTGTGCAGTCCTGTTAATATATAGGCCACGAGAGAGCAAGTTATATATATTGTTATAATATCCCCTATGTAACATGTACTTTTTCATTCATATACATATGTAACTTCTTTAGACTATCTTTCTTAGCAAGATCTGCAATCCCCTATAATAATGTTTTAGACCTTGTATAGCACTTTTTATAACTCCATAATTTAACTTTTTAAACTGTTTCCCAAATGCAGCACACTTTCAAGGTGGGATTAACTTGTTTGTTTTTAATTATTTCAGATGGTTATGTTAAACGAAGATATGTTTTACAGGCGTAAGTATATTATTTATATAATTGTATTAATTGGTAATGCCACATTTGAAACAACATTTTAACACAAAATATTAAACATATATAAAAATAACAAAACTATACTAGCAGGGTTTTTTTTACTGAATTCAAGGTGAATTCATAGTGAATTTTAAAATTTAAGGCCAGAGTTAAGGGTAAACCATAGCTGACTAAGATAATTTTTCCATTTTGGCTATTTTGACCTTAAAATTCAAATTCACCTTGAATTCTCACTTTAGTAAATAAGCATGTATCTAAACTTATACTACTTCAGCATTGTCTGTGCCATCATGATTCCAGGATTGTAGTTGTTTTAACCATCTTCTGGTACTATTTTATCTCCTGCTTTTCTCATAAATGATTGGCTGGGGAATCATTTAGGATTAGAATATGGGGAATTGTCTCCAAGCATAGCACATCTACCCCTGAAGTCAATGCCCTGGCTTTATTGCCATTGCATTGGCATGTTAATAGAGTGATGTAGTTGTTCTGACAGAGATGAGGAAAACACCTGGGCTAAGGTTTTCCTACTCACCTTTCTCACTCAATCCTTGGCATTGCCCTCTATGCTAAGAATTGATAGACAACTGAGGAGAATATTTTGTAATACATACATTTTATAGCAATTCTGATAGCACAATGTATAGATAAGATACCATCTGGTATTAAAGGGACACTATAGCCACCAAAAGCACTACAGTTTAATGTAGTGGTTATGGTGTCTATAGCCTGTCCTGGGCGGCTGAGCACCGTAAAAGCTGCCTTTTCAGAGAAAAGGCAGTTTTTACATTGCTGCCTAATACCACCTCTAGTGACAGTCACTCAGACGGCCACTAGAGGTATTTCCTATTTCAGTGCTGCACAGTGTGCAGCACCCATGTTTAGCATCTCCATGTTCTGCATGGAGGCGCTGAACGTTCCCCATAGATATATTCATTCAATGCATGTCTATGAGGAGATGCTGATTGGCTATTGCCACTGATGCGCAATAGCCTACCAATGCCTTCCTGTGGTAATGCATTGGATTGGCTGACATCACCAAGAATGGTGATCTTAGGCATGGAGGCTGAGCTAGTCACAGCGAGACCGGCGCAACGTGGAACGAAAAGTGGAGTAAAACACTTTTCCTAAGCAATCTAAGTGGGGCTGGTGACTTAAACAGTTAGGTAAACACTGTAGATTTAGGAATACATGTTTGTACTCCTTACACTACAGTGATCCTTTAAGATAAGATTTTCAAATGTTGAGTATTTATATGTTTAAATAATGTGCCAATATATGTTTGAATATCTATTTCTACCATGGATGTAAATCAGTTTGACAAAATGCAGAAGACATGCTAACAAAATACGATTTTAAGAGTGTCTGCCCATACCATACATTTTGGGTTTCTGTCTCAATCCAAACTGGTTGACTGTGACAGATACAACTTCACAAATATTACATGGGATTTTTTTTAATATAAGTATGTATTTAATAAATGTGTATTCTATTAAATAATGTATATTATTTAACATGTATACATTTTACATTTTTATTTGCAGGGAAAAGGAGATATATGATGATGTCGCTGTAAGAAGTACGTGTTCAAATCATTTTCTTTCTCTAAAATATATTTGAAGCTTGTTCTTTATTTTGTTTATTTAATATTTTAATAATAAGTGAGTTTGAGTTTCCCAAACAAAATTAATATTTCAGTTATAGGACCAGTGGGGTGACCACAACTTCTATTCATTTGTATGTGGAAATAGGGTTTAAAATTAAAAAACAAAACAGAAATAGACACCCATTGTAACTGAAATTACTTTTGATTGCGTTGGACTTTTAATGACATTCCAATATAGTCAATATGAGTATTTTATTCTATCTTTTCTAAATTGACAGAGCCACTATAATG
This sequence comes from Pelobates cultripes, assembly GCA_933207985.1. Classification (NCBI taxonomy): domain Eukaryota; kingdom Metazoa; phylum Chordata; class Amphibia; order Anura; family Pelobatidae; genus Pelobates; species Pelobates cultripes. The sequence goes on from OW240916.1 coordinate 51,281,182, forward strand.
AAGTTGTGATCATTTGCGAGGGCCACAAATCTTTGCATAGGTTTAAAATTGTCTTGATGATGATCTCAAATGACTCACTTTCATTGTAAATAAAATGAAGCTGAAGTAGAGCTAAGGGAGGGCACTCTTTATGATTTTTTTTTAAAGGACCACTATAGTGCCAGGAAAACATATTCGTTTTCCTGGCACTATAGTGCCCTGAGGGTGCCCCCACCCTCAGGGACCCCCTCCCGCCCGGCTCTGGAAAGGGGAAAGGGGTAAAAACTTACCTTTTTCCAGCGCTGGGCGGAGAGCTCTCCTCCTCCTCTCCGCCTCGATCCTCCCGCCCGGCTGAATCGCGCACGCTGCAAGAGCCACAAGCATTCAGTGGTCTCATAGAAAGCATTTACAATGCTTTCCTATGGCTGGCGATACTCTCACTGTGATTTTCAGTGAGAAGCACGCAAGCGCCTCTAGTGGCTGTCAATGAGACAGCCACTAGAGGATTAGGGGAAAGGCTTAACCCATTCATAATTATAGCAGTTTCTCTGAAACTGCTATAATTATGAAAAAATGGGTTAACCCTAGAAGGACCTGGCACCCAGACCACTTCATTAAGCTGAAGTGGTCTGGGTGCCTAGAGTGGTCCTTTAACAATCTATATATATATTTATGTCATTTATTTTCTCTGACTCTGTTTTGTCTTTTTCCTCCTTGACCCATTCCAAAACTCCTAAACTGTCACTGCTCCCCAATTTGTCCCATCTTGTGCTTCCCCAACCCACAGCAAATCCCAAGCCAGTCTGTGCTCTTCCAGCCTATCAATATCCAACAGTAAACTTGGCCTCCTAATGCACCCTCTGTTCATCTCATAACAAAGCGAAGCTTGTTCTAACAATACACAGATGGGTCAGCGCTTAGTAACACAAAGAGGTAAACAACAAGGCAACAACCCTTAAAAGGGGATCCCTCTCAATCCTTTAGGATATCACAAGGAAAAAAGACAGGATAGGGCTGCGCCATATATAATAAGATAAAATAAAATAAGAACAAAAATAGTCTTGTTCCAGCTGTGCAAATAGTCACATATGAAAGTGTCTCTTATTAAAAGAGAAGGTTCAACTGTAGTTCCTAGGTTCTTTGTCCTTGGGGGATATGGAAGGTCTGGGTGTCTTTGGTTTCCGTATGTTGGTAAAGAAGAGGCAAAGACTTAGTAAGCCATATACAGGTAATAATGATATTGCACTCACATATAAGGGAGCTATGGCCAGCTCTAGTGTGGATCGCCTATAGTGGTAAAATCCCCACTATTGGGATAAAGCTTGTCCTAAGCCCATAGCCACATCATTCAATCCTTCCTCCATACAGCCATGACTACACCATGCACTTCACCCCCAAAGCCACATCACATGTTCACAAACATTACCACCTAACAACCAGATATTGTTTCCCACAGTCTGTTATATATCTTTGAAATACTTATGTTTATTGTGCTCCAAATAATGTTGGAACTGTAGAACTGTACATAGTAACACTTCTTTCCTAAAATATAATTCTATTTATCATATTGAGGGGTACTGAAACATCATTTTTTTTCAATCTTTTTCTGATAATCTCTATCCTGTCTGTGGTGAAGCAGGAAATAAGTTCTTTTGTTTTATGAATAACACTATTCTCGTTTATTTACATCTTTTGTAAACTTTACATCCTATTCTTGAACTCCCTTGGTAAGGTATAGGTGTGGAATTTTGCAGGGATTCTTATGTGAGTATTCACTAGACATGTGCAATTCGTTTTGGGCCGAACATGTATTCGGACAAATTTCGGGCAATTTGGACATTCGGGTACTAGCCAAAGTGCCGCATTACCGAGGTCCCGAATTTCAGAAATTACTGAAGTGCTGAAGTGCCTGAGCGGCGGGTGGGGGCCCTAAATCAGAATAGGGGGGGGGCTAATGTCCTCCCCCTGGCCCCCACCCCTGAGCGGTGGGTGGGGGCCCTAAATACTAATTGGGGAGGACCTAATGTCCTCCCCCTGGCCCCCACCCCTGATCATGCTAAATTTAGGGCCCCCGCCCACCGTTCAGGGGTGGGGGTCAGGGGGAGGACATTAGGTCCCCCCAATTAGTATTTAGGGCCCCCACTCACTGCTCAGGGGTGTGGGCACAGGGGAGGACAATAGGTCCCCCCATTATTTTACTTTAGGGCCCCCACACGCCGCTCAGGGGTGGGGGTGATGGCCGGGGGGGGGCAATAGGTCCCCCTCTTATTCTAATTTAGGGCCCCCAGCTCGGGAGTGGGGACCCTTTTTTTAATTTAAATTTTTTTAACAGTGAGCAGCCACAGGCTGCTCATTGTTTAATAGACATGCCCCTACTCGCGGTATAGCGAGTAGGGGCAAAATTTACTAATACTTGGTAAATTTTACTTAGTATTAGTAAATGTGGCTGAAAGACCAGTTTAGGTCTTTCAGCCTTTTGGTAGATAACTCCCTAATACTGTGGGAATTAGGGAGTTATCTACCAAGCGGCTGCAAGACAAGTTCCGAAATTCCAAAGTGTCGAAATGCCGAAGTGCCTAGGTTGCCAAAGTTCCGAAGTGCCGCAGTTCCAAAGTGCCGAAGTTACTGAAATTCTGAAGTGGCGAAGTCCCGAATTTCGGAATGCCGAACTGAACCGAAAATTTTTCCCATGCACATGCCTAGTATTCACTCTGAGACGCTTTAATTGCTGACACTATGAGGAAAACATTTTGAAGAGGTTTTAAAGGGATACTACACTGCCCAACCCCCCAAAAATAAAAATCACTGTTTAGTAGATATACCTACAATGAAAACATGCATGCATTTAGTTTTGCATTTTTTAAATTGTTGGTATATATAAAAACACCTTTCAAAAGCTGCAGATGTCTTATCCAATCACACACTTCCAAATGCAGCTCAATGAGAAGTCTTTGCAAGGCAGGTGCTCTGGGCAATCTCCTGCCTCTTGAGTTTAGTCTCGCTTTAAGGAGCGTTCATTAATATTATTATTATTGTATTATTATTTATATAGCACCAGCAAATTCCATAGCTCTGTACAATGTGAGTAAAGTTCATTTTAAATCAGACGCTAATATAGCTGTTCTATTTATTATATTTATTAGAGTTTAGTGGTATTCGGTATGATACTATGATTAATGTTTGGGTTTTTTCTCTTGCAGTGTGAAAAATATGTGTAAGGATATTTATCAAACTGCTTCAAAGAACATGCTCAGTATTCCAACAGAGACATTATAAATAGCTTCATTTATCTATGGAAATTTTTTATACCACAAAAATAACCTTTTTAAAGTGACGTATGGACATTGCCAGATATGTTGGATGTGACACCAGGGCTTCTACAACCAAGTCTTTTGTTTTACTTTTATTTCACTTTTTTTTTGCTACTAATGAAGAGCAAAAGAGAAAAAGAAGCATTATATTTACCTTTTGTTTTTTTAATACAATGTAGACTTTCCTTCACAATATTTGTTAAGGAAATATCCAGCTGTGTTTGCTAATAAAGATTTTTTGATAGTAGTATTATGTAACCTCTGTCTGAACAATTATTTTGCTTTCCAAAACAGGATCCATCCAATGACCGGACACACGTGTCTTCATTCCTACAGTTTAGGTCCAGAGAAAGCATAAGTAACACAATTTCAAGTCACTTTTGCAGGATTTCTATAATATAATAAATCCTTATAATCAAAACATTTTAAAAAAATTAAATATGCTAACCCCTACTGGTATAATTTAATACATTATATTGCATATTCAAAAATAGAAAAGATTTCAACAAGAGTTCAACAATTTTATAAAATCCATACAACCTAAATTATGAAATCAAAATACAAATTAAAAAATAATTGAAATAATCAATCGCGCTTAGAGTAAATATAAGAAAGTAAAAGAAACGTGTATGACATATAGGTAGCCTTTGAGCTGATCGCCTAAGGTGTTCAAATTATGAGTACTATAAAAACCACTTACTAGTTGTATCTTACTGAATAATATAAGTAGTGGTATATATGTAAAATTGCTAGTATCCCAATGCAGCTCTTATTGGGAAATATCCTCGGTATTTTCTATATATACAATATTGCTACAAAGAAACAGAAAAGAGCGCAGAGGAACGTATAGCTTTAAGTAAACAATCCTTCTGAATTGAAGAAAAAAAAGTAAAAAAAATCCTTGAGAAAAAATGCATATTAGATGCTTCTAAAGGCTAAGTTAGAAAATATTGTAACACGTGGATTAATGTCTAGCTCACAATGAGCACATGTCTATCATCTCGAAGTGGGTGTAAATTCAGAAATGTAATCCAACCCGTATTGTCGTGCAGTATTTTCAATCTAAGGGATCCCTTAAGATACTATAAAATAAGCTGGAAAATGAAAACAGTCTCAGGAATCCTCCTGTGTAGCGTGATTGCTTACTGTACTGTGCTGGGAACAGATCCTGTACAGTGTGCCAGTCTCTCTGCTTCACCATCTCTCCGGTTTGTGTATTGTGTATCAGGAAATTATCCTTTTTTCCTGAGGTTTTCAGAATGCCTTTTCTTCCGTATCTGGTGTAGTTTGTAGTTCTAGGTCCTTTACGAACTACACCAGATATGGAAGAAAAGGCATGCTGAAAACCTCAGAAAAAAACGTATCATTCCCTGAAACACAATATTTGAGCTTGATTGCCACTACTACTAATAGTTGACAAACCCCATCCACATCCTCTTCATCTGTACCATCTTTTTTAAAACAGGAATGGCCTCTCCCTCAGAGGGGAAAACTCAGGGACAGGAAGAGATGGGGATACAAAACCAACAAAGAAGGGTAAAAAAACTAATAAGCAATAAAAATACAGAAGAAAATTTGATCATAAATCTTTCAACCTTCTCCTTCAAAAACAAACACATTTCCCTATTAAGCAAAGGTCGATCGTTCGTTCCCTCTCCCAAAACCAACAAATTCAATTGGGTTAAAGATACAAACTTATTTGGACAAAAATTAGCCTTAAGTGCAATACACAAAAGGAAAGACAATAAACTAGCCAAGGAGCTAGGTCTGACGTACGAGAACCACAAACTTCTACAAACTATGGTGTTACTCCTAAGCAAGCAAGATACAGGCCAACCTCTAATTGACTGCAAACCTGAAAGCTGGTACACCCCTAATGTCAGAGAAATATCTAGCATTAATCTCTTCGTACAGATGACCACCAAATCCATAGAATCACTTCCACCACCAGACAATTCCAATGAGAATCTAACAAGGGTTGAAAGGAGAGCATTAATGGACTTAGGAAAAAATAAAGACTTAGCAATTAAACCCTCAGACAAACGAGGTAATATAGTCATCATGGACCAAGAAAAATATATAAAAATGTGCATAAAACACTTGGAAGACACGACTCAATACAAAAGGCTATCTCAGGACCATACTAAACTATTCTTGACAGAACTTAGATCACTGTTAACCACAGCAGTAGAGAGAGGACTAATAAAAAAAGAATATCAATTCATAATTCCTAACATTGATCCTACTATTTCCACTTTCTAAGTTTCATAAATGTCTCACCGACCCCCTTGTGAGACCAATTATTTTTGGCAATGATTCGCCAACAGAGCGATCGAGCAAATTCCTAGAAAAACTGCTTCACCTTTTTGTGATTAACCTGTATTCATATGTCCAGAACACCAAGCAAGTACTTCTGACATTAGAAAATGTATCCGTCCCACCATACACACTACTAGCAAGTCTTGATGTAGTACATCTTATTTTCTAAACAAATCCACAAAATTAAATCCTGAACAAATCAAACTCATACTATAACTCCTGGAATTTATTCTCACTCACAATTTCTTTGTTTTTGATGGGAAACATTACCTCCTGTGCCCCGAGCTACGCTAACCTCTATCTTGGTTGGTGGGAAGAAACGATACTGAAAGAAACGATAAAAAAAATATGATCAAATCATCCACAAATGGCTAAGATATATTGACAATGTCCTATTATTTTGTATTGGATCATGCACGGACTTTAACAAATTGGTCCAAATTGGACTACAATTAACCCATGTGATCTATGGCAAACAATTAGAATTCCTAGACCTTAGGATCTTACTCAATATGGATGGATCCGAAGAGACCGAGCTGTTTAGAAAAAGTACAGCATCAAACAGTCTCTTACATTGGCAAAGCTTTCACCCATATCGACAAAAAGTAGGCATACCTTACGCACAGTAACTGGGAGCCAGAAGGAATTGCTCAAAAGAGGAATCTTTCCTAGTGGAGGCAAAAAAAACCGAACCAGATTCAAGGACAAAGGTAACTTTAATCCGATGCTATTACGAAAAGAGTCCAAATGGATTTATGAATTCCAGACACAAACACCTGGAGGCCTCAACGAGGAATTTAATTTTACTCCTCTTATATATCATTAAATCTAGTACGGATTTACAAGAATTGCTTAAATGCAAAAAGTATTCTCCATTCCAGTCGGGACAAAACTCCTCCTAATCTCTGGATAAGGATCAGGTACTTTACAATTAACTTATGATACCACGATGGAATCTAAACATTTTTGCAACCAGTTCACTATGCTACATAAAAATTTATATTATGACATTATTGATATCGTGAATACAGATCTATCCTTAACTCTGCTCAGTTCTAAGATTACTGAAATCAAATTTACAACTCAGGATCAGAATATTGAAAAAACTTAACACACAGTGATTATGGTCTGTTTTCTTCATTCAATTCTCGGATCATCTAATCCCAATTTACTACATCGCAAAAACTGTAACACATAGTGATTTTGGTAACTTTTATTTTCTCTTCTAAGAAAATGGGTTTTCTCCAGCATTTAGCAATACCATGCATTATTTTTGGACCAACATCCAAATATTTCAAGCTATGCACAAAGCCATAGTTTATAATTAATAATAAATAAACATTAGCAACCAATATAGAAAATCCAGCATCACGATTTGGGACAACAATCCCAATAAGTAATGAAATTGCAGATTTCTCACTATTAATAAATACACTATTGTCTGAACTTTTGATCTTTTTACACATTTCAGATAATATAAATATAACCCTGAAAGGCATTACAAATATATTTGATAAGTTTAACCTTACACTTACCATATATTAAATACTCTACAATGGTTAACATAAACAAATACAATCTAAAAACAACACTCTGTATATAGGCACAGACAACATTGATACACCAAATAGAAAGAACTATGTAAATAAGGAATTATAGATTCCGTAAGTACTGATCCTAACAGAATCTAACAAATTATGACAAAGTAATTTTAATTAACTTGATTTTAGCATCAAGACACAATATTTGGTATCATAAACCTTTTTCATCTATTGATACAATTACGAGAATTCAAACTTAATAATTTAATTGAGACATTTTATCTACGTCAGTCTCCTCTACTAACATGATTGGTTAAAACATCAATGACCATTTTCAAATTCCATCAATCAGAACTTACGTTCCCCTTTTAAGCATTGGTTATTTCAACACATCGGTTCCCCTCTGATGATCGGTGATCCTAGTAGACAGTTAATGCACGATAACCATTATTAGACCAGGAACATCAAACCAGGTTCATCAAACCAGGATCCCGAGCTATGATACATTTATTTTACCGAATATTGATCTGTGCTGCAGTGATTTAGGAGATAGTTATTAAGTAGCCAGACCGGGTCACAATCCAAGATAGGTGCCCACGAAGGCACAGAAGCAGTTTAATCTTGGTTGCAGCAAAACACAAGGTAGCACGTTTGCTTTATGAAAATATTAGTTGACCTCCATAGCTCTATGGGAATACAAGCAGGTTCACTAGATTCCAGTCAATTTAGGGCTGACTCTCTATCTTTTTCCTTAAATCTTTCACTCTACATCAAATGTCTTTAATGTGATAAAAAAAATCTATACCGGTAATTTATTAGAAATTAGAAAAAACTTATGACAATAGACAGCAGACCTAAATGTATCATTAAACAACCTAGGCATGATTTTGTATTACGAATAATAACAATTGTGTTATTACAAGCTAGGTGACCTTACTAATTGCATATCGATACATTGTTTCTAACTGACTGGCCAGCTATACTTAGATTCCTTTGTGTAAATATAAATATAAATTCTTCCGTCAGTGTAAATGTAAATGTGTACACTATTGTGGTTCAGTTTGTTTATCTCCACATATACACGGACGGAAGAATTTATATTTACAAATGTATCCTTGAGTGGGGATCATACCACTTCAAACGGTATGATCCAGGTTTTACAGCTCCATTACACGTGAGTGTACATTTTATAAGTTTTTACCTACCCTTGCTTCATAGCTCTATATACTTCACCATATACGATTTTTATTTGTTTATTTTTTGTTTATTTTTTATGAGGATACCCCCTACAACACCTATAATTCGAAGAATTACCTCTGCACTTGATCCATAGGGGGGGATTATTCCGTCCAGGTGCATACACTGGAGCTGTATTGAAACTCCAGAAAACATGTGAGTGCACATCTTTTATCTTACCTATCACTACAGTTTTAAAATACTACACTATTATTTCTTCTCTGGTTCTCTCCATATATACCTTGTCAAGGATTACTGAAGCACTGCACCTACCCCCATGTTTTATGTAGTATTTTAAAGATTTGTATAAGTCAAAGTCTCAATCCTCAAGATCAAATATTATAAATTTTTTAGAAAATATTCCATGCCCATCATTGAGTAAGGAAGATAGAGAATGGCTGAACTTACCAATAACTATAGATTAAATTATATTGGCTATAGAGAGTATGCAATCACAAAAATGACCAGGCCCTAATGGATTTCCAATTGATTGGTATAAATGCCATAAATATATATTATCTAGAACCTTACTAAAAGTTTTTTCATTTTCTAAATTTACCAAAAACAATGTTGGAAGCAGAAATTATTTTAAAACCAGGTAAGGACCATGTACATTGTGAATCATATAGACTAATTCCATTATTAGGAGCAGATGTAAAAATTCTCGCTGAAATACATTCTACTACACTATATAAAGTTTGCTGTTTTTTTTAAATCTTTGTTTATTAGATTTATATATATTTTTAAGAAACAGATTGTCATAGAGTACAAAAGAAAGAAAGGACATTGCAGGACTTGCAGGTCTCCATTGCAAAAACAATATAACATATTACAAGGTGCTAGGTTCCAAAGTAGTGAGGGAGATAGATTACTCCAATCCTCATAATATCAGAAAAGTGGCAAATTAGCATATTTAATTCTCCCACAGTCTGCTTGTTAATGTGACTATGTTAATGTTCCACATTCCCTCAACACACAGGGAGAGCCCCCTACAATGGTACAGTGTAAGAGGTAATTTCATTGAGGGATCTTGTTACCCGCTGCCCATGTGTGCATATTTAGCGTGGTTCAAATATAAAGTCCTGATCTGGGATATTTCGGCATAGTAACTATCTTCCAAGAGTTTATAACTGAAACCATTTCCCCCATTCTAAACTGAAGGGAGGTCTATAGGGAATGTCTAGGTAAATACAAGTCAGAAAGTGAGAGGAAGAGGAGAAGGGAGGGGAGAAGAGGGGTCAAGTGAAGCAAATGGGATAGAGTTTATAGGCCCCATGCCGGGCAGGTGTCCGTCCCCAAGTCCTGCCACCGATCCCACCACTCAATACCTAGGTCCTCTGGATGCCCCTGTCTTGTTCTGCAGTGAACATGAACCATGGTTGCCACCTTGTATTTCCTTGACTTTCTGTAACCAGCTTTCTTTCGTGCATATCGAAGTTGTCATCCAGAGGGCTGGGATAAGTGCCTTAGTGGCGTTAAGCAAATGGCGCAGGATTGAACTTTTGTATGCGGAAATGGGCGTGTCAGTTATGTGCAGCAAGGCCACTTCAGCACTCCACGGGACCAGGTCCCCCCAAAATTTCTTATCACCTTCCTCACCACAGCCCACAAGGGGGTAACAATCGGACATTCCAACCAGATGTGGATCAAAGTTCCCGGTTACCTCTGGCATCTCCAACAGGTGTCAGGGATCGTTGGGAAATCCTATGAAGGAGGACTGGGGTCCTGTACCACAGGGAGAGACATTTATAGTACCTCTTGGTAATGGGAGCTGATAGAACTCTTGTGTTGCCACAGCAGAACCTTTTCCCATGGTAAAGCTGTGAATTTTCTACCGAACTGGCCCTTCCATTCTTTCTGAAATGTGTCTTTCTCCAGTCTGTCTCCAACCAGCAAATGCTGGTACAGCATTAAAATAGTCTTATCTAGCTCTGTGACCCTCAAGCAGAGATCATCAAACCAGGTGACTTCCCTGTGTAGTTTTTCCCTATGGAGTAGCGTAAGGTAGTAGTGCTTCAGTTGTGCGTAGCGGAAAGAAATCAAGGGAGTGCATGTGCTCCCCTCCAGTTATGTATTCAGCTCCTGGAGTTTACCCATCTGTAGTGCTCTACCTATCGGGATAAAGTCTCCTCCCTCCAGGAACTGCCAAGCCGCGGGAGGAAGCCCTCGAGCAACTGCCCGTTGTGAGTCACTGGCAAAAGAGGGCTGGGTGTAGCTGAAATCTGGGGCATTTTGCGACGTGATCTCCATGTCTGTAGTGTCTAGGACACCGGAGCCAGCCCATCTTTGTGTTTTAGGGCCTCAGAGCCCCCCAGCCATATCGCTGGCTGTAGCAGCATGTCCATTCTCCCATTATCCACAGTCACCCATTTTTTTCGGGAGTCCCTGAGATGCCAATACATTACCTTTTGCAGAGTTGTGGCCTTGGTTGCTTCACCTAAGTGTTGCTTCTAAGTGTGTAGTTGGAGATATTCTGGAGAGTTTTACAGAAGCTTCAACTGTCTAAGAGTTGTGCTAATAGCTTTCTTTTCTATTGTTACAGGTAAGATTCATCTGTAGGAAAAGGTTACTGATTGCACAAGGTTTGAATTCCTGTTGGTAATTATAAGGCATTTGATTTGATTAAGCTAGTTACTTGCTATTGATTGCTGGTTAATTAGCTATTGTTTGCAAATAAGCAGAGGCCTACCCAGGTGTTAAACATTCCTAGTGGGTGGTGATTTTAGGAGTTATATAAGGCTTGTTGTCATTAGCTTGGCTAATATAGCTTGGTTGCTTCATCTAAGTGTTGCTTCTAAGTGTGTAGTTGGAGATATTCTGGAGAGTGTTGCTTCTAAGTGTGTAGTTGGAGATATTCTGGAAAGTGTTGCTTCTAAGTGTGTAGTTGGAGATATTCTGGAGATAACCTGGAGGTAATCTGAGGTATTCAGGAGGATAAATAAAAAGTTAAGATTAGTTTGAGTTAAATTATTTTCCTCATTGGAATGGCAGACTTAGTTCAGTGTAATAGTTGCTATGCATTTGCTTCACGGTCTACTTTTTGGAGATTTGGTTGTTGTCTAATCTGTAGACAGTTCTCTATCTTGCGGCAGGAGATTGTATTTTTGAAGTCTGAGATTTGTAAATTATCTGGTGAACAAACTCAGACTGGAACTGCTGCAAAGCCACTGCCGCAGAGACATACTAGGAATGGCAGATGGATTACTGTAGGATCTTAGAGTTGTGGATAAAAGGCATTTTGCACAGTCTGTTGCTCTACATAATTCATTTTCTGCACTTTCAGAGTGTAATGGTGTTGTGGAGAGAGGCACTGAGGCTAGTGGTGTTGTGGAGACCGTCTTGGAGACTATGGTGAGGCCTAATAGAAATCAGTGGTTGTTGGGGGATTCGATCATAAGAGGTGTGGAGATGGACAACGGTGGTCTTGTGAGGTGTCTTCCCGGAGCTACTGCTCACAGAGACAGGAGACGTATCTGTAATATTGTTAAGCAAGCAAAGCAGGAAGGGGAATTGGATGTACTTGTCCATCTAGGGACAAATGACTTGGCTTGCAATGAGGTTTCAGAGGTTAAGGAAGTTTTTTGTGTTTTTGCCAATGATATACGGCAGGTTGTTTCCACACTGTCATTCTCTGAAGTTCTGCCTGTGCATAACACTCAGAACGACAGGCGGATGGGTATTAGGGACTTTAATTTGTGGTTTGGTGAATGGTGTCGGGAGCAAGGATTTGGCTTTATTTCTCATGGTTTGCATCTTTCTCAAAAGGGAACAAATATTTTTAGCGAGCAGTTCAGAGGTTTTGCTAGGATGTATTTAAACTAGGAGGGAGGGCAAAAGGGTGATAAAACATCAATCCAGATGTGACGAGAACAATCTCGCCACATTGCATTGGAGAAGCCTGGTTGCTCGCCTGCTGCCTTTGGACTATGGCCCCATGTTAAAAGACTTTGTTTCGCCTGCAGAAAAGCTTTATTCATGCTTTTCTGCCGGTTGTTCGGTAGACTCAATCTACCGAACAACCGCACGAATGAATAGACCACCTGGGAGCTGGAGTGTTCCAGCAATTAACCTCCCTGAAGCTGCGGTTAACCGCAGCTTAATTGATGAATGCTGGGTGGCCGCCATTCGTATCCCGAACATGAGGTCGCGGCCATTTTAAACATACGAATGCACAGCGGTGTTCGACGCTTAATTCATGGAACTAAAATCGGACACAGTTTTGTGCGAACACCGCTGAAGCCGCCGACCTCCCTTCTTGTTCGGTGGAAGTACACGAACGGCCGGTGTTCGGTAGCTTTACTTGTCTATGTTATACCCCAGATAGGAATCCCATAGAGCCCATTCGCATGAAACTGACTGTGTAAAGACATTGGCTCCATGGCGATTACACTGTATTCGTGTGGTCTGAGCGCCATTCGCTTAATAATGTGCGCTCAGACCTGAGCTATCTGGGGATATGTTAAATGTATAGTTTTAATGTAATGTGTCTTACATGGTGTATTTTAATAGTAATTCATGTTTTAGTATCCCCACGTGCATAATGGCGATTTGCCTTTGTCTTGGGAAATAATTGAATTACTTCTCAATTATCTCCCAGGGCAGAAGGGAGGAAGCCAGGATGCATTGTGGGAATATACTGTGACTGTGTGTCCTATTTGTCTGCTTGTCTGTCCCTTGTCACAGTCTCCCATTTGGTCCCCTAGGGGAGTGTCCACCAGGTGGGAGACCTGCATAAATACTGGGCAGGTAGCCTTCATTAAACTGTTCACTGCTTGACCCTCAACATGGAGCTTTGTCTCGTTCTTGGGGGGATTTATTGTATGCTGTTCCAGTTCGACTGCTAGGAGTGTAAACCTATTCGTATGGTTTTTCCTATTCGGCTGTTTACAGCATTTGTATGGTTTCCTGTTCGGCGGATTGGTGTTCTGCAGTAGATGTGCCTGCATCTCTGGAAAGGGGGACGATCGCCTAAACGTTTTTTACCCCTTGTGTGCAAAATGGTCCGTTACAATTGGTGGCAAGCGGCGGGATCGTTCCCACAGACTACAGGACAGCTACAGGCGACACCATTTCGTGGATTTTTACAATTTGAGGGCAACGCATGTCCCAGTACAGCGACCCTGACAGCACCGAGATGGAACCAGCAGTGGAGTATGACGAGGGTGCCCTGGATGACCGAGATGTGCTGCGCAAAGGCATCTGGTACCAGGCACTGGGTATGGTGGAGTACTAGCGGGGCGAGAGACTCCCCAAGGAAGACCAGGAACTGCAGAAGCGAGTAGCCCTGCGGATGCACTTTCTGGGAGAGCAGCCCCTGGATGAATGGGTGAAGGAATTGGAGCTCCGAGTATGGCAGGAGATTTGGCTGGAAGATGCCTACCAGGCGCTCTGGTGGTATGGTGCACAGTACCTGCCCTGGACAGCCGAGCATGACAAGCCAGAGGGAGAGGAGTTTGATGGTCCTGGCTTGTTATGGGAGTCTTTTGCAGAGCCTGAGTTTGGGAGCCCTACACAAGCCCGGTTCAGTGATCTCTTGGAGTGGAGGGAGAGCAGGTATGACTGGGACGACACTCCCGAAATTGAGCAAGACCTGGTCCACCTGGTGACCCGAGAGATGGAGCTGGAGCAGGGCTACCAAGATCTGTTCCACTCCAGTTAGAAGGCTCAGCAGGGAAGCGGAGACCCAGATCCAGACCCATTCAGCTGGGTAGATATTGTGGAGGATTACTGGGAAGAACCCCAGGTGGCGGGTGGAGATGGGACCAAGGTCTCTCCACCGGTATTGCAGGGAATTGGGAGCCCGAGCTCCATTCCCCAGCGGGAGGTATTGCAGGGAATTGGGAGCCCAAGCTCCATTCCCCAGCGGGAGATATTGCAGGGAATTGGGAGCCCAAGCTCCATTCCCCAGCGGCAGGCTGAGTTACAGGGGGCAGAGACAAGTGGTCCTGTCCCCCAGCAGCAGTGTACCTTGCAGGGAGAGGAGAGCAGCGTCCTCCCTCCCCAGTGTCAGGGTGAGCTACAGGGATGCTGGGCGATCAGCTCAGATCCCCAGCGGCACTAAGATTTATTGGGAATTGGGAGCCCAGTCTCCATTCCCCAGCGGCAGTACGATTTATTGGGAATTGGGAGCCAAGTCTCAATTCCCCAGCGGCAGAGTGTCTCCTACCGGGAATAGAGAGCCCAGTCTCCTTTCCCCAACTCTGTATTGGGAGCAGAGACAGTCAGTCTCCCTCCCCCGCGGTTGGAAGTATGTATGGGAGAGGAGCTTGTTACCCCCTCTCCCCAGCGGCAGCTTAATGTACCAGGGGGAGACAGTAAGCCCCACAACTGTGCAGATGGGACCGTGGTCTCTGCACTTACAGCACAGGGGGTAGGGACGGTCGGTTCTGCCCCCCAGCAACAGGGCTGTTTAGCCAAAGGGGAGACAGTCGGTCTCCAGCAGCAGGGCTGTGTATCTAAAGGGGAGACAGTCGGTCTCCCCCTCCAACAACCAGGCTTCAACCAGGCTACCCTCCCAGTAGCGCTGGCAACAGGACAGAGTACCACTGGTCTCTGCCCATGCAGCAACCCACCAAGTCAGCGTACCCGTACCCAGCACAGCCGTGGTGAGGCACCTGGACATGGACAAGCCTCTCCTCTACCCAGGTGTAGTAACCATTTATTGTGGGTGGGCTGTGCTGTTGATTGTGTTTTGTGGGTGGGCTGCTGGACTAACAAGGGCACTGACCGGCAGGAGGTCAGATACCCTGTTAGTCTGTTTGGAAAAGGGGAGAGATATGACGAGAGCAATCTCGCCACATTGCATTGGAGAAGCCTGGTTGCTTGCCTGCTGCCTTTGGACTATGGCCCCATGTTAAAAGACTTTGTTTCGCCTGCAGAAAAGCTTTATTCGTGCTTTTCTGCCGGTTGTTCGGTAGACTCAATCTACCGAACAACCGCACGAATGAATAGACCACCTGGGAGCTGGAGTGTGCCGGCAATTAACCTCCCTGAAGCTGCAGTTAACCGCAGCTTAATTGATGAATGCTGGGTGGCCGCCATTCGTATCCCGAACATGAGGTCGCGGCCATTTTAAACATACGAATGCACAGCGGTGTTCGACGCTTAGTTCATGGAACTAAAATCGGACACAGTTTTGCGCGAACACCGCTGAAGCCGCCGACCTCCCTTCTTGTTCGGTGGAAGTACACAAACGGCCGGTGTTCGGTAGTTTTACTTGTCTATGTTATACCCCAGATAGGAATCTGGCCTGGAAAATTGTATAAAAGGCCAGTGTGTCCCATTAAACTTAAGATTGCTGCTTACACTCCAAAACTGTGTGTCGTCCTGTTATTGGAGGGAAAGAAGATTTGCTCCTGTGTCTGCTGTTCCCGCTTGCAGGAGATTCATCAGAGAAAGTTCTTGTAAGGACTAGAGCTAATTCCCCATTCGGTTCAAGAGTTCCCAGGACTGGGTGTCTTCCAATGCCTGGAGGTGTCAGAGCTAATTTTCCCTTCGGCTCCAGGAATGAGGTGGCAGTTCCACGGTCGCAGTCAAGCTACTGCGACTGAGAGCAAGAAGTGCTGCGGTTTGTCCTCTGTTCCAGCTAGGAAGCGGTCCTTTGTCGGGGTGCCAGGTGATCCGTTACACCAGCAATGGTGATTTTTTTATTTTTTTGTTACCGCAGGTTGCAGTATGGAGGCTAAAAGCCGCCTTGCATAGTGCAGCAATTCCTCTCTAGTCACTGTAGAGGGGACACCTTGTATCTTGATATGGTAGCGGTGGTACCGGTTTTCCTGTACAGATAATTGCAGTGTAAGGGCTTGTTGAGTACCCTGCAGCTGGCATATGGATTCTTTCATAAAGAAAGGATAATTCACCTTGAATCCCTTTGACCTCCTCCACAGTGGATGTCACTTTCTCAGTGACCGTATGTATGTTGATGTTTAAGGCTGACAGGTCTGAAGTTAGGAGCTTCTGGATCTCCTGCCACATGTTTTGCATGTTTTGTAGATCTTGTTTAGTGGCTGGATTGGAGCTCTGGTTCTCCATCGTGGTAGGTGTCTGCATGGCCTACTGTGTAGCCTGCTCCTGGTGAGGAGCCCAAAAAAAAGAGGTAAGTGGAGTATCTAGGCCTTCTGCAGGTGCCATCTTGGTGGGTGCGTTCTGTAGGAGCATAGCTCTGATATCCCACTGGTCGGTTGCGTATCCGGGCTGTTGTCTTTGCGATTTATGCTCAATGGTTGGTTTAGGATGAGTGCATTTGTCCTGGGTGTCTGCCCCTTTCCCCTTCCTCAGCTCCTGTCCCCTTTCTAAGCCCCTGTCCTCCTTCCTCAGCCCCTGTCCCCTTTCCTCCGCCCCTGTGGTCCCCTCTATAGCAGCTGTCCGCTCTTATTTGGCTTCTCCCCCCTTAGCCCCTGAGCCCCCCTCAGTCCCTGTGTCCACCTCTACAGCTCCTGTGCCCCCCTCTATAGCAGCTGTGCCTCCCTCTACATCCCATGTGGCCCCCTTCTATAACAGCTGTCCACTCCGCTACAGCTTCTGTCCCTCTCCCGCTTCATCCCTTGCCCCCCTCTCAGCTCCTGTCCCCCTTCCTCAGCCCCATGCCCCCCACCACAGCCCCCATACTCTCACTACAGCCCCTCTCCCCCAATTTCAATCCATATCACCCACACCACAGCCCAGGCCCGGACTGGCCATCGGGCACACCGGGCAAATGCCCGGTGGGCCGCGATGGCCGTGGGGCCGAGGCCGGCAGGGAGATTCCAGGATCTCCCCTGCCAGCCCCTGCAGGGCCAGTGCTATCCGAGCGCCAGCCCTGCTATGTGAATCCATGGGCCGGTGGGGAGATCAAAGATCTCCCTCACCAGCCCACAGACAGGGAGATGCGGCCGCCGGCTGGGGAGAGAGGACCGGCGGAGCTCTAACCAGCAGCTCTCGCGAGATTCTGAGCGTTGCCGCGGTTACCGCGGCAACGCTCAGATCTCGCGAGAGTGAACTCTAACCCGCAGGTTAGAGTTCACTCTCACCACTGGACCACCAGGGAAGGCAGCATGGCTCCCCTCAAGGCTTCCCCACTTCCTGGCAGAACGTTTTCTCCCAGGCTAAAGGTAAGAAGGGAGGGGGGGGGGAGCATAACTTTTTTTTAAATTATTCATAAAAATATATATATATATTTAAAATAAATTCCCTAACAGCCCCCTCACAAACAGGACCCCCAGACACACACACAGCACTCAGATACACACAGCACCCCAGATACACACAGCACTCAGATACACACAGCACCCAGATACACACACAGCCCCCAGATACACACACAGCCCCCCCAGACACACACAGCACCCCCAGACACCCACAGCCCCCTCACACACAGCACCCCCAGACACCACACAGCGCAGATGCACTGGCACCCAGACACGCAGCGCAGACACACACAGCGCAGATACACACAGCACCCAGATACACAGCCCCCAGACACACACAGCCCCCCCAGATACGCACAGCACCCCCAGACGCACCCACAGCCCCTCACACACACAGCGCCCCAGACACACACAGCACCCCAGACACACACAGCCCCCTCACACACAGCACCCCAGACACACACAGCACCCCCCAGACACACAGCACCCCCAGACACAGCACCCCCCCAGACACACAAGCGCACCCCAGATACACACAGCAGACACACACAGCACCCCAGACACACACACAGCACCCCCAGATACACACAGCACCCCACACACACAGCACCCCAGACACACACAGCACCCCAGATACACACAGCACCCCAGATACACACAGCAGACACACACAGCACCCCCAGACACACACATAGCACCCCCAGATACACACACACATATATATATATATATATATAATATAATATAAAATAACCCTCAGTGAGTTAACAGACAAAGAAAATTAGAAACCTAGAATGTGACGGCAGATAAAAACACCCTCACACACAGCACCCCTCTTAAACAAACACACTGCGCACCTCACACATACAATACATCCAAATATATATATATATATACACACACACACACACTGCACCACTACACACATTACACTCCAAATACACGCTAGATCCCTTACCCTATATGCACTCTTAATCCTCTACACACACACACACACACAATCTTCTATACACACTCTGGGTCCTTTACACACTAGATCTCTTACACACACACACTGCACCACCTACACACACACACTATATTCCTTCTAAGGAAAGACATACAACATTCTCTAAACACACCCTCTCTACAACCCCTACACACACTACGTCACCTATACACACACACTACTGCCCGTATGCACACACTCGCTACATCCCCTATAACACTATGCCCCTATACACGCACTCTCTACAGCCCCTAGCAACACATATTACACCTATTTACACAATACCACACCACACACTACACACAGGCAATCCCACAAGCAGGCGCCAAACACATGCACCATACACTTTCCTGGCCCTTTTGTCCTCTGATATCCCACTTGTGGTGACACCAGAGACAATTTAAAAGGAAACACAGCGCAAGCATGTTATTACATGTTATTACATTTGCTTGCGCTGCGCAGAACAAATTCAGGGCCTTTTTCTAATGCCAGAGCTCTTCAGCGGGGCTCTGCGCATTGAACCAACATGCTCACTTTGAGAGGGGGCGTGCTTGTCATTAGTGATGACAAAACACACCCTCCCTGGCCCCGCCCCCTTCTTGGGGGGCCGCTCTAATTGAAAAATGCCCGGGCCTAATTTTTTCCCCAGTCCGGCCCTGCCACAGCCCCTTTCCCAATTTGTAGCCATCAACCTACTTCAGTCCCTATCCCCCCACTATATTTCCTAACCCCCCAATTACAGCCCATACCCTCCACTACAGCCCCTGTCCCCCCACTACAGGTCCTAGCCCCCTACTACATCCCCTAACATTTCAATTACAGCCACTACAACCCATTACCAGTGCCATTCCCGAAATTAGGCTCTGGATCCACCCGTACTCTGTATGCCTATAAGCCTGTATATGTATGTCTTTGTATGCCTGTGTCTCTATGACAGTGTCTCAATGTCTCTCTGTGTGTCTGTATGCCTGTGTTTGTATGACATTGCAATGAATACAAATGATACTGCACTCAATTGTAGATATAAAGTAAAATATATGTTTATTATTCTGTCTATTAAAAGTTAGATAGCTCTTAAACTCAGTGAAAATATATAATTACAAAAAAACAGATTATTGCATAAAGTTATATCCTTTGTGGACTCAACAATGCAACACCTTAGGTGATATGCTTTAACAAAAAAAAGGAATAAAATATTTGTATGACACTGTACCTCTTGTTTGATTGTGTGCCTGCATATCTCTGTGACGGAGTGCCTGTATGTTTGTGTGTTGCTATATATCTGTGTCTATATTGCATGGAAAAAGAGAAGGGGGGGGAGGGAGAGAGAGAAAGAGATATGCAATAAGAATGGAAGGGGGAGACACAAAGGGGATAGGGAAAGAAAAAGACACACAAGAGGGTGTAATACATAGTAAAGGGGGGCTAAAATACACTAGGGTACTACCAGAGGGTAGGAAAATCAAAAGGAATGTGCAGGTAGGGCACTATTGCGTTAAGAATACAGGTTTGTATTCCTGACGCTATAGTGTTCATTTAAAACATATTTTGAGTTGATCTTGCTTTCTAGGGCTATTAGCTTTACTTTTGCTAATTTAACTCAGTTAATTGTCTCTTTCTCCTGACATTTCTGTATTTTTTGATGCCACAGATCTATCTGATATGGATATTTCAAATGTTATTTTATTTTTGCACTCAATTTTCTACTTTGGTTTTCATTTGTTTGTTTTTCATTTGTTTATGTGATGGTAGTCACCATCTTTTGGAGTTTTATACTGAATCTTTATGTAGGACCCTTGACTACTCCTATGTCTAAGTCACCTTGTGCCCATTATAGGTGTAGGGTGAGTATAAGGCTTCTCCCTGGAAAATAAGGAAGAGAGAGAATGACTGATGCCCAGGGTTGGCCCCAGGTAGATACATGGTTGCTAATGGGGAGCAGGAGATAAAAAGGGGCAAGGGAGGAGGGGCCTTACCAGTCAGCGCAGACAAGTTGAGGGAGCCTGACTTTCCCGCCCTCCCGTCCAGTAGTAGGTTTGGTTGTGTTCTGGTGTCGGTGTCGGTGTCTTTGTGTTGTCACAGTTTGCAGGTCTTCCTGGCCAGCGCAGATACAAGGGATGAAAACGCCAAAGCGACTTGGGGAGTCCTAGTCTGCCGGAGCTGTTGGCGGAAGGCAGGGTGCTCTGGACTCTTGGAAAACGGTGTAGAGCTGTCTGTTGGAGAACACCCCAACAGCTGGCAGAGGAATTTGCTTGCATGATGTTTATGGTTAAATAAAGCTGTGGCCGTTGCCCTTACACAACTTATTCAGATCTGGTGTGTTTTATTTGGGGCAACGGGGGAATAAGCTTATATGGGTCAGCAGTCATGTGTTTAATTGTTTTGTGTGCTCTAAATGTTCTGCTGATGCTTGTTATCAACTAGGTGGATTTGGCTATGAAGCCTGTATAGCACCTTCTGTTGGTAGCAACAGCAATATGCACTAACTGAATAGCAAGGCTTGTTAATTTGAATATTCAGGTAGATTTTCATACTATTAATTCTGCAGGCAGAAGAGATATTTTGTGTTAAGCATTGTCTTTCCCAACACTTTTGTAAATGCCATTATGTAATTGTAAGTTAATGTTTGTTGTCTGATGTAATTTGGCTATTTGTATTTTATGAAGATGTTACAGCAGTCTAAATGTAATGAGCATATGGTCTAGTTCAGAGTAAAACAAATCAAGTTGTATATGTTATTTCCATTTGGATCTGTGTGTACTGTATGGATTTTTATGGATCCCAGTTTTTGAGACCTGTTGGCTGGTTGCACAATCCTTCTAGCCCAGGGCAAATCAATAAAGCTACAAGTGTCTTTGACAAAAGCAATCACTATAAGCAGTGCTGCCAAGGAATAGGCAGAATACAATACAATAGACGATAAACAATACCATGGAAGGAAAAGGCTCCAGCTTTAGTGACTGGGGCTAAAGAGTTCCTGGGAGCCAGCAAGCGGCTAGGAATCGGACTGAGCAGGGGTACTCGGTCGGAGTACAAGAGCTCTGTGACAGTTTCCTAATGTTATGCGTTGATTAGGGTATTTGATTCATTCTGAGATTTTAGAGAAAGTTTTAGAGAAAGTTAGAAAATCATTAGCGTTGTGTTCAAGTATCATATCAGTAAGAAAAAAAAAAATGTATATTTACCCACAGAATAATAATTAAAATTTTTGTTATATTTGGAATGTGACCAGCATGATCTTCTAATCAAGCCCAAACATGATTTGCGTGACTTAACCATAAGGGAAGGAATTGTGATGTCCACTATATTGGGTCACAAGTAAGGAAGAGGATATATCTATGGATTGGGGAAATGGTAACAAATGCATAGATACAATTATTATTTCTGTTGCAAGTATGTAATAGGAGATAGAACCAAATGTTTCCATGGCCCAGATGAGTAATGCTGCCCCGGCCCGCGTGGTGTAACCTCCGGGGCCGCATTTAAGGGCCCTAACAGCCACCCGATTCTATGTAATTCCAGGGGGCACGGTCCCCCTCTAATGATGTCAGAGGCTGTGAGGAAGTGACTGAGAGGAAGGAGAGGGAGTCAAAGTGGGAACTCTGATGTAGGGGAGGGGGGACCAGGGCAATTGTTGCACTGGGGCCCCGTGGTTTCTAGTTACGCCCCTGCTTTCCCAGACTGGTGCTCTGGGTTATTGCCTGCCTGCAGCTTCCCTTATTATACCCCTCTTGTTGCTAGAATTAAATCCTATGAAACATTGTCTGCTTTACTGCGTCATTGGCTGCCTGACACCCACCCTGTTGCTAGGCGGTAAATAAGTCTACTGCGCTCTCATTGGCTGTTTGTACCAGGTGGTGCAGTTGTCAGAATTCCAAATCCCCTGATGCAGTTGAATCACTGTGAGGTGTGCGGCTGGCTTCTTTCCTTTCCTTCAAGCAGCTGAAGCCTTGTGATGGCTGCTCATACAGCTCAGTTCTGGCACTAGTAATGGCGGTAGGCACCACTTTAACATCAGGTACCTTCTGCCAAGCTCACATAGTCCCAGGCTCCCTCCCCTCCTAGCAGCCCTCTGCTGCCTTTCATCAGGATCCAGCATGGGCTAGCCTTCAACAATCGCAACAGGCACCCATTTAACATCACTCAACAACATTTCTCTCTACCCAGCCGGCTCCTTCCCTGTGCGTCTGAATGATTGTAAGACAGGCACCACCTCCCAACTCCCAGACACTGCAAATAGCGTTGCCGGCAGCACACATTTCTTCCCACCCACATGGGTACAGGTACCACTCGAACACCTTCACTCCCCGACTGATTCACTCCCATGTTCCACAGGTGGGCACCGCTGGCTCCACTTGCTAAGCTATGCCACTGCCACAATGGGTGCCTGACACTAAAGCAGCTTTGCCATGCTACTTTTCTTTTTTTTAAGTTATTCTTCTTTTATTTTAGTTATGAAAGATCTATTCAGGAGAATATTTTGTAACTAAAAATGTGTAGGCAGGAAGTAAACCAGAGTAATCTGAATGTACCTTTCTTAGTTAAATACTTTGTTATACATATAAGGCCGCCCTGCAGCAAGGAGGCTTTAATGCCACAGGGGGGCATAGTATGCCATGCAGATCGCCAGCCTGCCCACGCTGCCATACTTACCTGGCGTGGCGTTCGCAGGTGCTCCAGTTCCCCTGAAGCCTATTCGGCGCTCCAGAGGGCCCTGTCGTTGTGATGTAATAACGATCACATGGACCCAATAGCCATCCATGCAGCTGCCTATAGGGGGACTACCTGTGTTGTCGGGCAATGACTTAGCTGCTGAAATAAAGTGAAAATAAATAATTATACATTATATGCATAATAAATGTTTAGCTCTTTTTCAGTTGAATACATTTCTAATTAATTTTACTGGAAAAAAATGTTTTAAATGAAAAGTAATCCTTTAGCGGCATCTTGTGGCTAAATGCTGTATTACACTTGGAATTTAAGTTTAGCCTCAAAATAGCTTATTTATATATCTATAATACAGCTTTTCCTCTGGATTAACAAGAGTTAATTACCATATTGCAATTCTTTCAATGTATTAATTTCAGGTATCGGTGGTACCTAGTGGGTGTGTGACTTTTTCGGTTACTCTCGGTGAGTCTACAGATTCGTTGTTGATTCTAAATCAGCCCACCTTTGCCAGTTATGGTGCGCGATACCTGAAATGTCTTATTACCTAATTCTGTATGTGCTTGTTGAACCACTGGAAAAAACAGGATATGCCCGAAACTCTCTTACCTATACATGTTTAACCCTTCCCTACCCCCTCTTCGTTTCTGTATCCCTGAAACCCCAAAATTTTCAATAAAATACAAATTGAAAAAAAAAAAATTGCTTATTTATTTTGTCAGGGAAATTCTGACTTATTTATAAAATATTTTACCAGGAAAGATACATTGAGATTTCTCTTGTTTTCAAGTATGTCCTGGGTCAACAAAACATTGCATTGATACATTATGGTACAATTTTAATACACAAAATATACAAAATTTAACATAGACCAGGTAGGAAATATATAATGAACCATGACATGTGCATTCTGTTTTGAGGTATGTAGAGAGGGATCTCTTAAAAGACTTTAGGCTTATGATTTAAAGTTTCAGATTAGCATGGATAGGTTACGGGCCCAGAGAAATAATTTAACACACAGACAGCAAGTCAGTATAAAGATGTTCTGTGTCTTTATTGGGAGAGCAAGGTTATTTATGCAGTTTTGACAAAAAAAGGCTTTATGCCAAAAAACCATTGGTAACTAGTTTTATATACAGTTAGTTCCTGACTTTACGAACTAATTGGTTCCGAAGCCTAGTTCATAAAGTGAGAGTTCATAAAGTGAGAAATATGGGTTTCATTCCTGACCAAAAAGTTTTAGCATTGAAAACCTAAATTATTAAAGGATCACTATAGTGTCAGGAAAACAAAATGGTTTTCCTGACACTATGGTGCCCTGAGGGTGCACCCACCCTCAGGGTCCCCCTCCCGTGGCGCTGAAGGGGTTAAAATCCTCTCAGCAGCTTACCTTTATCCAGTGCCGGGCTCCCTCGGCGCTGGTGACCTCTCCTCCCCGTCCGAAGTCAGCTCCCTAGTGGAGCGGAATGCGCAAGTGCCGCGCGCGCATTCAAAGAGTCCATAGGAAAGCACTGGCTGTCCAGAAGACAGCCACTAGAGGCTGGATTAACCCCAAATGTAAACATAGCAGTTTCTCTGAAACTGCTATGTTTGCATCTGAAGGGATAAAACCTGAGGGACCTCGCACCCAGACCACTTCATTGTGCTGAAGTGGTCTGGGTGATTTTAGTGTCCCTTTAAGTACAAATACAAAATAAAAGCATATCAAATATATGTTGTCTCTCATTTCTCAATTTCTGTTTCCAGTTCTGTCTGTCTATCTGCACTAACAGAGTTTCAGGTGTACCTTGAGTCAGCAGTTACAGTTCACAGCAGCTTTAGGTGAGTACACCATAATACAAAGCAGCCCTAACTACACAAACTGTTCCTAAAACTGCATCACAATGTACACTTGTGTAGCCTGGGTCATTATAGCACAAGGTACAGCAATAATACAGTACAAAATAATAATTTTAAAAAAAACTAATATCGTATTCCCTTCACTGCCAGTGATGAATATAAACACCAAGTCTTCTGAACTGCAGAGGACAGCACAATCGTATCATCCTGATTAATGACTAATCCTGAAGAGCCCGTAATGCTCTTCATTATAATAAATAATGACAACCCCCTGTACAGTCTGAGATCAATACTGTATTCAACAGTAAGGGGGGTGGGTGGGAGATTGTTCAAACAATCATGTCGCTTGAAGGCATGAGTAGGACATGTAAATAATGACCAAACTTTGCTCTGAGTTACAATTGTGTGCATTAATAGCCCTGGTGTTTTTTGATGATAGCGAAAAGTCCTTATAAATTACTGTATAATTACAGACCCGTTTTCGGGGGCCTGTCCTGCCATCCCACACACACAGACATCAATCTCAGCCACACACAAACTCATTTTTACACTTACCTTTCGCTCTCCTTGTCTTCTCCTGGCCACAAATTCTTCTTTTCTATGCTCCTAAGCATGCTTCTCGGTCTGCATCCACGGAGCACTGAAACAAAATAATGGCATAAGAAAATGGCGGCACGTCCGGAAAGCATTCGTAAAGGCGGAAAAACGTAAAGCGCGAGTTGGTAAACCAGGAAATGCCTGTAGTATCCTGTGATCACTCTTCTGAGCAGTATCTCTTGGTAGGATTCCCAAGTTTTGACGGATACATCTTGTAACACACATTCTTTGGAAGAACATGCTGACAACCTGCTGCACGTACATAATAACTAAAACTAGCGTATTGAGACAAGATGGAGGGACATAGGCTCTTATCAAGATTAGGCAGAAAGAGGCTAAGCAAGTTATAAGAGCTTCCAAATCACACACAGAAGAGAAAATAGCACAGTCAGTAAAAAAAGGGGGATAAAACATTTTTTAGATGCATAAATGAGAATAAAAAGGTAAAACAAGGATTAGTTAGATTAAAAACAAAAGAAGGAAGGTATGTAGAAGAGGATAATGGTCTAGCTGACTGCCTCAATGAATATTTTTGTTCTGTATTTACATATGAAAATGAAGGAAAGGGGCCTCAGTTGAGAAAAAGGATAAATGAGTCATTTATTACACGTGAGTTTACAGAGGAAGAGGTTCTATTTCAACTGTCAAAAGTAAAGACAAATAAGTCGATGGGACCTGATGGAATACACCTAAAGCTATTAAAAGAGCTTAGTGGTGTACTAGCAAAACCATTAACAGATTTATTTAACCAATCATTGTTAACAGGAGTAGTCCCAGAAGATTGGAAGTTAGCGAATGTTGTGCCCATTTACAAGAAAGGTAATAGGGAGGAGTTGGGCAACTATAGGCCAGTAAGCCTTACTTCAGTAGTGGGGAAAGTGATGGAAACCATGTTAAAGGATAGGATTGATGAACATCTAAAAACACATGGATTTCAAGATCAGAGACAACATGGGTTTACTTCAGGGAGATCATGCCAAACTAATCTTATTGATTTTTTTGATTGGGTAACTAAAATTATAGATCAGGGTGGTGCAGTAGACATTGCTTACCTAGATTTCAGTAAGGCTTTTGACACTGTTGCACATAGAAGGCTTATCAATAAACTGCAATCTTTAAGTTTGGATTCAAATACTGTTGAATGGGTAAGGCAGTGGCTGAGTGACAGGCAACAGAGGGTTGTAGTTAATGGTATATATTCGAAGCTTGGACTTGTCACCAGTGGGGTACCTCAGGGATCTGTACTTGGACCCATTCTCTTTAATATTTTTATTAATGATATTGCAGAAGGTCTTGATGGTAAGGTATGTATTTTTGCTGATGATACTAAGATATGTAACAGGGTTGATGTTCCAGGAGGGATAAGCCAAATGACAAATGAGTTAGGTAAACTAGAAAAATGGTCAGAATTGTGGCAACTGACATTTAATGTGGATAAGTGCAAGATAATGCATCTTGGACGTAAAAACCCAAGGGCAGAGTACAGAATATTTGATAGAGTCCTAACCTCAACATATGAGGAAAGGGATTTAGGGGTGATTATTTCTGATGACTTAAAGGTAGGCAGACAATGTAATAGAGCAGCAGGAAATGCTAGCAGAATGCTTGGTTGTATAGGGAGAGGTATTAGCAATAGAAAGAGGGAAGTGCTCATGCCATTGTACAGAACACTGGTGAGACCTCACTTGGAGTATTGTATGCAGTACTGGAGACCGTATCTTCAGAAGGATATTGATACCTTAGAGAGGGTTCAGAGAAGGGCTACTAAACTGGTTCATGGATTGCAGGATAAAACTTACCAGGAAAGGTTAAAGGATCTTAACATGTATAGCTTGGAGGAAAGACGAGACAGGGGGGATATGATAGAAACATTTAAATATATAAAGGGAATCAACACAGTAAAGGAGGAGACTATATTTAAAAGAAGAAAAACTACCACAAGAGGACATAGTCTTAAATTAGAGGGACAGAGGTTTAAAAATAATATCAGGAAGTATTACTTTACTGAGAGGGTAATGGATGCATGGAATAGCCTTCCAGCTGAAGTGGTAGAGGTTAACACAGTAAAGGAGTTTAAGCATGCATGGGATAGGCATAAGGCTATCCTAACTATAAGATAATACTAGGGACTAATGAAAGTATTTAGAAAATTGGGCAGACTAGATGGGCCGAATGGTTCTTATCTGCCGTCACATTCTATGTTTCTATGTTTCTATGTTTCTAAATCCCCTCTTTTTGTTCATAAGCTGAGGAGTAAACCAGAGTATTTCCAGTGTTGCTTGTTATGGGCAAATGCAAATATTACAAGTTTTAGAATGAAATGTTGTATTTCTTAAACTGTGTACTTTGTCTTTAAGAGATATTGCAAACTGACAAGGTGTTAGAAATGGAACATATTGTTTTTCATAGATGTTTCTTTCAGCAATAACCTCAGTGCATAATATGTTTGCGCCATTTTGTCCCAGACGAATTACAATAACAATAATGCATAAACAAGCTTCAAGGCTATGCTACGACTCTTTCAGTATGTAATATACCGTGGTAACCTTAGTAGATAAGGATGTTCAGACTTTAACCCGTTAACGCCGATGGACGGACAAGGTCCGTCACAGAGGGGAGACCCTTAATGACAAGTGACGGACCTATCGCGGCGATCGCGGGGTTAATGGTGCTCTGGTATGCCTCTGTATTAGAGGCATACCGAGAGCACCCCGTCAGGCTGCCCAGCACATGTGCTCGCTCTGACCGCAAGTCAGAGCGAGCACATGTGCTCTGTATACTTACCTTCCGGCTCACTGCACTTCCTGGTTCTGTGTGAAGTGCAGGGAGCCAGAACAATGCTGATCCTGCCCCCTGCTGGAAAAAAAAAATGTTAATTTAAAGTCCCACCCCCCCCCCTTTTACCCATTTTACTAAAAAAATTAACCCCTTCCCTGCCAATTGATCACTGACTACAGTGATCAATTGACAGGGATTACTTTTTACTATGATCTGATTTTTTTTTAACCCCTGAGGGTTAATTCTTTTTTTTTTTTAACCCTCAGGGGTTAAATTTATTTATTTAATTAATTAAAATATTTTAAAATTATATATTTAGCTAGCAGGGGTGGGTGGAAGTTAGTGGGAAATTGGGGGATTTGGCGTTAGGCTAACTAGGGGTTAACATTAAAAAAGTTTTAAAATAAACTTTAAAAAGTTAAAAATTAAGCTTAAAAAAGTTTTAATAACGTTTAAGTAAAAAATACAAAAAACACCCCCCTTTACCTAGTCCAAATAAAAATTAACCCCTTCCCTGCCAGTTGATCACTGCCTACAGCGATCAAATACAGATCACAGTATTATACTGTGATCTAATTTTTTTTTAACCCCTGAGGATTAACTTTTATTTATTTTTTAACCCTCAGTGGTTCAATTTATTTAATTAATTTAAATATTTTATAACTATATATTATTATTACCTGGGGTGGGTGGGAGTTATGGGAAAATGGGGAATTTACTGTTAGTGCTGCGTACTGCTAGTTAGGGGTTAATGGTAAAAAAAAAAAAAAAAGCTTAGAAAAATGTTAAATCTGTAAAAAAGTTTTAAGAAAGTTTAGGAAAGTTTAAAAAAAATTAATAAGCAAAACAAAAGTTTAAAAACTAGTTTTTAAAAGTAAAAAAGTTATAAAAAAAAAAAATACATTTTAAAAACGCTCATTACCACTACACCTGGAACAAACTAGAGAAAAAATTATCCCACGCCAAGGTTCAAAATATGCCTTTTGAATTACCCCAGAGTGTATTCTTTAATAAATAGTATGTGTTTGTGGGGAAGTTTCAATAACCAACCGTCTAAACTACTCCAAATTGGAACATGGACACAGCGTAAAACTTCAAAGTTAGAAAAAAACTGAATGGCTGCGTCTCAAATGCGCCCCTTCAACATCCACATATACCTGGCAAAGGTACATAGGGGGGTATTGTTGTACTCAGCCGACATAGCTGTGCAACATATGAAGTATTATACAGTCATAGCACACATAAGGTTTGCAAAATATGCTGCGCAAACTCACTTTGTATGTCAAAAAGGCAGAAAAATGCTTATTACCACTACACTTGGTACAAGCTAGCGGAAAAATTATCCCACGCTAAGGTTCAAAATATGCCTTTTGAAATACCCTGGGATGTCTTCTTTAAGAAATAGTATGGCTTTATGGGGTATTTGGATTATATAGCCTGGTAAAATACTCTAAAATGGGACATAGGCACAGCATAAAAATTCAAAGTTTGAAAAAAACTGGAATGGCTGTGTCCCAAATGTGCCCCTCCGATGTCCACACATACCTGGCAAAGGTACATACGGGGGTATTGCTGTACTCAGCCGACATAGCTGAGCAACATATGAAGTATTATACAGTCGTAGCACACATAAGGTTTGCAAAATATACTGTGCAAACTCACTTTGTATGTCAAAAAGGCAGAAAAAACGCTTATTACCACTACATCTGGTACAAGCTAGCGTAAAAATGATCCCACGCTAAGGTTCAAACTATACCTTTTGAAACACCCTGGGGTGTCTACTTTAAGAAATGGTAGGCCTTTGTGGGGTAGTTTGAATTTAAAACCTGCGCAGATGCTTGGAAATTGCACATAGGCCCAGCGTCAAAATTCAAAGTTTGGTAAAAACGGATATGGCTTGGTCTCCTATATGGCACTGTAGCTTCACGAAATAGTGCCAAAGACATTCATTGTGTCTTTTTACTCAGAAGACTTAGCTGAGCATAATTTGGGAGGTTTGAACTTAGTGGCACATATGAAATATTCAAAACGCCCAGCAAAAATGCGATCCGTATGTAAAAAATGCACAAAATTATTTTTTACCACATACTTTGGCATATACAGGGAGTGCAGAATTATTAGGCAAGTTGTATTTTTGAGGATTAATTTTATTATTGAACAACAACCATGTTCTCAATGAACCCAAAAAACTCATTAATATCAAAGCTGAATATTTTTGGAAGTAGTTTTTAGTTTGTTTTAGTTATAGCTATGTTAGGGGGATATCTGTGTGTGCAGGTGACTATTACTGTACATAATTATTAGGCAACTTAACAAAAAACAAATATATACCCATTTCAATTATTTATTATTACCAGTGAAACCAATATAACATCTCAACATTCACAAATATACATTTCTGACATTCAAAAACAAAACAAAAACAAATCGGTGACCAATATAGCCACCTTTCTTTGCAAGGACACTCAAAAGCCTGCCATCCATGGATTCTGTCAGTGTTTTCATCTGTTCACCATCAACATTGCGTGCAGCAGCAACCACAGCCTCCCAGACACTGTTCAGAGAGGTGTACTGTTTTTCCCTCCTTGTAAATCTCACATTTGATGATGGACCACAGGTTCTCAATAGGGTTCAGATCAGGTGAACAAGGAGGCCATGTCATTAGATTTTCTTCTTTTATACCCTTTCTTGCCAGCCACGCTGTGGAGTACTTGGACGCGTGTGATGGAGCATTGTCCTGCATGAAAATCATGTTTTTCTTGAAGGATGCAGACTTCTTCCTGTACCACTGCTTGAAGAAGGTGTCTTCCAGGAACTGGCAGTGGGACTGGGAGTTGAGCTTGACTCCATCCTCAACCCGAAAAGGCCCCACAAGCTCATCTTTGATGATACCAGCCCAAACCAGTACTCCACCTCCACCTTGCTGGCGTCTGAGTGGGACTGGAGCTCTCTGCCCTTTACCAATCCAGCCACGGGCCCATCCATCTGGCCCATCAAGACTCACTCTCATTTCATCAGTCCATAAAACCTTAGAAAAATCAGTCTTGAGATATTTCTTGGCCCAGTCTTGGCGTTTCAGCTTGTGTGTCTTGTTCAGTGGTGGTCGTCTTTCAGCCTTTCTTACCTTGGCCATGTCTCTGAGTATTGCACACCTTGTGCTTTTAGGCACTCCAGTGATGTTGCAGCTCTGAAATATGGCCAAACTGGTGGCAAGTGGCATCGTGGCAGCTGCATGCTTGACTTTTCTCAGTTCATGGGCAGTTATTTTGCGCCTTGGTTTTTCCACACGCTTCTTGCGACCCTGTTGACTATTTTGAATGAAACGCTTGATTGTTCGATGATCGCGCTTCAGAAGCTTTGCAATTTTAAGAGTGCTGCATCCCTCTGCAAGATATCTCACTATTTTTTTTACTTTTCTGAGCCTGTCAAGTCCTTCTTTTGACCCATTTTGCCAAAGGAAGGGAAGTTGCCTAATAATTATGCACACCTGATATAGGGTGTTGATGTCATTAGACCACACCCCTTCTCATTACAGAGATGCACATCACCTAATATACTTAATTGGTAGTAGGCTTTCGAGCCTATACAGCTTGGAGTAAGACAACATGCATAAAGAGGATGATGTGGTCAAAATACTCATTTGCCTAATAATTCTGCACTCCCTGTATTGGTGAAAAAATGGGGGTATGTTAAGGCACAATATGCACCTTATGAGATACCCTGGAGTGTCTACTTTTACAAATGGTAGGCCTTTGTGGGGGGTTTTTGAACAGTCAAACTGTTATAATTCCCCAAATGGAAGCTAAGGCTCATTAAATCCATCTCTCAAAATTCTACTGTGAATACTGAAAAGGACAGGTATCCTGTATGGCACTGTAACTTCACGAAATAGTGCAAAGGACATACAATGGGGGTGTCATTTTACTCAGCAGATGTAACTGAACACAAAATAAAACTTTGTACAGGAATAGCACGCACCAACTTTACAAAATATACACGAGAATTTCTCTGTTATAAGTTTGTGTGCCAAAAACCAAAAAACACAATTTTACTCCAATATTTAGCAGAGGTTGGCGGTAATATGGCTACGTAGAAAGTGTCAAAACAACCTTAGGTAAATAGCCCGTGATGTCTACTTTATATAAATATATACTTTTGTGTAGCAATTTTGTTTTCTTTTATGGCTATTAAGCTTACAAGACAAACATACCAAATTCTAAAATCGCTCCACATTAAAAGTTTATTTTACTCCTTGTGCTTTGTGACCTGTAACTACCAAAAAAAACTTAAAATCCCAGACACATTATATATTCTGTAAATCAGAACAAATAAATAAATTTATTTGTAATTACTTTTCTTAACCTGCACTAATTATGCACACATTATAATTGCAAAAACTGTAAAAAAAAAATTTTTTTTACATTTTTCTGTATTTTTTTGTAATAAATAAGCATTTATATATATGTGTGTTACATCAAATTAAAGCCCTTTCTGTCCTTTAAAAAAACAATGTATAATATGTGTTGGTGCAACAAATTAGTAAAATGCAAATTGCCGTTGAACGCAAACAGCAAAAAATGAAAAAAATGCTGTTGTCATTAAGTGAAAGACAAGCTTTTGAAGCTCTGTCCTTAAAGGGTTAAGATGCCATCTTGAACTAAGTCAGGAAAATTTCCATGACGTATGCATCCTTTAGTTATGGACTTGTATTTTTGCCAAGTTAAAGGAGGTCCTAAAATGAATAAAGTAAAAGAAGTGTTACTTTTTCATATATGAACTTCGGTAACCCTAAAATGGAGACACCTAAGGTATAAATAGGTGTACTTTTTAAATGTTAAGACACAGAGGAGAGACTTTGAGACAGACGCTGCTCCATCTTAAAATGACAGAGAGGCTGACATGTTCAGAAGGGTATGTTAACCTATTAATGATATTTGCAAGCATTTAGTTTAATCTTATAAACTCTGCTATAATGGATTTTATATGTCTATATTTATATTTTTATATAATAAATATCAAAAAGACAAAATTTTATTGCTTCCAAGACAATCCTTATTTTATGTTGTATTCTCAATTATTTATATATGCTAAATAGAGGATCTCTTACACTAACTATATGAAATTTTGGCTAAGATATCTGTATGGTTAGCCCTACTAAGTTCTATGCTTTAAGATGTTATAGTGGTAAATAAGGGAACCAGCCACGGCTACATTCTAATAAGCACTGTGGGACTTTATTTAGATCTTCACCACTGTTCCTCTGGTCAAACTCAGCCCATGAGCACTTACCATAGTTTATTTGAGGATTCATGAGATTTCAGGATAATAGGTGGATCGGAACGCCTGCCTCATTTTGCAGAACATATATATATCAAATACTGTAAGGAGCAGCAATAAAGCAAATAATATAATATGGGGGTGCAAAACTATATTTAGAACACCTTTTGCAGAGGGAGACCATCTTGTGAATATGTCATACCAATGGTGGCCTGCCTATATCATCCACTATCTTATTTCCAATGCTGTGAACTTTATTAACTATTATTAACTATGATATTTTGATGTCTGGCCATATAATGGGTGTTATTGATGATGTTAATGAGAGGTTGAAGGGAAACAGATAGTGTGCTTAAGTCTAAAGCTTGTGGGTGCCAACAGTGGAAGTGATGTTAAATTCGGCATCTGGGATGAGGGTGATGGTTGTGTTGAATCACATAAGCATGATGAGGTTCCTGAGGCATCCCACAAAAGGTGTAGAAACATTCAGGATTCATGTAATATCTGGTTGAGAGGTTATAAGGCAGATATACAGGTGATACTCAAAAAATTAGAATATTGTGCAAAAGTTCATTTATTTCAGTAATGTAACGTAAAAGGGGAAACTAATACAGTTGCAAGAAAAAGTATGTGAACCCTTTGGAATGATATGGATTTCTGCACAAATTGGTCATAAAATGTGATCTGATCATCATCTAAGTCACAAAAATAGACAATGACAGTCTGCTTAAACTAATAACACACAAAGAATGAAATGTTGCCATGTTTTTATTGAACACACCATGTAAACATTCACAGTGCAGGTGGAAAAAGTATGTGAACCCTTGGATTTAATAACTGGTTGAACCTCCTTTGGCAGCAATAACTTCAACCAAACGTTTCCTGTAGTTGCAGATCAGACGTGCTCAACGGTCAGGAGTAACTCTTGACCATTCCTCTTTACAGAACTGTTTCAGTTCAGCAATATTCTTGGGATGTCTGGTGTGAATCGCTTTCTTGAGGTCATGCCACAGCATCTCAGTCGGGTTGAGGTCAGGACTCTGACTGGGCCACTTCAGAAGCCATGTTAAAGGATAGGATTGATGAACATCTAAAAACACATGGATTTCAAGATCAGAGACAACATGGGTTTACTTCAGGGAGATCATGCCAAACTAATCTTATTGATTTTTTTTGATTGGGTAACTAAAATTATAGATCAGGGTGGTGCAGTAGACATTGCTTACCTAGATTTCAGTAAGGCTTTTGACACTGTTGCACATAGAAGGCTTATCAATAAGCTGCAATCTTTAAGTTTGGATTCCAATATTGTTGAATGGGTAAGGCAGTGGCTGAGTGACAGGCAACAGAGGGTTGTAGTTAATGGAATATATTCGAAGCTTGGACTTGTCACCAGTGGGGTACCTCAGGGATCTGTACTTGGACCCATTCTCTTTAATATTTTTTATTAGTGATATTACAGAAGGTCTTGATGGTAAGGTATGTCTTTTTGCTGATGATACTAAGATATGTAACAGGGTTGATGTTCCAGGAGGGATAAACCAAATGACAAATGATTTAGGTAAACTAGAAAAATGGTCAGAATTGTGGCAACTGACATTTAATGTGGATAAGTGCAAGATAATGCATCTTGGGCGTAAAAACCCAAGGGCAGAGTACAGAATATTTGATAGAGTCCTAACCTCAACATATGAGGAAAGGGATTTAGGGGTGATTATTTCTGATGGCTTAAAGGTAGGCAGACAATGTAATAGAGCAGCAGGAAATGCTAGCAGAATGCTTGGTTGTATAGGGAGAGGCATTAGCAGTAGAAAGAGGGAAGTGCTCATGCCATTGTACAGAACACTGGTGAGACCTCACTTGGAGTATTGTACACATTACTGGAGACCGTATCTTCAGAAGGATATTGATACCTTAGAGAGGGTTCAGAGAAGGGCTACTAAACTGGTTCATGGATTGCGGGATAAAACTTACCAGGAAAGGTTAAAGGATCTTAACATGTATAGCTTGGAGGAAAGACGAGACAGGGGGGATATGATAGAAACATTTAAATATATAAAGGGAATCAACACAGTAAAGGAGGAGACTATATTTAAAAGAAGAAAAACTACCACAACAAGAGGACATAGTCTTAAATTAGAGGACAAAGGTTTAAAAATAATATCAGGAAGTATTACTTTACTGAGAGGGTAGTGGATGCATGGAATAGCCTTCCAGCTGAAGTGGTAGAGGTTAACACAGTAAAGGAGTTTAAGCATGCATGGGATAGGCATAAGGCTATCCTAACTATAAGATAAGGCTAGGGACTAATGAAAGTTTTTAGAAAATTGGGCAGACTAGATGGGCCGAATGGTTCTTATCTGCCGTCACATTCTATGTTTCTATGTTTCTATGTTTCTATGTTTCTATGTATTTTCTTCTGTTTAAGCCATTCTGTTGTTGATTGACTTCTATGCTTTGGGTCATTGTCCTGTTGCAACACCCATCTTCTGTTGAGCTTCAGCTGGTAGACAGATGGCCTTAAGTTCTCCTGCAAAATAATGTCTTGATAAACTTGAGAATTAATTTTTCCTTCGATGATAGCAATCCGTCCAGGCCCTGACGCAGCAAAGCAGCCCCAAACCATGATGCCCCCACCACCATACTTCACAGTTGGGATGAGGTTTTGATGTTGGTGTGCTGTGCCTTTTCTTCACCACACATAGTGTTGTGTGTTTCTTCCAAACAACTCAACTTTGGTTTCATCTGTCCAGAGAATATTTTGCCAGTACTTCTGTGGAACATCCAGGTGCTCTTGTGCAGACTGTAAACGTGCAGCAATGTTTTGTTTGGACAGCAGTGGCTTCCTCTGTGGTATCCTTCCATGAAATCCATTCTTGTTTAGTGTTTTACGTATTGTAGATTCGCTAGCAGGGATGTTAGCATTTGCCAGTGACTTTTGTAAGTCTTTAGCTGACGCTCTAGGATTCTTCTTCACCTCATTGAGCAGTCTGCTCTGTGCTCTTGCAGTCATCTTTACAGGACGACCACTCCTAGGGAGAGTAGCAGCAGTGCTGAACTTTCTCCATTTATAGACAATTTGTCTTACTGTGGACTGATGAACAGCAAGGCTTTTGGAGATACTTTTATAACCCTTTCCAGTTTTATGCAAGTCAACAATTCTTAATCGTAGGTCTTCTGAGAGCTCTTTTGTGTGTGGCATCATTCACATCAGGCAATGCTTCTTGTGAAAAGCAAACCCAGAACTGGTGTGTATTTTTTATAGGGCAGGGCAGCTGTAACCAACACCTCCAATCTCATCTCATTGATTGGACTCCAGTTGGCTGACATCTCACTCCAATTAGCTCTTGGAGATGTCATTAGTCTAGGGGTTCACATACTTTTTCCACCTGCACTGTGAATGTTTACATGGTGTGTTCAATAAAAACATGGGAACATTTCCTTCTTTGAGTGTTATTAGTTTAAGCAGACTGTCATTGTCTATTGTTGTGACTTAGATGATGATCAGATCACATTTTATGACCAATTTGTGTAGAAATCCATATCATTCCAAAGGGTTCACATACTTTTTCTTGCAACTGTATATGAGATAGACGCATTACATGCAAAGCAAGATAGTTCAAGCTGTGATTTGTCATAAGTGCGATGATTATGGCATACAACTCATGAAAACCCCAAATCCACAATCTCAGTAAATTAGAATATTGTGAAAAGGTGCAATATTCTAGGCTCACAGTGTCCCACTCTAATCAGCTAAGTAAGCCATAACACCTGCAAAGGGTTTCTGAGCCTTTAAATGGTCTCTCAGTCTGGTTCAGTAGGAATCACAATCATGGGGAAGACTGCTGACCTGACAGTTGTGCAGAAAACCATAATTGACACTCTCCATAAGGAGGGAAATCCTCAAAAGGTAATTGCGAAGGAAGTTGGATTTTCCCAAAGTGCTGTATCAAAGCACATTAATAGAAAGTTATGAGGAAGGGAAAAGGGAAAAGTGTTGAAGAAAAAGGTGCACAAGCAGCAGGGATGACCGCAGCCTGGAGAGGATTGTTAGGAAAAGGCCATTCAAAAGTGTTGGGGACTTTCACAAGGAGTGGACTGAGGCTGGAGTCAGTGCATCAAGAGCAGCACACACAGACGGATCCTAGACATGGGCTTCAGATGTCGTATTCCTCTTGTCAAGCCGCTCCTGAACAACAAACAACGTCAGAAGCATCTTACCTGGGCTAAAGAAAAACAGACCTGGTCTGTTGCTCAGTGGTCCAAAGTCCTCTTTTCTGATGAGAGCAACTTTTGCATCTCATTTGGAAACCATGGACCCAGAGTCTGGAGGAAGAATGGAGAGGCACACACTGCAAGATGCTTGAAGTCCAGTGTGAAGTTTCCACAGTCTGTGTTGATTTGGGGAGCCATGTCATCTGCTGGTGTTGGTCCACTGTGCTTCATTAAGTCCAGGGTCAACGCAGCCATCTACCAGGAGATTTTGGAGCACTTCATGCTTCCTTCCGTAGACGAGAATTATGGGGATGCTGCCTTCATTTTCCAGCACCTGCCCACACTGCCAAAAGCACCAAAGCCTGGTTCAATGACCGTGGGATTACTGTGCTTGATTGGCCAGCAAACTCGCCTGACCTAAACCCCATAGAGAATCTATGGGGCATTGCCAAGTGAAAGATGAGAGACATGAGACCGAAGAATGCAGTAAAGCTGAAGGCCGCTATTGAAGCATCCTGGTCTTCCTTAATACCTCAGCAGTGCCACAGGCTGATAGCTTCCATGCCACCCTGCATTGAGGCAGTAATTGCTGCAAAAGGGGACCAAACCAAGTACTGAATCCATATGCATGCTTATACTTTTCAGAGGTGCTTTATTGATTGCATGTAATATTGTGGATTTGGGGTTTTCATGAGCTGTAAGCTATAATCATCACACTTATGACAAATCACGGCTTGAACTATCTTGCTTTGCATGTAATGCGTCTATCTCATATATTAGTTTCCCCTTTTACGTTGCATTACTGAAATAAATGAACTTTTGCGCGATATTCTAATTTTTCGAGTATCACCTGTATAAGGGTGCAATTTCCATATACATATCTAATGGGCCTGGAGCAAATGTCCAGTCACACACACTTACAGAGTGTTGTAATATACATGGATCTACAATCCATGCAATTTGAGCTATGGTGGGTAATATTTTTAGTGTCTATCACAGTGATGGCAAATCTTTTTGAGCCAGAGTGCCCAAACCGTAATACATGCCAACTTTTTTTTCCTCAAAGTGCCAACACGGCAATGAAACCTGAATACTGAGGTTTAAGTTTAGAAAAAACAACTCGTACAGTTGTCCGAACTAATTAACAACTTTTGTTTTAAAAGAAGAAAACAACAACAGAGAGTTCAATTATACAAATTTTAAATAATGATATAAATAGATAAAATTAAGCTTATATTTATTAGTATCTCCAACAAATTCAATAGATACACCCCAAAACTGCTGAATACATACACACAGTCTGCTGAATACATACACTGCTGAATACACACACAGACAGATTGCTGAATATGCACACACACATATTGCTGAATACACACACACACACACACACACACAGACTGTTGAATACATACACACAGTCTGCTGAATACAAATGCAGACAGACTGAATACACACACAGACTGCTGAATACATACACACAGTCTGCTGAATACACAGACAGACTGCTCATTACACACACACAGACTGCTGAGTACACACACACAGACTGCTGAATACACACACTGCTGAGTACATACACATATAGACTGCTGAATATTGCTGTGTGTTGGGTAGGGGTGCTGTGTGGAGGGTAGGGGTACTGTGTGTGGGGGTAGTGGTGCTGTGTGTGGTGCTGTGTGTGGGAGGGTAGGGGTGCTGTGTGGGGGTTAGTAGTGATGTGTGTGGCGGGGTAGTGGTGCTGTGTGTGTGTGGGGGTAGGGGTGCTGTGTGTGGGGGGTACTGTGTGTTGGGTTGTAGGGGTGGTAAAGATACATTTAATAAAAAAATAAAAAAGGTATATTAAATCTGTATCTCCCCTCCCTCCCTTATTCTTACCTTTGGTGAAGGAGGGGGGGACACAGCCATCCCTGGTGGTAAGTACTGTAGGGAGCAGTTCTCCTGACCTTCCGCGCGATGCTGTGTGGAGTGTTGCCATGGTAACGCGCTGCAACGTTCCACACAGATTACTCGCGGGAGGACAGGAGAGCTGCTTCCTCGATCCCTCCCCCTGCCTCCCGACACGGAAGCAGAGTAGGCGCCTGCCTTTTGGGTAGGCAGGTGCCTACTCTGCATTGATGCATACAGACAGCAGCCCCCTCCCCTGGCAACCTATGGCCGCGTGCCCACAGAGAGGGCCCGACGTGCCACCTGTGGCACGCGTGCCATAGGTTCGCCATCACTGGTCTATAAGGTCACCTGAAAATTTAGGAGTCCAGTATTGGGCAGAATATAGGGGTGGACTGAAAATTACAGGTAGTACCATAAATTTACATATGTCATATTGCTTCATGTAAGCTTTGTCAAACTACACACCTAGGATTCAAGGTCTAATTTGATCCAGGCATGAGCTGGTAAATAGGTGGCGAACAAGGTCGAGGTGCTGCTGGTTTTAAGATTAATAAGATTAGTTTGTGATCTGTCTCTCTGCTGGAGCATATAGATGTATTGTAGGCTACATGTAGTGTAGTTGAGAAAATCAGTGATGTTAGTATCAGAGGGCAAGATCCAATTAACCAGCAGAGGGTGTTTTAGGTTTTTAATTACCACTTCCCACCCAAGCCCAATAGTGATTAAAAAGGATATGCAAGCAATCTTCACATTTGCATTGGTTCAGAGACCAGTTTGCAGTGGCTACCATGGATCCAGGTGGGTTTTCCTTCCAACTTTACAGACGTGGATGTGGTCAGCAGGATCTGGAATGGACCATCAAACCTAGGTTCCAGACTTTTCTTTACATGTCTTTTTATCACCACCCAATCTCCTGGTGACAGCTTATGGGTAGAAGTACTATTTTCTGGATCTGGAATAGAATCAAACACTTGTTTATGCACCCTACCAAGTCTCTGGTGTAGGGCCTGCATATAGGCGAGCATATTATTGTGCTGTAATTGCATTACCTGAGGTTTTAGGGGAATATCCAAACAAAATCTCAAAGGGTGATATCCCTGTTCTAGGATGGGGTGTGAATCTCATAGAAAGCAATGCTAGAGGCAGACACTCGGTCCAGGATTTACCAGTTTCTTGTATAGCTTTAGCTATTTTATTTTCATTTCCCTTTCTACCTTACCACTACTTTGGAGGTGGTATGGGGTGTGAAAGTCCTGACTGATTCATAGGGCTTGCATAATCTCTTGCATAATTTCACCAGTAAAATAGTTACCTTTGTCCCTTTCAATTACTTCAGGTACCCCAGTATCTACATACCAATTCCTTCAGAATCTTACTTGTCGTGACCTTCGCTGTGGACTTCGATGTGGACTTCGATACTGGGTACGCTTCAGGCCAACCTTAAAAGAGATCAATGCACACCAACACATATTCATACACTCCTATCTAGGCAGTTGGATATAGTCTATCTGCAGTATCTGAAATAGATAAAGTGGCCTTGGCATATGCTTAGATGCAGTCTTGGTTACTGACCTATGTTGTTTCTTGCACAAATCATGCAGCTTTGGGTATGTTTTGTAGCAGCTACAGTGAAACCTGGAGCAAACCAATATGCATTTACCAAGCTTATTATATTTATTTTTGATTGATGTGTGTGTCCATGGGCCACCATTGGGTATAAAGTCTTAGGCAAACACAGTTTCTCACCTTTTTCCCACGTATTGTTAGTGTCCTTGTACACTGCTCCCAACTTCTTCCATTGTTCCTGTTCTTCCTTGTTGGCCTGCATCTGGAGGCTTTGCTGTATGTCATATAATACAGGTTCTGTCACAGTCAGAGTTTGTAAATAAATTTTACCTGCGATGGTTGTTCATCAGCTCTGTTGTTTCCACAGGAAACATTGTCCATTAACTTCACGTGAGCTGCCACTTTGATAATTCCCTCTTGCTTAGGTAACAGGATAGCATCCATTAGGGCACTTACGGCTTCTGAATTCTTGATGGGTGTACCTGCAGAAGTGAGAAAGTCTCTTGCCCTCCAAATGGGCCTATAGTTGTGGGCAATGACAAAGGCGTAGCGTGACTCGGTATAAACATTAGTGGCCTTATTTGAGGCCAATTTACACGCTTCAGTGTGAGCCTTCAATTGAGGAGCGAGTGGTTCTGCTTTAATTACCTTGTGTGCAGAGACTATAGCATATCCAGTATGGAAGTTACTCTTCCCATCAGCAAACCAAGACCCATCTACAAAATACTAAAAATCTGGATTAGATAATGGCATATCAACAATCTGTGAAAAAACAGCAGTTTCTAGTGCCATCAAGGCAGCACAGTCATGGGGCACCTGAGCATCTGCTCAATCCTCATGGGAGAGAGAATTTTTAAATAAATCTGTACTACCTACACTACTCCCCTCTGGGGGGACATAGGCTCCTATTCTTCACAATTTCAGTAACAGGAATATAAGGAATATATGGTTTATTCCCTATATATGAGATTGTGGTAATTCCATATAGTCATATTCCTATTCATAATTAAAACATTTAAGGATAGAGACATCTTCATGTGTCTAGTCTGGCTCCCCACTAACCTGAAAAGTCACCATTCTACACTGCTCTTGAGTTTAGGAAGTAACAGCAACTGTTGTCTGCTTGAAACCTGGAGGGGGTGTAACAAGATAATTAATAAAAGTGCCAAATTATATTAAAATCTGCACTTTTTGTAAATGCATAGAGCATTTCAGCAAGCTTGCTTGCTTTCAACCAAATCCCCCTGTCCCTCTTTCCTAGATGATCACTGGCGTACATACCGCGGTCGCAGGGGTCGCAGCTGCGACCGGGCCCGTCACTCCAGGGGGCCTGGTCGCCCTGCGACTGGGTGCCCGCAATCATTAATTGCATGTTAAGGTGCCCATCGGTTGACCCGATGGAGATGGATTGTCAGGGGGCCAGGTCAGCGCTGGGCTCTTTAACAGCGCGACCGGGCCCCCTGTGATGACATCATTGCTGGGAGGAAGTGACTGCACGTCACTCTTCCCAGCTAATACACACAGCCCGCGTGGAAGGAAGAACAGGGAGTCAGAGTGGGAATTCTGACTCCCATCAACCTGAGCCACCACTGGACCCCAGGGAAAGTCACCCTCTTGCACCTAAAAGGTAGGAAACAGGAGGATGACTTAAATATTACGTGTGTGTTTGTCTGTCTGTATGTGTCTGTGTCTATCTGTCTGTCTGTATGTGTCTGTCTGTTTTTATGTATGTGTCTTTGTATGTAT
Organism: Pelobates cultripes; assembly: GCA_933207985.1. Taxonomy (NCBI): domain Eukaryota; kingdom Metazoa; phylum Chordata; class Amphibia; order Anura; family Pelobatidae; genus Pelobates; species Pelobates cultripes. The sequence continues at coordinate 51,324,257 of OW240916.1, forward strand.
GTTGTGTGTGTGTGTGTGTGTATGTATGTGTGCCTGTCTGTCTGTTTGTATGTATGTATGTGTGTGTGTCTTGGCTGTATGCATGTGTGCCTGTCTGTTTGTATGTGACTTTGTATGTATGTTTGTCGCGTTTGCCTTTCTGTTTATGTATGTATGTGTCTGTCTGTGTGTATGTGTCTGTGTGTGTCTGTATGTATGTGTGCCTGTCTGTCTTTGTTTGTATGTATGTGTGTCTTGTCTGGCTGCTTCTATGTATGTGTGTGTCTGTATATATGTGTGTGTGTGTGTGTGTGTCCCTGTATGTATATGGGTGTGTGTGTGTTTGTCGGGGGAGGGTTAGAGGGGGGAAGAGGGAGGGAATGGAGGGGTATGGATCAGATTTGCACTGGGACCCCGTGGGTTGTGTGTACGCCACTGTGGATGATCCATATTGTTGGCGTGTCTGAGTGTATAACAGAGCTCCACAGTAATAAGCCTTATAGTAATGTGTCTTTAAATTACTGTCAACTTACCTTTCCCCAATCGCTTCCTCTTCTCTCCCTCTCTCAGGATCTGTTCTTTGTTTCTTCCTATCTAATCTAGTTTTCTTTAAAACATAATACAAAGTAGGGACTACTTTGTCTTATGTATTTTTCTATGCTTGACCTGCTTTGACCCACTTCCTGTGGGTCAAAGACATTTTCCCACAATACTCACCCTTTCCTCTGTGATCTTGCGATGCCTGCTTTTACTATTCCCGAACTGCCGGCGAAACTACAGAATTTCGTCCTAACAGAATGAGAACAGTTTCTTCATTCATGTTAGGATGACATTAGGTAGTATTAGTATGGTTCGAAATTCCAAACCGTGCTGCGGGTGCATCTTAGTAGATAGCTCCCTAATTCCCACGGTATTAGGGAGTTATCCACCAAAGGGCTGAAAGACCAATCTTTACTTTACTCATTTTAAGTAAAGTGTACTTAGTATTAGTAAATAATGGAGACTGCCCCTACTGGCTATGCTGCGAGTAGAGGCATGTCTACTAAACAGTGAGCAGACAGAGAAAAAAAAAAAACAACCCCTGTTCCAATAAATGCCCCCGAGGTTGGGAATCTATTAACTAGCGGGAATGGGGGACATAGTGTCCCCCCCTATTGTTGTCGTCCCCTGCCGGGGGCCCTAAATGACAAGAGGGAGGACCTATTGTCCCTCCCCACCCATGACAGCGTGTGGGGGGCCCTAAAAGACAATGGAGGGAGGACCTGTTGTTTTTTATTATTTACAGGTAGTTAGTTGTATTGTTCCCCCTCACTATTTTTAGGGAGAGGGGGTAGGTAGGGCGTTATTTTATTTTTTGGGGGGTGAGTGACTAGCGGCTTGGGGACCCCTAGTCACCTGTGGGGGGTATATTTTTTTACATTTTTTACATCACCTTGCATATATGTAATTTACAAAATTTACATTTAAGGAACTGGATTTCTTTTACTATGAGTGCAGCTTGCTAGATTGTACATTAGAAGCAGGGCTGGTGCAAGAGTGTTTGATTACCCACGCGTAGATGCGTTTTGCTCCCCAAAAAAAACAATTGCATCCTCACCTGCTTGTCTTTTACACCCCGACCTCTGTGTGTCTTCCACCCCCCACAGTCCCTCTGCGTCTCTCCCCGCACCTTATCTTTCTCCTCCTAGAACAGTGATGGCGAACCTATGGCACGCGTGCCACAGGTGGCACGCCGGGCCCTCTCTGTGGACACGCGGCCATAGGTTGCTGTCTGTATGCAGCAATGCAGAGTAGGCACCTGCCTACCCAAAAGGCAGGCGCCTACTCTGCTTTCGTGTCGGGAGGCAGGGGGAGGGATCGAGGAAGCAGCTCTCCTGTCCTCCCGCGAGTAATCTGTGTGGAACGTTGCAGCGCGTTACCATGGCAACACTCCACACAGCATCGCGCGGAAGGTCAGGAGAACTGCTCCCTACAGTACTTACCACCAGGGATGGCTGTGTCCCCCCCTCCTTCACCAAAGGTAAGAATAAGGGAGGGATTGGAGATACAGATTTAATATACCTTTTTTATTTTTTTATTAAATGTATCTTTACCACCCCTACAACCCAACACACAGTACCCCCCCACACACAGCACCCCCCCACACACAGCACCCCTACCCCCACACACACACAGCACCACTACCCCGCCACACACATCACTACTAACCCCCACACAGCACCAATACCCTCCCACACACAGCACCACACACAGCACCACTACCCCCACACACAGTACCCCTACCCTCCACACAGCACCCCTACCCAACACACAGCAATATTCAGCAGTCTATATGTGTATGTACTCAGCAGTGTGTGTATTCAGCAGTCTGTGTGTGTGTACTCAGTCGTCTGTGTGTGTGTAATCAGCAGTCTGTCTGTGTATTCAGCAGACTGTGTGTATGTATTCAGCAGTCTGTGTGTGTATTCAGTCTGTCTGCATTTGTATTCAGCAGACTGTGTGTGTATTCAGTCTGTCTGCATTTGTATTCAGCAGACTGTGTGTATGTATTCAACAGTCTGTGTGTGTGTGTGTGTGTGTGTGTATTCAGCAATATGTGTGTGTGCATATTCAGCAATCTGTCTGTGTGTGTATTCAGCAGTGTATGTATTCAGCAGACTGTGTATATGTATTCAGCAGTTTTTGGGTGTATCTATTGAATTTGTTGGAGATACTAATAAATATAAGCTTAATTTTATCTATTTATATCATTATTTAAAATTTGTATAATTGAACTCTCTGTTGTTGTTTTCTTCTTTTAAAACAAAAGTTGTTAATTAGTTCGGACAACTGTACGAGTTGTTTTTTCTAAACTTAAACCTCAGTATTCAGGTTTCATTGCCGTGTTGGCACTTTGAGGAAAAAAAAGTTGGCATGTATTACGGTTTGGGCACTCTGGCTCAAAAAGGTTTGCCATCACTGTCCTAGAACCTCTGTGTGTCTTTCTTCCACTCAGCCACTTCATGTGTCTTCCACCCCCCACAGTCCCTCTGCATCTCTCCCAGCACCTTGTCTTTCTTTTCCTCAGCCCCTTAATATACTGCCTATTTTTGGCAATAAACCCTCTTTTTAGCTTCTCATCTGAGAAACAAGTTTCCATTATTTGTAATGAATATTGTCCTACTGTTGAAGAACCTAGTTTCTACACCCTTATCTTCCAAACATAATATTTGCATTTTGTACTAGAGGGGGGATGACTCAAATTGGCCAACAGAGCACCCGGAAACAGGTACCAACGAAGTAGTAGTTATACAGTAGCCCTAACAAAGTCAACGAAACCCCACAGACTAAGATTCGGACCTGAGGGATGACTATAGTTAACGCGCAATTAAATCCAATGACTGTGACTCAAAAATACATAATATGACTAACACAGACCAAACGAGGTACAGGCAAACATATTAATATTATTATTACTATTACTCATACTACAACGCAGCTTTCGAGTTATATCTGTAGACAAGGTTACCAGCGCGTGACTAAATTCCACACGAAACTAACTAACTGTCGACACTAAGTTCCCATCTCGCACGAATAAGATTCTAGTTGACTGTACAGTTGGGACAACTACATTCTGTATATGCAAAAGTCATAACTTTGTCATTCATTGTATCTTTGAGATCCATGTTCTGTACATATGCTTGTACCATCCAAACTGTATGTCTCCTTACCGATGTTATATTCAAAATGTATCGAAATGCGTTTTATTTGACAAAAATAAATAAATAAATAAATAAAAATATTTGCATTTTGCTTACATCCGTCACAGAAGAAGCAATATAAAGATACAAAATTAAGCCCTGTGTTCAAACCCCCATTACTCCTGGGCAGCAGCAATCAGGGTCGACCTTAGGCCTTTAGGCGCCCTGTGCAAAAAAAATTCACAGTGCCCCTCCCTGGTCACACCTGCTCCATCCATGTATAGTGTATATATAAGGATGTAGTGTTTGTATAGGGACTATTTAATTCAGATTTTTTTTAAAAAAATGTGTGAGTGCTAGTGTGTATTTTTGCAGTGTCCTTTTTGCACTGTTTATGGCAAAGCTATGTTTCATGACTGTTTGTATAATGATTGTCTTCAGGGGTGACTGTGACTGGGTGAGTAAAGGGGTAACTGTGGCAGGGTGAGTGTGACAGGGCAAGGGAGTGAATGAGACAGGGTCAGGGGGGTGAGTGTGACAGAATGAGGGAGTGAATGAGACAGGGTCGGGTTGGGTGAGTGTGACAGAATCAGATAGGTTTGGAGAGGTTAATGTGATAGAATGAGTGTGGCAGAGTGAGTGGTGGTGAGTGCGGCATGGTTGGAGGTGGTAGTGTGACAGGATCAGAAGGGGTTAATATAAGTGTGGCAGAGTGAAGGAGAGTTACAGTGTGTGGAAGGGGGGTGACAGTGTGTCTGTGTACGGAGTGTCAGTGTATGTGAGGGGGTGACATGGCGTGTGTTGATGGGGGTTTGGATAGGAGTGACAGACTGTGAAGGGTGGTGACAGTGTTGAGAGGTGAGACTGTAGAGGGAAGTGACAGTGTGAAGGGGTGACAGACTGTGGCGGGGGGTGACAGACTGTAGAGAGAAGTGACGGTTGTCACGGGCCCGGCGGTCCTGGGGGGCCCGAACTGCTTTGGATAATCGCTATATATATGTGCAGTGCAGGTGTAGCCGCGGGCCCCCGGCTCCCTGTATTTGCAGAGGGGGTCCAGCGGACTGCAGGAGCACTTTACAGATCTTCCCTCTCTCTAACTCCTGCGAGACGTGCGGCCGTTAGAGAAAGGGAAGATCTGTAAAGTGCTCCTGCAGTCCGCTGGGCCCCTTCTGCAAGTACAGGGAGCTGGGGGGCTCACCATGCCACCGGGGATCATGGAATCTTCCCCCCTCCCTGGCCCAGGTAAGAAACAGGGAGGGGGGAATAACTTTCATTACATTACATGCATACCCTAGTAAACACACACACTCTGCATTCATTACACTAACACACACTGCATTCACTACACTGACACACACACACTCTGCATTCACTACACTAACACACACACTCTGCATTCATTACACTAACACACACACTCTGCATTCACTGCACTAACACACACACTGCATTCACTACACTAACACACACTCTGCATTCACTGCACTGACACACACTCTGCATTCACTGCAATAACACACACACTGCATTCAATACAGGAATTGGAAAAAGACGATAATAGATTCATGGCAACAATGTAAAGAAGCCATTATTCATCAATGTAAGATGGAAAGAGGAATATCTTCTAATTTCTGTATTAGTACGGAGAAATACAAAATTTGGGATAAATTAATTAAGATCCTTGAAAGACCTTTACCAGTTAAATGATTGACACACGTATTAACAAATAATGAATTGTAGAGATAAGGAAAATAACTTATGGATAGGGTAAGAGCTATAACCCATAAACATGCTGTTTTGATTGGGTTTGTATGTTTTTATGTCATATCTGTAACATTGGATGATATGTTATAATCATCTTCTGTTTGAGTATTTATGTCTGTAAAATGTATATTTTTGTAGTGTCATTGAGAAAACCAAATAAAATATTTATAAAAAAAAAAGTTATCTTTAGTTTTTTACTCCAAAAGCAATTTATAAAAATAATTACTTTTATTTTTATTAAAAAGTCAGATCTAAAAAAACGAAATATTTGAATGCACCTATAAATACTGATCAGCTATATCATAAAAATCACCAATAGGTGAAATAAATATTACAAATTGCAATGTCACCTGTCAAGGAGTGGGATGCATCAGGCTGCAAGTAAACAGTCCGTTCTTGAATTCCATGTGTTGGAAGCAGGAAAAATAGGCAGGTGAAAAGACCTGAGTGACTTTGACAGGGGGCCATATAGTGATGGTTAAGCGACTGGATCAGAGCATCTCCAAAATGGCAAGTTTTGTGGAGTCTTCCTGGTATGCAGTGGTTAGTACCTAACATAAGTGGTGCAAGGAAGGACAACCAGGGCATCCCGAGCATAAAGGTCAGCAACTTGGATTAACACGCAAGTGGCGAAATGGGCGTTTTCAGTGAAAAGAAACTGACAAATGGTTACACTAACTAGTAAAACGCAGCTCCTAGCGGGTTGTGCCTATTAAGAGAGTATGGGGAAATATCTTCTCCTGTAGGCCTTAAGATAAAATTGTGCTGTTACAAATTCTATTTAATTGACATATTCTGCACAGACTAGTAGAAAGATTGGACATTTGCAGCCATCTTCCTCGCTTCCAAAACATCAGCCAAAGACGAGTGGCTATAAGAAAAAGAGTACATAGTTATAAACAGCATCCTTCTGTATTGCATTTGCTGGAAAATTATACAGCGTATATATTAAAAGTATAAAGTACCTGAAGTTGGTTGTACTCATCCACACTTATGTATGACCGATTCAGTTTAAAACATTGGTTAGCAGATCCTATTTCTTGACACTTATGAGTAAGGCAACAAGGCATATTTAAAAAAAAAATAAAAAATTTAAAAACCGCTGAGGCACCAACAATTTTCATTATTTTATTTAAGTGAAAATTAAATATACTAGATAATTCTGATCCTAACCAGAATGGATTTTCACGGCAATTAGGAAAAGACATTTCTTCAGCCATCACCATATGTGAGATTTCTAGATTCTGTGGTGAATTCCAAAGCTAAAAATTCAGTTCAACCAAGTCAAAAGGTAGTCGGGATATACTTTGAAAAAGGTTTTTTTTTTGTTTTGTTTTTTAGCCATGTTTTCGCACCTCAAAAAAACATAGCAGATTTGTATAGAATAATTGTATAGCTGACCCATCTCCCCTATGCTTAGTGTGAGAAGAGAACATTTCCTGCGCAGTTGGTTTATACTGGGTTCCAGGGTTCTTGCAGTGTTTAATATATGCTGTATGGCTGTTTGTAGGAGTTGATAAATTGACAAAAAAGTAAAGAAAGAAACTACATCTTCTATACCAGTGATGGCGAACCTTTTTGAGCCCGAGTGCCCAAACCGCAATACCTGCCAACTTTTTTCCCCTCAAAGTGCCAACACAGCAATTAAACCTGAATACTGAGGTTTAAGTTTAGAAAAAACAACTCGTACAGTTGTCCGAACTAATTAACAACTTTGTTTTAAAAGAAGAACACAACAGAGAGTTAAATTATACATATTTAAATGATATAAATAGATAAAATTAAGCTTATATTTATTAGTATCTCCAACAAATGCAATACATTCACACACCGGCCGCTAAATACACATACAGACAGACTGCTGAGTACACACAGACTACTGCGTACACACAGATACTGCATTAAGGGGTGCATTGTATGTGTTTGTGTGCAAGGGTGTGGAGTGCTGTGTGTGTGTGTCTGTCTGAGGGGTGCAGTGTGTGTGTGTCTGAGGGTACATTAAAATATATATATATTTTTTTTATTAATTCTGTATCCCCCCCCCCTTCCTCTTACCTTTGGTGAAGGAGTGGGGAAGGGAAGGGGGGGGACACAGCTATCCCTGGTGGTCCGGTGGTGGTAAGTAGGTTTGTGTGAAGCAGCTCTCCTGTACTCCCGCGCGATGCTGTGTGGAGCATTGCCATTGTAACGTGCAGGACAGGAGAGCTGCTTCCTAGAGCCCTCCCCTGCCTCCCGACCCGGAAATAGAGTAGGCGATTGCCGTTTCGGGCAGGCAGGTGCTTACTCTGCAGACAGCCAGCAGCCCCCTCACCCGGCGACCTATGGCCGTGTGCCCACAGAGGGGGCCCGGCGTGCCACCTGTGGCACGCATGCCATAGGATCACCATCACTGTTCTATACGCTCCTAAAAAGGTAAAATACATTTAGTTTATATTAACAGGCTTTATTTGATTAAGTAATAAACAGTTTAAACATTAAGTATATAGTAGATAGCATAAATGATAGTAACCCTGACCACTTAATCTCAATGAAGTGATCTGGGTGCAGTGGTCCTATCATTTTAACTGTTCCATGTAAAACAATGACATTTCGTTAAAACAGCAATGTTTACATGGAAGAGCTAAATGCACCGCTAGGGGATCTCTTCCTGACAGCCATTAAAGCCACTTCAGCCTCCATAGCAAAAGTTAAACTTCGCTATTCAATCAGATGGTCTCACAAACATGTTTGTATTCCAAGCGCGAGGTGTTCCTTTAACCCCTTAAGGACACATGACATGTCATGATTCCCTTTTATTCCAGATGTTTGGTCCTTAAGGGGTTAAAGGGACACTAAAGTCCCCAGGACAACCACAGCTTATTTTATTTGTTCTGGTGAGTAAAATCATTCCATTCAGGGTTTTTTGTTTTGCAGTAAACATTGATTTTGCAGCGAAAATGCAGTGTTTACATTAGGGCTACCTCCACTGGCCACAAGAGGTGCTTCCTGGGGCAGTGCTGCATACACACTGAACTGAGGAGATGCTGATTGGCCAAGGTTGTGTTTGACTTGTGCTGGCTCTGCCCCTGATCTGACTCCTTGACAAACTCACCCAATCCACTGCTTTTCTAAGTGAAAGCATTGTGATTGGCTTTGAGAAACACTTCTGATGATATCAGCCAAGAAGGCAGATCAGAGGCAGAGCCAGGAGCAGCAGCCTGGAGTAGAGGCAAGATTTTACTATATTTAGGAGGGCTAGATGGTGTTTAACATTATAGTATCAAAAATACAAGTTTGTGTTCCTTTAAGTACAAAATCTGTTTCATACCTGTGAATGCAACAGGTCAAATGGATGCTTATTAACAGAAATCTAGACATTTCAAATTTTAGTTTTTTGTTTGTTTTGCTTTTTGTATGCATTGATGGAAAAAAAAACGATTTTTATTATACATTTCTTTCATCTGGCAGAGAAGCAAGGTTTGGTTACCTTAATTGACCAACTGCTGCTCAACATAAGTTTGCCTGCTGCTGTGATTGCTCTGTCTGAAAACTACAGTAGGCAACTTCTGTTGAGCAGCAGTTGGTCAGACAATAGAGTGACTCAACATGGCTGCTCAGATGTGCATAGAGTATAGTCTTCTTTCTATAATCAATCATGTCACTGTCTCCAGCCAAAGGTCTCAAACATCCCGAATTAATGGCAGCTCAGTGTGGGGTTATAAACTGCCAGCCCACTGAGGGCAGAACTTGCAGGGTCCTGGAGCCCTGGGTGTAGTGTAATCGGGAAGGTTGGGAGGTATGCATTGGTAAAATGGAGAATGTTCAGGAGTACCCAAATGGTAGATCCCCAGATGTTTTAGAACTACAACTCCCATTATGCTTTGCATTAGGGATCAACAGATATTGATTTAAGAGCAGATAATCTGAACTTTCATACCGATATTCTGTGCATTCACAATTTGAAGGAAAAAAAATTTTAAAATTCTGCACAAATCTTTTGTTAGCCGAACAGGTTTAATGTATAGGTTTTCTTTTGTAAATCTTTCTTTGATTGTTAAATACATAAACAAGTTAACCCATTGGTCATTATGCAGAGAAGCAAGTGTCCCCTTTCCTCTGCTCTGGCTGACACAGATTAAGTCCACTCCTCATTTTACTTTTATTTCTCCCAACATCATCACACTCTTTAATTTTACATCAGCTAAAAGTTAAACAAAATCTCCTTTATATTTATTTTTTACTTCGCTAAATCCATTCCACAATATATTATGTATTTGTTGCTTACTATGACTTTTGCAAGGCATTACAGCATGGATAGAATATACATATATACACATATATACATACATACATACACACACTAAACAATTTTTTTTTTTAATCTTTCAGATTGTAGTAGTTTTATTTAAAGGAACAGTGTAGTCACCAGAACAACAACAGCTTATTTCATTTGTTCTGGTGAGTAGAATAACTACCTCCAGGCTTTTTGCTGTAAACACCGCTTGTTTCAGAGAAAATGCAGTGTTTACATTACAGCCTAGTGATAACTTCACTGGCCACTCCTCAGATGTCTGTTAGAGAGCCTTCCTGGGTCATGGCTGCCTAAAATGCATCCAAACATTCAGTGTCTCCACTCTCTGCAAGTCAAGGCTAAATAGGGTCCTGGAACGAGGCACATGTGACAGGGAGGGGTTAAAAACCAAGGAGTTGGCCTGGACTCCTAAATATATAAATGAAACCAAGAAGGCTGCACTCACCTGAACATGCATACATTATAGGGTGCTGCTGGGGCCAAAATATACAACATACAAAATACACAATCCAGCGCACTCGCTGGCAGGCTTATGCAATGTATGATCATGTAATGTAACTAAATCCCCATTATTTTTTGCCTAGGTAAGGTGTTTTTAAATAAAACTACTACAATGTGTAAGATTTAAAAATCATTGTTTAGTAAATAAGCGAGTGCGCTGGATTGTGTATTTTGTATGTTGTATATTTTGGCCCCAGCAGCACCCTATAATGTATGCATGTTCAGGTGAGTGCAGCCCTCTTGGATAGAGATATATAGATATCTACATTTAAATATATTGTGTGAAAGAAATGTGAGACTGAGTATTGGAGTAAATAAAATTAAATACTTGGCTTGTTCACCCAGATCAGCAGCCCGGCCCCAAAAAATGTGCACTAGAAGAAAGCCCAGCACACATGCTACTTCAGCTCCTCTCTCCAAGTCGATTCGCAAGCCTGGTGTTGCCGAGCGGAGAGAGGAGATAAAGATTGCGAGCGCCGGGCCACCTGCACCTTTTACATTATCGGCAATATCTGTAACAATAGTGGCAGATACTGATATTTGCCAAAATTTGGAATATCGGCCGAACCAATAATCTGTCCATCCCTACTTTGCATGCCTTTACTTTGCTGCATGTACCACAAGCAGGGCCTATGTTTTTTTAAATCCCCCATAGCAGTGGATGCGCCGAAAACTGTCTGGCTGACCACCTTGTGGCACCCAAGCAGGCGGTGGGCTTACCCACACAGCAGGTAACAACTCTGTCCAAATGTGCTGTGTCCGGAGGGGAGACAATGCGGACAGTGAGAAACTGCCAATGTGTTCTTCCAGCACTGCTCCCTTGCGTCCTATGGTGATTCTGGGTTATGACATCACTAAACAGGGCTCGAGGGAGCAGTGCTGGAGGGGCATGAAGATTACATAAGCACCACACTGGACCCCAGGGAAATTATCCACTAAAGCTCTCCCAGAGGTAGGGAGACTGGGTGGACAAATGAAAAATAGAATTTGAGAGTGTGTGTCAGTGAGTATACCTGCCAGTTTCAGCAATTTTAGACCTGCAGGGGTATTTTTCCATAAAAGGTTGCACAACACTTCTCAATGGCACAGTTAACTGGTAAGGATTAAAGAATACAAAATCATTTAGACAAAAGAAAAGGAGATCCCTGCTTGTAAGGCAGACTACCTATTATCCGTCTTAATGTCTGGGTGCAATCGGAGGCTGAATACATGAAGTACTGTATGAATGGATAGGTCTTTTGCAGTCAAAAATGTGTTTGTGTAATACAATTTAATGTATTTTACCTGCATTTTAACTGTAAAACAAGTAAAGAAAGTAAATGCCCTTTAATGAAATCATAGAGAACACAGTTTATTTTGATCTGGAATAAATGCTTGCAGAGAGACCTGTTATTAGATCCATTACTGGTTCCTTAATGGGAAAAAAACAAAAGAAAAACAAAAAACGTAAGAATACAGTCACAAAGTATTTGCAGCAAAGCTAAAGACTTTGCTGCATAAACTACTTACTGGCAAAATGTTAATATAAACAATGTTAAGCAAATGCTGATAACACAACAATGCTTTGAAATGAAACTGGAAAACCAAAATGTACAGACATATACATACAATATTTACATTTGCTATCGTGCACAACCAAAGGGGAATAAATATTTAAAAATGTGAAGTCTGTAATAAATTTAAAGGAAAATTACAAAAATCTTAAGACAGAGGTGATTTCATAGGACATAGAATCAGATATTTGTTTGGAAAGCAGTGTCATACTTTATTTAAAATAAAACCATGTAAAAACAACATTAAAATGAAGGGAAAAAAAATTCCTGAATTATTTTCTTAAATATAAAGCAAAATTAACTTAACACCAAATATACAAAAAAATGTTTAACCATATACAATATGGGAAACAAAGCCTTCTGTCCAACAGACTTCAATATAAACAAACTATACATCAGACACGATGAAAGGTATGCTTTAAGACAATTAAATTGACTGATCTGCTATGAAAGATGATAGAAAGATTTTGATAGGTCTTTTACTTATTGAAAACTATCCCCTTCACAAAGATGGGTGTAAGATGGTCAAAATGAGCGAGGTTGATATTCTTTGTACGAAATCTACATTGTCGTACTATAATTCTTGCATACCAGAAATCTTTACACTGGTATGGAAATAATATCCATATCTTATAAATGCAAATATTTTGCCATAATCCAAATAAATAAAACTTAAATAAGTATAAGTGGTAAAGTTGCTCATTTACATTAATGATGGATTCCATTAATGAAAAAGAAAATGCTAGGATACATTTCATATTTATCTTGATTTCTAACATTTCTGAATTAGAAATAAGTCCAAGGACAAAGCACTGCTTACATGGATCAAAGCAACAGATCAATGTAATGGTCAGGTCAATTAAAATAAATGAGAGGATGCGGGTTTTTTTTTTTTTTTTTTTTAAATCCCTCACAAAGGTAATAAATTAACAGCAAAATATGATTTCTAGAATCAAGAAAGTTGAGTAATAAATAACTGTATATAGCTGGAACACTCGTGTTAATACACTTTAGATCTGTTTAATATCATTGGAAAAATAAAATGGAGATCTGCATGAGAAAAATAAATAAATAGTACAAATTCAGTTACAAGAACAGAATGTTCTGCTGCATTTACTAGAGTGGCCACATATCTTAACGTGAAATAGGAACCCCTGTCTGTAAATGGTCCTAAATTTTGCAATCATTTAGTACTACTTGTATTGTGAAAGTACATAAACAGTAATAAAATGATAAAGGGAATGAAACGGATTAAGCACCCAATTAACACCCCCCCCCCCCTCCACCCACACACACCACAAATAGCTTACCAATAGGACAACAGGTCAGTAACTGTTCTGGATAAAAATCCTCATGGAAACTGATTTACTGTAATTATAAAAGCTTTAGTGTTAATTGTAATTGACCATGATGTGGACCAATGGTGAGCTTATACCAGTAATGAGACCAACACCTGTTCTCAGAGTTACCTGGCTTAACCCTTTAAGGACACATGACATGTGACATATCATGATTCCCTTTTATTCCAGAAGTTTGATCCTTAAGGGGTTAAAGAGGGGAGGGGAGGAAGAGACGAGTGGAGGGATATATAAGCACATCATGAAGTTCATCTGAGTTTCTTAGATGCAAAACCTTCATTTAAAATTCAACAAGGACTTTTTCAAACATTACATCTGCTCAATGCTTGATCTTGTTTGAATAATAGCCATCTAGACTTTTTATGCATGGCTATTTTCAGAAATTATTAAAAACTATATCTTGAAGTCACAGACTATCAGGGTAAAGCACAATTTTTCTCAAAATGAATAGGCAATAAAACACTAATATTTGTTCAGAACCGTTCTGGACACCAATATGTACCTGTTACCTGTAAAACTTCACACAGAGTAAAAACCTGAGGCTTTGTGAGCGGAGCATTTTAAAAGCACTTGCCATGCAAAAATACTGTGGGTACTACTTTATTAAGAACACTTTCATTTATATATTGATGTATATATTGTGTAAGCCAAATTTCTAACAAGGGCATGGTGAGGAGTAGGGGAAAAATAAAAAGTGAGTCAGTCCACACGAACCATGTCAGTGTACATTTATGTATGCTTTTTGCTAAACACAGAGGGAAGAAAAAAAGAAAAAATTAAAACAAAAAAAAAAAGGATAGATTCCACAGGTGGTAGTTAAACCCAGAACAAGGTTAAATCAACCTGTGGAATTTTTGAATAGTTTCAGATACTTCAGGTACTTTTTTGCTAAATCGCATCTTTTAATTTTACAGACAATTTGAATGACATTACAGTTCCAGTTGTTACTCGGGCTTCTGGACTTCTGTATCCAGCAGCTTGAGTAGATTTTTGTAGTTACAATTAAAGTATTGCACAATGCAGACTGTGTAAAACCACATGAAGGTGAAATTTTCATCCACACATTTTGTGGATGGCAAGTCCACTTTCATCCCAGGAATTTAAAAATATGGGCTTTAGTGGCTTCCGTCACTGCCCAGGAATAGTTCAGTCACACAGCATCACAGTTAAGTTACTGAAACAAATATCAGAAGTAAGAACATGTGTACATTTAAAGATCACTCGTGATCTGGTAGACCAACTTAAGCAAGATCCCTAGGTATGGCATTTGAAATTTTACCGTGGATGGACCTTGTTATAGTGAAGTGTTCAGAATTAAACCTAACACCAAGAATACAGTGGAATGTCAGTGTTTCACATAATTACATATTGTTTGAAGTACATTATAGTGTCACCTTAAACAGATAAACTGTAATGCGCACTTTTCCCCTCTCATGAACTGTCCAGGTTCATACAGCCAGTGAAACCCACAGAGCATGAGGTCTAGGTGTGATACACAACTAATAAAGACCTATCTATGAGAGAAAATTGTGAATATTTAACTATTACCTGAATTGTAAAAATTTTCAATGTTACTAGTCTATATTTGCAAGGATAACATTATGTTATATTTTATAAGAAGGCACCATACAAGTAACTCTTGCTTATTTTAAATAGAGCTTAAAGGACCACTCTAGGCACCCAGACCACTTAAGCTTAATGAAGTGGTCTGGGTGCCTGGTCCAGCTAGGGTTAACCCATTTTTTCATAAACATAGCAGTTTCAGAGAAACTAATATGTTTGTGAATGGGTTAAGCCTTCCCCTAGCCGCTAGAGGCGCTTGCGTGCTTCTCACTGTGATTTTCACAGTGAGAGCACGCCAGCGTCCATAGGAAAGCATTATGAATGCTTTCCTATGTGACCGGCTGAATGCGCGCGCAGCTCTTGCCGCGCGTGCGCATTCAGCCGACGGGGAGGAGAAGAGGAGGATCGGAGAGCAGCTTCCCGTCCAGCGCTGGAAAAAGGTAAGTTTTTACCACTTTCCCCTTTCCAGAGCCGGGCGGGAGGGGGACCCTGAGGGTGGGGGCACCCTCAGGGCACTATAGTGCCAGAAAAACGAGTATGTTTTCCTGGCATTATAGTGGTCCTTTAATGTAGAATTTTGTGACACTTTAAAGTAAGGGTCTCCAATCACCATAGGGCTACCAATTACAGATGAGAGTGCAGAACACAGCTAACCCTAGGTAAAAAGTCAACTGTTATAAAATCGGTTTAACTACTTACATGCCATTTTTGGAATCAATCATTACAGCGCACTGTAGTATTTATGGGGCTTTTGGAGTGTTTCTTTAAAAGAAAACTAATGTCTTGTTGCAAATGTAATCCTTGCACTGTGGGAGTAGTTCTCTTCAGACATCATTGACCAAAGGCAGCAAATGTTTTGGTCCAAAGGGGACTTAAAGAGATACTATAGTCACCAGAACACTACAGCTTATTGTATTTGTTCTGGTGTGTATAATCATTCCCATCAAGCAGGAAACTTTTTTTCAGAGAAAAGGCAGGGTTCACAATACAGCCCAGGGATAACTCCACCGGTCACTCCTCAGATGGAGGGTAGTGGTGCTTCCTGGGGCTGTTCTGCACAATGTGCAGCCCTTTCATTCAGTGTCTCCACCCTCTGCATGGAGACACTGAACTTTCCGCATAGAGATGCATTGAATAATGCATCTCTAGGAGGAGATGCTTATTGGCCTGGGCTTTGTTTGGCTTGTGCTGGCTCTGCCCCTGTAGCAATCTTAGCCACTCCAAGTATTGTGATTGGCTTTGATCAACACTTCTGATGCTGTCAGCCAACCAGGCAGTTCAGGGGCCGCGTCAGCACCAGCAGACTGGCATAAAGGTAATATTTTACTATATTTGGGTGGCTATAGGGGGAGAGGAGGAGAGGGGTTAGATGGTGGTTTTAACACTATAGGTTCGTGTTCCTGACCCTGTGGTGTTCCTTTAAAGAGGCTCCACCATATTTAAAAAAAAAAAAAAAAAAAACCCACAAGGAAAGCCTGAAAATGCACTTAAATGTGGCATTTACTTATATCTATGCAATCCTTCATCTAAAATTATAATAAAACAGTCTTTGCCTGCGTAGAACAAAAACACATTGTTCTGAATTTTAGTGGGCAAAGGTTTGGACTGAAGAATGTTATAAAATCTCAAAATGTCTTAATAAAAGTGTGGCAGCTTTATTCGGCCAAAATATGTGACAAATTGTATGCAATAAAGTACGGTGACCGTAAAGTCATTTGCAAACCATTGAACATCTTTATACAACATTACCACCAAATTATTTTAAACATTTTTGGGGTGGTTTAAAATAATCCATAAATATTTTACCTACCTGACATGCTAGCAGGCATCAAATGCCTAATCCTACAATTCCTTGATCAAATACAGACAAAATTAGAAGACAACCAGGAAATAGCGTTAAAATGTATGATGGAATGCCTTATAGATTTGTACATAGTGCTATACAGGAGGCTTTCAAAAGGAACACTAGAGGCACCCAGGCCACTTTATCTCAATGTTTACATTGCAGGGCAAAACACACCTCTAATGGCATTGCATTAGGATGTTGAGTGTCCTCTGATACTTCTCACAGAGAAGTAATGGATTCAGTGCTTCTCTATGAGAAATATTTGATTGCCACATATGTGCATTAAGTCTACAAAGCTTCTCTAGAAGCATTGGATTGGACAAACCCAATGACATCAGAGGAGGCGGGCCGGTCTGCAGAGAAGAGACTGTTTTAGTGCTGGATTCCATGTAAGTAATTGGTTCATTTACTTAACCTTTTACACTAAAAAGGGTGGCCCTGGAATTCAAAAAAGACCCTCTAATAATTTGGGACACTAAAAACCAATGCTATGGAGCACTATAAAGCATCTCTAAAAGTTTATTTGATTGGTGCAAAAGTAAAATTCACTTGGTTCCACATACTTTAATTTATATGTTGCATGCAAGCTACTGACAGGTACTGATTGTCTAAGTAGTTTAACATGCCCTGCAACCATTTTCCAATTTGTTGGAGGGTACACAAATGTAGAGAACTTTCGAGATGTCCTGCTTT
Organism: Pelobates cultripes; assembly: GCA_933207985.1. NCBI lineage: Eukaryota > Metazoa > Chordata > Amphibia > Anura > Pelobatidae > Pelobates > Pelobates cultripes. The sequence continues at coordinate 51,341,485 of OW240916.1, forward strand.
GTTCTGTACAGTGGCGCATATGTAGGGTCTCTAAATTCATATTTTTTTTTAAATTCTGTTTTTTTCTTCTACTATTGATATGACATTTTAATTAAATACACAAGCAAGTGCAAACAAAACATTACAATAAAAACTTATTGCAAGTCCTCACCATCTCCAAATGAAAGTGCAGATTTGCTACTGACCAATATGATCAACAGCACTTAGAACACTGGTTCTGCATTGCACTTAAATTATACCCCTAAAAATTGCATTCAAATATATTTAAAATGTGTGCAACTGGATTTACATTATGGAACCGACAAGGACAAAACATTCTGCATTGTCATAGTTTGGCCCTTTAAGTGACCCAACCACCTACAGACAAGTTCACTTTCGTGTACATATACCTATAATCTACACATTTTGGATGCAATTATGCCAGCAAATGTATAGATTAAAACGTTAATGTGTGTGAATTTCACTTCCTCTTCACAAAGCAAGACAAAGCATAATTTACACGCACACCAAGGTGACAGGTCACAAAATGAGACTATTGGCATTCTAATTTCCTATCATGATGCAGAAAAGCCTAGATTAGGTTTAAAAAAAATAAAAAATTTATATATATAGTTTTTTTTTGTTTTTTTAACACACACACACACACACACACACAAGCAATTGCCAAGCATGAAACCAAGTTCTATAAAGTGACACCAGGACATGTTCATTACAACATTAATGCTTTGGGGTAGTTCTGGTTTTTTTTTTTTTAAACAAACTTCACCATTTAATAGTACCCCTATAGCACGGATCTGTAGGGCAGATGATGGAAGTGGGCACTATGTCCATCATGGCATGGATTGTCACTAGTCCTCAGAAGGGGCTCTCTGGGCACTTCAAGTACCTATGTTTTGTTACAGTTAAGCGCCCCAATCAAGGAACAGACCTGCATACTCTTTGTTCCATGAAAAAGATGTAAACTCTTGTATATTCAAAAACTATTCTAAGCAACAGAAGAATGCACACTTTTGGAGATTGTTTGGAATCATATCTTGGCAGCCTTAGTGTAGATGCAAATTATACAAAGCAACCAATTCTAGCCTGAAGAAACCTGATTTCCTAACAAACTAATTAAAGGAACACTTGAAATGAAACCTGCAATTCTTTGAAAAACACAATCAACTCACAAATACATTATCCATAATCCACTGATTAAATATTTGCAATGAATGGCATACAATGGAGTTAAAAACGGCTTGACCAAAACCAAGAGGTAGAATGCACTCCATGAATCTAATTTAGAGATGAACAAAGCACCATAGGTAAAGCAATGGATATTCAAATACATGAAACTCTTCTACTGGGTTCACTGAGAATCTGACATTACAGCACAAATGTTCAGGCAGTTCTGTGGAAACATTGCTCAGAATTAAGGCTATTTCCTTCACAGACCACAGGAGTTAAGACTTTTTTTTTTTTTAAAGACAGACTAATTTTAATGAACTATAATAAATTAGGCTTTTTAAGGTATTTTACATTCTACTCTCACATAGAGCACACAAAAACAGAACACCGTAAATAAAGTTTTGCTGTACTGATGAGGAACCGCACATTTACCATTCTCAGCTCAGAACACAGAAATGTATGGATCACATGCCACACCGTAACAGACTACAGTTAACAGGTCATGATAGATATAGGTTTACAGGTTTCTAACCATCTGGCTTGACTTGTGGTATACCGTTAAAGGGACACTAGTCACCAGAACCACTACAGCCTAATGTAGTCATTCTAGTGTCTATAGTATGTCTCTGCATGTTTTTAAAAGTAAATGCTGCCTTTTCACTCACACGGCCACTAGAGGTGCTTCCTGTTTAAGTACTTCACAGGCAGAGTCTCCATGCTCTACATGAAGATGCTGCTCTCACCCTTCTCTCCACTTCCCCTTGCAGGCATTGCTTTCCCTTAGAAAGAATTCAAGCAGGAGGTAGGCCAAGAGGAGGGTTTCCTTGATGACATACATACAGAGCACAGCCTTCTTATGTGCTGATCGACACTGACTGAAGAGGAAGATAGAGCTATTTTTCAACCTGTAATTTTAGAGAAATCTAGATTTTGCTAGCAATAATGCTACCAAAACATAGATGAAATTTGATTATCATTTAAGATTAAGTTGCATTTGTCATGACAAGTACTCTTTAAATTGGATTCTAGACAGGTTCTAGGAAGCTCACTTATGGTTGTGGTATTTAACTGGGTACTTGTAAAATGATTCGATCATGCTCCTTTCAGTAGACAATGTATGTGTGACTGCAACCAAACAGCAAGTAATTGGTCTCAAAAATTCTTAGTTGCATTACCTCATACTTTAAAAACTCATTTAGTAGCTGTCATTTGATAACTTTAAAATTAAATATAATTCAGGTTATAAAATTTGACATTGCATATAACTAAAGGAACACTTCAGTCTGAAAATAGCCCTCAATCCAGCCCCATGTAATGTATTACAGATGTGTGGTTCTTATGCTTTTCTGTTGGGCTCCCAAAATGATGTTCGCTTGCTAATACATTCATCAAATTGGAAAACTAGTATTAGTACATGTTAGTCTTTCATTTAACTGTAATATTACATTGACATGATATGCCAGGCAACATAATCACTAGAGCTCATTGTAGTGATTTTGGTACAAAGAGTACTTTAATGCACTCCCTCGTGTTTATGTAAGTTATACACCGATGTACACAAAAACTTCCTCAGGCACTCAAGCCTCACCATCTCTGTCCAAAATACTGTATCAGTAGGAGTAATCAGGAATTAGAGAAGGGCTAAAAAGGTAACCAATTTGGAGCAGCCAAACCATGCTCACTAATAATTTGGACACAAAATGAGGAAAGTGAAACTTCCTCATATGAAAACTGGAACTGCAGCAGTATGTAAATTAAAATCACATTTCCAAAAATATTACAGGCCCTAAAATGCAAATGAACTTCAAACAAGTACAAGGCAGACTACTGTAATGAACGCAAGCAGTGAAGTACTAGAAATAAAAATACTATGGTGGCATGTATGTATTTTTGGATTACTTCAGATATGCATACCAGATTTAAGTTTTAGTTGCACTAGTTATCTTGAGTGAAATCTGAAGACCCAACCAAATATATCTTACTTGTGACATCAATGGTTATGATTAACAGAAAAAAAAAAAAAAAAAGCTGTCAATTTTCAGGATTTGATAAAAGAATCTTTAATACTAATGCTGACTGTGTTGGTGAATTTCATTGAAATGCCACCCATAACACAACACAGGTAGGTACCACATTGTCTTGCAAAGCTTGAAGTTAACAAATTGACAAAAGGTGAAGCTTCGTCAACTTTTGTCCAATCCCAGCAGCTGGCACAAATAACACCTGTGGGATTCAAGCATGGTCTTGCACAGAGAGCAGCTCCTGGCCATAAACACTGTCTGTACAGTTAAAACAGTATCGATGACCACAAATTACAATATAAGCATCTGTTTCAAGCTAGAAACACGTTTTGGATACAGGCTTTCCTTTTTCATTTTGTGTAGGTTTCCATTTGCAAGTCAGTTTTTTTTTCAGCAGCAGACCCTCCCACCTCCTGGACAGCTCACTAAGAATGCAGCTTCACAATGAATGTAAAATGGATGCTGTCAAGGAGGTGGGAGAGTCTGCTGCTGATTGGCTGTAATGTGTATGCTGACTGAGGTACAGGGTCAAAGTTTACTCAATGATGACATGGGGGCGGACCGAACAGCGAATATGTTCGCCGTCCGCGGCGAACCGTGCGGGACATCACTAATCACAAGGAATATATAAATATGAATTTGACATTCTTTAGAGATGGCAAGAGCTCATACCATCCAAAAAAGCTTGCCTCTTACCCGAGAGATGGTGCCAATAGACTACTGGTACCAAAACTACTGAAGTCCTCTGAATTGCTCATGATACTTCTATCGCTCTTTCATTTGCCACACATCCAATACATTTAAATGCTTAAAGCAGGCAGGCATAAGACAAAGTAACATCCTACTTTGTCTCGGTTTCTTTTTTGACCGGGTTGGATATTCAGTGAAATTAATAGTCAGTATGAGTATTTCATAAAAATTGTATCTTTATGAAATACTAATTTTTGCAAGGGAGACAGAGTGCAGATTTGAACACTTCAAGCACCATAATCATTACAGTGCATGGTTCAGAATTCCTTGGCGCTTTCCCAATGTAATTCTTCTTACCCAGGATCCACTAGGTGCCATTCCCTGACCTGCTACAACCATAAGCTTTCTGCGAAGCCAGGTGGAGCACGGCATAACTCAATGGCAGTGATCGACTTATGCTCTCAGCCAAAGAGATGGCCATGAACTGGGTTCTTGGCTCAGGAGTGTTAATGGAAACTCCCAACACGAACTTCCTGCCCTCAGGAGCAGAACAGGTAAGGCAGGAAGTGGTGCATGGTGGACCCTCAGGTATGAAGTCAAACCAAATAGCAAACAGTCCAACTTACATGGCTTTAGGGTTCAGGTGTTTTGAATGTCAATTTAAATAGCTTAAAGATTTTTAGACTTTTTAGAATTGAAACATATTGGTAACAATCCATTGTTTCGCTAAAGACCCTTTCCACAATTTTATTTTGTTCTAGGTAAATACATGCATGTACAATCATCTCATAGCTAAAATTATTGAATCCTAATGCATTACACTCCCACAGACCAGCAGAGGTCCAGTCTTGGAGACATCTTTAGGACAAAATACCAGTCAGTACTATTCATTAACATTTGCACTGAAAAGGATCACAAGTGCCTCGGTCCTCAAATGCATGAATGGGATCAGGATTGTGGCAGATCCTCGACAGTACACCACCTATGATTATGTTAGTTGCTGAATTCTAAGGGTTTCCAAAAATATCACAAACATTAAAGGATCACTATAGTGTCAGGAAAACAAAGCTGGGTCCCCCTTCCGTGGCACTGAAGGGGTTAGAACGCTGGGCTCCCTCTGTGCTGGTGACCTCTCCTGCCCCGCCGACGTCAACTCCCAAGTGGAGCGGAATGCGCATGCAAACTGTCGCATCCAGCGTCGCAAATGCGCCTCTAGCGGCTGTCAGGAAGACAGCCACTAGAGGTTGGATTATGGGAAGGGTTAAAAACTGAGGGACCTGGCACCCAGACCACTTCATTGAGCTGAAGAGGTCTGGGTGACTATAGTGTCCCTTTAAAGTGGATTTAAAGCCTGCCAATATGATCAATGTTTATACATTTGACAGTATTACAAAGTCTGAATGCTTAATGCAACAAATAAAATTCTCTCTAGAGTTTAGACCATTTCTGAAGCAATTCATTTCTATGGGGAAAAATATGACATAGTTGGCTTAGAGAGTGCTGCAAGCATGCTGGTGTGCCAAGGTGAAATGGTTTTAAATTACATTTCTGTAGAATTAAAAAAGTTTAAAAAGCAGGTTTAGCTCTGCCATTGACAAACAAATGTCAAATCATCCTTTTTGGGGACTATGGATGCCTTTATTTTCAAGCCCACTTGATTTGTACACACAAATTGCCATGTACAGATCATATTAACATAATTAAACCACTTCATCTATAAGAGATTCCAATTTAACCCCTTATGTACCAACAGCATTTTTGCAGACAGAATATATAGGATGCCCTATACAAACATTTTGCATATATACCATTAGCAATTATTTACAGTCTCTGCTCTAGGAGACATTTCAAAATGGTATCTGATCATTAAAAGACGAGATTGTTAGATCTGTATTAGATTGGTCCTTACACGTTAGAACCAAGGGAATCACTACCCCAATCCTTCAGTCAAGTGTATAACCATACTGAGATTTTGCAACATATTCATTGACATTGTACCTAAATAATTTCTAACCTCTATAATGAACATTTCCACACCTGAAGTGGAGATGACAATATCAAATCAAAGTGTTAACAGGCATTAGAAACTCATTAAGTGTGGCAAAAATAAAGGAATTTACAGCATATCAATAGCAACGTTAGTTGCCACAGTAGATAGGCCTTTGCAGATGTACCTCTATGCAAGTTAAATTAAAATGCAGTGTTTTATAAGTACATGCAATAAGCCTTTGAGCTGTTGTAACGTTTTCAGGAAACATTTAGGAAAACAGAAGTTTTAGGTTACTAGCTTAAAATTAGGAAGCTTAAAATAAAGGACTGTAGTTCCTATGGATGAACTAAGTTACTTGAAGCAGAAATGTTAACCTAAAGTGTTGAATGATCCCCATGTGCTATATCTGTTTGCAGGCATAGATATCAAAACAAAAGAACAAAATAATAAACGAAAACAAAAAGTTGAGCAAAACAAAAATCAAATTTAATGGTCTTAAATGCAAAATAAACAAAATGAAAACACAAAAAAGCAAAAGAAATCAAGAGGAACAAAACTGAAAAGTTCAAGGCATTCTGTAGAAACTTGTAAGGGCCGTTAGTTTTACTTTAACTATAATCAGATATTTTGTTAATATTTAACTTGAAAACTGTTGAAAGTTCCTTAAAAGAAACAAATAAATGAAACAAAAAAAAGTAAAAATAAATCCCTAGGTCACAAAAAGGGATGCGAAAAAAAGCACAATGCTCAAATGTTTATACAGGTTATAATCCCTATCATTTTAAACTATGCTTAATGTTATTTGAAAAACAATACATAGTTCAGTAAGTGTATGTACCACTACAGAGTGCACCACGTACACAGACAAAAGGGAAAAAAATAACTATGTTAAGAATAGAAACATGGAACAGGTTTCTGGGAGTCCTTACTTTAACTATGGAATTGTCTGAGTTTCCATGGAACTCTTTGGTCCATTCCGATCATATGGATTGATGGGAATAAAATATTAAAACTTTAAGTTTGAAAATGTAACTTGCAGGAAAAGTGGCTTTTAAACAGGAAGAGACTTCCCATTTAGGACCAAACTGAATAAATGACAGCAATATTACATCTGTTCAGATAAGGTGGTTTTGGGCAACTGATTTTGGATTGCAATATTGATACTGCTCAATAGGTGAGAATCTGGACTGGGAAGGAAGCTGGCATTCCTTGTCAACCTGCAAGAAAGAGCATCATTCACACCATTTGGGATGTCACAATAGGACCCGGATAGAAAAGTATGGTGTCATGAGCCCATAAACTCTAAAATGCTTGATCTCATTTCACGTAATGCCAATTTACACTTCCCAAAGTTAGAGGGAAAAATATATATATATATTACATACACTTACGCCATTTTCATTTTTAATCACAAAAAATGGCTACTTATATAATGTTGGAAGTTATCACAGTCATTAATCAAATGTCCTACATGGGACTGCACATATAATAGACACATGCTGTTGCTGCTACAGATCTCCACTATGAGAAGCCTGACAAGTCTGCTGTTAACTATGCAATTGAAACTGCAGACAAATACTAATCTCTGTAACTCTACAGGCTTTTAAAGTCTGAGATGGGGAAAAAAAATACAAAAGTTAAGCTGCATACTTTACAGCTTCATTAAAAAAGTTAATTCCAGCGTCTGGAATATATAACAACCCACAGAGCAAACTTTTTGAAAGTCTTCAAGATTAATGCATGCTTAAACTTATCACCATCCGTAGGGTATTTTATGCAATCTATCCATATTTTATTCAAATAATTAATGTAAATAACTTAATGAACTTAAAATTGGTCTAACATGGTGGGATCTCTCAAACATTTGAACATGTAAGTTGCATCCCCAGAGTATAAAAAATCCTTTTCCACTTTTCATTTAGACTAAGACAAAAAACACACTTGTGAAAATTGGCGCAAAATGAGTATTACACTAACCAAAAAAAAAAAAAAAAGGAGAAAAAAAAATAAAGAGTTTTCCCCCAACTTTGTCAATCTTAATTTCTCTATTTCATACAAAATTTTAAGAGCAAGTTATTTGTGGGACTTGCTGGTTTTGAAGGAAACTTGTAAGGTTTTGTCCCCTAGACGGTAGCCATTAAGACTTGCAATGGCCATGGCAGCTTCTTCATAGTTTGTCATCGTCACAAAACCAAAACCTTTGCACTTGTTGGTGTTAAAATCACGGATAACCTTCACATTAGTGACAGCTCCAAAAGGCCCAAACATCTGCCAAAGGATTCCTTCATCTGCATCCTGGCCAAGGTTATATATGAAGATGCACCATCCAGATGAAGCACTGCTTGCAACATTTACACCAGATATACTGCTCATGTGATCAACTCCCATTGGGGAAAACCTGTTTCAAAGAAAAGGTATTTGTAAACAAATTTCACAGACTGCACATCTATTTTCAGTTCCCTGTAACTTTTGTACCATCATGTCGAGGAGTGCTTGATACCAGATATGAATTATGGAGATACAGCTTGCAGACCAGGATAGGTAAAGCAAACCATTACATAACAAATTGCACATGCCCATAAATAAGTGTAAACCAAAGGGAATTAAAGAAACCACCAGTTTAAAAGTTCTTCTGACAATTAGCTTTTGGACATTAGAGAAAGTTGCTTAGGGATTTTCAAGTGCTGATTAGAGCTTTTATGAAAGGAAATATAAACTGGGAAATGGTTATGGTCCAAGATTGAACTCACCTGAATCTTTGGGCCTGGTGGTGAACTGGGCCACCAAAACGCCGAGCAGGAGAGTGGCACAACTGGGAGAGGAGGGCCATGTTTTTATTCTGATTAGGATTGGCAGCAAATTTCACGGTGATGGGTTCTGATGAACCTGGAGGTTTGTGGCCATTGAAACTTGCTATAGCCTCTTCTGCTTCAGATCGCTTATCAAACCGTATAAAAGCAACTCCTCGTGATAACCCTTTGGGAGAGGCAAAAAAAAACAAAAAACTTTTTATATAGTATTTTAAACTAAATTACAATCCTTTATAAACACACACCCCCATACAGTGATATGAAAACGAAAGGGGCAATATTTTGGTTAATATATCCTAAACCCCTAAAATCTACCTGGCTGCTATTCTAACCAGCTCTCTGTACAATGCATCATTAGCAGTTAATATTACAATACAATTTCAACGTGAACACCTTATTGAACACTTTCAGATCCTCGCAATGCAATTATAGGTAAACTTACTTTGTTAAATGCATACTGCTACTACCACCACCACCTATATTTGTGACACTTGGAAAAGCTACATCCAGAGTGTTTTACTTTAAACTTTGAGGACTTTACTCACCAAAACACAGAACTGTAGTGAACCAGAAAGGCAACAAGTTTAAATAACCATTATGATTATTATATATGGAGCTATAGTCACAGCATGGCTAGTTCATGCCAAATTGTGTGTTTTGTTTTTCAACTCTAGCATTCAGTGCACAAGGAATAAAGCCTACAAAAGGGAACAAAATAAATAGCTGCACACTCAAGTATAAATACTAAGAGTTATGACATCCATGAGCCAACTGTATACTGTTTTTCCTCAACAAATAATTCAGTTGAGGAAATTCAAAAATGGCAAAGTATTAAAGATTAATAAATCTATAAACATTCAAAATACAACACGCTACAACTATGCAGGGCAACCAGTGAAAGTCAAGTCTGATAGTCACAATGTTTAAAGCCCAGCAAACTCAAAGCAAGTGTTTATGTCGTAGTTCAGAATTTTTTTTTTTTAAGTGATCTTTCCCTTGCCTCATCTAAGGCTAGAACTAGATAATATTAAACAGAGGTCACTAGAGTCAACACCATGGGCTCTTGAATACAGGTTTGCTACATATGAACGTACTGAATAGCTAGACAGAAGATATTGCATAAAAAAAATATTTCCAGTATTGGCACAGGATTAAAGGTAAGAGAATATAACAATATTGACAAAAAAAAAAAAAAAATGTAAAATGCATCTTAAGTACAATTTGAAGAATATTTATGACTACCTGTGGCCTGATCAACAAGGACACGTGAATTGATAATACGTCCAAATCCTGAAAACATGTCTTCCACATCCTTTTGCGTCATTGTCCTTGGGAGTCCACTGATGTACAAGTTTGCATCCTTTATGTTTTCGGAACTTGGACGAGCAAATGATACCTAAACAAAAAAAAACATAAGTAAAAACCCAAGGGAATGCATTCATGAATTTTTATTTTACACATATTGAGCAGTTTCACCTAGAGATATCAATCCTTTCTAAACAGCAAATTATATTCACCAAGCTGGTTGAAAGTAGAAAAAAAAAAAAACACAACCTAAAGACAGACGTTCACTTAAGTTCTCAGTTTCATCATGTTTCCTTTGAGTAAACAGATTGGCATGTGATTTAAAAGACCAACAACTAAGTTGCACAGTAGTGACTATATCTTATTTATTCCTACAACATCAAAGAGCAAGAGGTCCAGACTTGAATAAACCAAGTATAGATAAAACATGTTCCAATGTTTTCTTTGACTAGATTTGAAACCCGTTTTCTCAGGTTTAAAACACCCATTGCAGTTGCCAACATTTTTTTCTACAGCAAAATAACTGTACCACATTCTTATGGAGTAGAAGACACAGCATTAGCACAGAAACTAGATAAGGACACATTTTGGAGGTGGGCTTGGCACAATATGAACAAAGGGTTTCACTAACCAGACATTTTAAGGCAAGTCTATCTAGCAGTAGCCATGAAAGTTGTGTGTGTCCTAATTTCCATGTATTTTAGGATGTCAGCATTATTACTATTATGTAATGCATGTTCTTGTTGTGCGCCCCATCTCTTAGATATAGATTACACTTAGGACAACAATGAGCTAATGATACAAAATATCAGTAAAGAGGGCTATGCAGTTATATTTCTTGCCTACAGTTAATATTGCTGTATCACACCCATTATACAAGAGAGATTTACCTTTATAGTTTTTGATTGCAGTCTCAGTCCATTTAGTGTGTTTATTGCTCTTTCAGCATCTTTTGCATTTAGATAGTTTACAAAACCATATCCTAAGCTGTGTCCTGTGAAGGAAAGCATACGTTTATGAGTGGGGGTTAAGTATTTGCAGTAACCTGAAAAAAAAAGTCTTGAGATTTTAAGTTTTGATAAAGAACATGATTTGCTCCATGCAGAAAAGTCAAACATATTGCATGCTAGTGGCCCATCAATGCAGTGAGCAGATATTTGTCAATTCATATCAAGCAGTGGTTCCAAAACCAGACCTCACACCCACCCTACCAGTGCAGGATTCAGTGATTACCTAGTTGTGTCTTTTTCCCTGTAAACAAAAAAAAAAAAAAAAAAACAACACACACCACCTTTGACTCAAATGGGTAATCCCTAAATCATGGACTGGTAATTAGGGGGGAGGTTTGGGAACCACTGATCTAAAGAATTGATTACACACACCCCATTGTGTCTGCATCATAAATCAGTCAGCATGTGGAGTACCAAGGAAATAATCAAGTTAGAACTTTTATTTTATTTTTTTAATAAACTGACATTTGAGTAATATGGTTTTCCATATAAGTTCGAACAGTACCGTAATTTGGCATATAGTGCTAACATTTTTCCACATAAACATTATGAAGTACCATGCATTATGGGGAAAAAAGTTCTCCCAGCACACAAAATAGGGTTCCTCAATCATCATTTACAACAGAATTTTTACTTCACTTACACATTATCCAGGTAAACCTGGCAGATATGATAGGCTTGGATTGCCTGGCAACTCTTCATCCAAAATTCACAGCTTACCACTGTTAACTAGTCATATGGTTTGGAAAACACATTCATTGTGTAAAAAATTAAACAGAGCAAAATAAATTTCAGCTCATGCGTATGGCAAGGTCCCCCAACACTGACACTTATGCAATTGATTTTACTTCACTATTGAAATACATTCCAAATTATTAAACATGATTATTCAGTAGTATATTGTCAAAGGCAATATAGAGGTTAAGACAAACCCTTAGGTTCTTACTTTCACATTTTTCTTTCTTGTCAAAATATGTTGAAAGTATAAGCTTAATTGAACACATGGTAAATAAGATTACAAAGTAAACCGTGAGAAAATATTCAATAAATACAAGACACCAATGAAGAGCTAATGCTTACAGTTCACACTAGGCAAAACGCAAATACATAAAAACACAAGATGAAAAAATGGAAGATAAAAAGGTCAACTCACCTATCTGCTTACCTGCAACTTTATCACGTATAAGTTTTGCAGATTCAACCTCACCAATACTACTGAAGAGGCTGCGTAACTCATCCTGTGTCATGTTTTGAGGAAGATAATTCACAATCAAGTTGGTTCTGCCAATGTCATCCCTGCACACATCATCCATGTGATCTTCATAACCGTTAGACATGTTTTATTATTTTAATACCTATTGAGCAAATGTCAAAAAGAAAACCACTACTTTAAAATGCATGTTTAAAACTTCCAATTAAAGCCGTAAAAAGTTACATCATATGTAAATCTCTGTAAGCATATATACATAATATTTTAAATCTTAAATTGTATTACAATGAAAACAATCACGATCAGCATTGTTTGCATTACAATAAAGGCACCTGGTTAAGAAAATGTGTCAATGTTGGAAAGACAAAAAAAAAAAATCTACTTGACCAGAGTAGGAGTTCTCCTACAGCAGAGACTGCTGTATATAGAAATGTTTGCAAGAATGATTGGCTACACATGTGCATGCTGTTGACTAGTTCTGAGTGTGAAGATTAGGGATGCAATTGAGAGTAGTTTAAATTGACACTGTAGACACTACAACCATTTAACCTCCTTGAAAATATTTATACTCCTTGAACTAGTTGAAATAGTTATAGTACCTGACATCCCCTGGCACTGCACTCAATTCAGTGTTAAACCCAAGAATAAGGAAGCATAACCTTGGAGGGCACATCAAGAGAAGCTGGTCACTTGACATGGCACCAAATATTGCCCATAGAGATGCATTGGTATAAGGATAAGCTAAAGTCAGGAATTTGTTTTTGAAGGCTCATAGTTGGTCATGAGTTTTTAGCTATTGTTTGAGTCTTAATTTTTCGTTTTATTGCTTTTCTATGATTATCTCAGTATTTATGGTTCAAGCAACTCGTATATTGTTTGCCACAATCAGAGTTAAGAGTATCTATGAATCTCAGTGTTGCATTAATCTACGCTGCCTTTTCCTTCCTCTACATCACTGAGGGACTGGCTGGTTCTCACAGCAGTGACTGACCTCTCATTCATTTGAAGTAGAGAACACATATGCATGCTCACTATTTTCTAATACAAACACATGCAAAGGTACCAATGTTGCCCATCAGCTTATTTTAAGAGAAAGTTCATGCCATGGTAGTATCGCACACGTGCAAGAATCTACATAAACTAGAGCTGTAACGAAGCCACTTAATTACCACAGTAATCTTGAACCACAAATGTAAAGGTGTTCCAATATAAGCAAACATTGGCTGCCTATTTTGCATAATTTAGCAGTAAGTGTGGCAAGAGAACAATTTATCATGGACAACACTCCTTGTTTCTTTATTATGCTGAAAGTTTGAATTCTTACACTACTACTTAGGAGGTTTCCAATGGAGAGTAATGTTTGTGACCAACACAGGAACTTACACAGCATCCAATAATTCCCAACATGTGGGTTCAACTATATATTAAAGGGATTCCATAGTGTAAGGAATACAAAGTAGTATTCCTTACACTATTTTATCCTCTGGTCCCTCCCCTCAGGATGTAAAGAGTTAAAACCCCTTTTTTTACTCACCCAATTGATGCAAGAGCATTAGGTGCCCGCATAGGAAAGCACTGTTTCAGTGCATTCCTATAGGAATTTCTCTGAAGCTGGATGTCCTCACGCAGAGCGTTATGACATCCAGGATCAGTGACCACTTCAATGAGCTGAAGTTGTCTGGGTGACTATAGTGTCCCTTTAAAGAAGTGTCATATCAGACATTTTACTGGTTACGCAGAATAATTTTAAAAAGTCTTCATTGAATAATTGAAATATAAATACTTTTAAAGTAAAATACTAATATAAGGCCTCAACAAATCCCAAGTGTCAAGTCGCCATGATGACTAGGGCACCTGGGTATGTTAGCCCATTCCCTTTGAGGTGGACGGTTGGCTGAGGGAAAATAGAGGTGGGTAGGCAGCTGTAAAGAATAAAGGCAGCAAGGGAGCTGTAATCTTCCTGCTCTGCAGTGATTCCATGAGCTGGAATATGACTTCACTCCGTCCCCTGCATCACTGAATGGCGCACATAGAGTTTGAAGATGCTTGCAGCCCAACTGGACTCCAGGAAAAGATTATCCAATCCAGCTGTTCCAAAGGTAGGGAGGCTGGATGCATGTAAATTGAATAAAACTAATAAATTGTGGGTATGAGACACTCACTTTGTTTAGGTGACTGCCATCATTATTCCTATGATCAGGCAGAATTTTGGCATTGAGGATATTTTAATCCACAGCCATCTACTCCATCAAATGTATATCACAATCTGTCAGCTAAAAAAACAAAAACAAATAGATATATACCTAACTTGACCATAGCTTTATGAAAACCTAGCAATGGCATTTATTGGGGTACTGTGGTAGTCAAACGGAGGATACCAAACTTTCTTACTACAGCAGGACACATCAAGCATACAATGTAAATACTAAAAAGAACACGTGCAAAAAAAAAAAAAGTGGAATACAAAAAAGTTTAAACATAACCACTATCTTTGTGATAAAATACTAATAGAAGGCCCAACGTATCCTATATAAAATACCCAGCACTGTTAACTTATTGCATATGCATACTTTTTGCCTATTATAGTCAGTATAATAAATGTTACTATGCATATTAACTTCAAGGTTTAGAACAGTTAAGTGCACACAAAAAAAATCAAAAAAAAAAATCAACCTAATCAAGTATTTCCAAAATCTGGGTGAACACATAGAATTATCTTGGCCCTCAAATAGCTGAGAATTACAAAAAGCAACCACAAGCACACTGGGAATAAGGAAGTTATGTATATAATGAAAGATAGGGACAAAGTGGGAACAATAAGTATAGAGATCACATTGTTTCCCTGATGTCTACTCCAATTACAGAATATTTCCCCAAATTAATTTTTTTTTTTTACACTAACAGTATTCACTTGGATGCAACACTGAAAAACAATATTATCAAGACAAGTCAGGTGTTCTTGTGAGTGCAAAGTGCTATAAATGGACACTTTCTATTTTACACAGCGATTTATTCTTATTTTGCATTTAACCCCCCTACCCCCCATTGCCCCTAGCCTTACTAGATACAGACACAGTAAACATTACTGTGAGATAACACACAAACGAATGAGACAATATCGAGTGGAGGGAAGGATGGCTTAGCAATGCATGCAGCAGACATGCGAGTTGATGTTTTGCTGTATATTAGTTATCGCCCGGACCTGACATGGTTACACCGTACTATAATCTTTCATAAGGAATACCATGTGATTGCCGTTAGGACCAAAACACAGTGAGACCTCAAATTATCAGCAACTATAGTAAACAGTGCCCTAATACCGACCCACAGAGCCCCCCCCCACCCAAAGCCGCCCTTCCCCGGCGGCACCGACTACACAGAGCCCCAAAGTCGCCTTCCCGCGTCACCGACCGACAGAGCCCCCAAATACCGACCGACAGAGCCCAAATACCGACCCAGAGCCCCCCCAAAGCCGCCCTTCCCCGCACGGCACCGACACACAGGGTAAAGTCGCCCTTCCCCGCACGTCGCCGACCGACAGAGCCCCCAAATTACCGACCGACAGGCCACCCCAATACCGACCGACCTCGCCCTTCCCCGCACGTCACCGACCGACAGGCCCCCCAGAAACCTTGACAGAGACCCCCAAATACCGACCGACAGGGCCCCCAAATACCGACCGACAGGGACCGACAGAGCCCAAATACCGACAGAGCCCCCACCGACCCACAGAGCCCCCCTAATACCGGCCTAACACGGTTTCCCGCGCTCCCTGCACCCCGGCCAGTATCGCCGATAACCTGCAAGGCGGGAATTCCGTTACTGTTTGTAGATGGAGCGAGGAATCACCGCTATACCCGCAGCCCGGGCCGCTATCACAGCGGGAGGAAGGCAGGCATGGTACCGGGAGTACAGCGGGGCTCAGGCGATACCGGCCGGGAAGAAAAACCAAACCCCCTCCGACACTCACTCACTCACTCACATTCTCTCTCTCACACAAAGGGAGTGCGGCGCACGAGGCTAGGCCGGAGCCCAGCCGCCCGCACGGTGTGTGGGGGAGGGAGCGGCCGCACCATCCGCGGTGTAACACGGTGCCGGCCGGTATCCCCCTCCGAGGAGGCCGCTGTGAGGGCCGAGGCGGGCAGCCCGCAGGAGCCGAGGACTCGGGCCGCGCTTCAGGCCTAGTACGAGCAGCCCCGCTCCGGCACTGCTAACAGGCGGCCCCGGGGGGAGCAGAGGCCGATATAGCTGCGAGCGCTAGTCTTACCCTGGGAGCTTCCCGCTCTGGTTCAGAAGGATGAGCGGCTCTGTACGTGGCCCGGTTCGGACGTTCCCAGCACAGAGAGCGAAATCCGGCGTCACACGGGCGAAAAAAAAAAAAAAGGAAAAAAAAAAAAAAGAAAGGAGACCAATATGGCCGAGTCCAGACGCGCACGCGCAGTGCCAGCCTCAATCCCCGCCCACCCCGAACTCTGATTGGACGGAGTCCTCCCAGCGAGGATTCTCATTGGTCTCAATCTTTGCGTTTCACTAAGCTCCAGAGGTGTGACGCCACTTCCGGTCTGTGCGATAAGATGGTGGGCAGAGAGAGCGGGAGAATGGCGGCATTGTCATTTCAATGGCTGCATGTGTACAATATGCAGATTAGAGGGACGAGCCGCATAATAAACACAATGTTCGATACAACATGGCTCCAAATCTTTTATATATATATATTATTTTTTATTTTGTTGTTGAAAGCTTCAAATTCCTAGTGTGTTCTTTACAATATCCAGTTTAATGAATAACCCTGCCTGGCTGGAGGGAGATAGGGGGAAACATGAAAATTATGACTCTACCTGTTTGAGGATTTATGTACTTTTATTCCTCACACGATTGGTTTAACAGAACTGTTATATATATATATATATATATATATATATATATATATAATTATGTTTTACCTTAAACGAGATTCATTGAAAAATGTTTAAACAAATTATGCTTTTACTAAGCTACTTTGCATACAGAATTGGATAAGTAAATAATGTGTATATTTATGAAATGCATGTTTAGAAGGATACAAAATGAAGCCTCACACAACTCTGGGACGGCAGCAATGACTATAGTATACATTAGCTCCAATACATACAATAGAAACCAAAGAAAAGAGTTACTTGCACACTATCCCAATGCACATTTAAATAATTGATATTTTGTATGTTTGTAAAGCCTTATATTATGTCTACCACTTGCCTACTGAATAACCCTGAAAGTCATGCCTTCAGGGACAAGTCTAGATTACACATTACAGTATACAGGCATACCCCGCTTTACATACACTCACTTTAAGTACACTCGCGAGTACAGACAAACCCGCGAGTGTACGTAAAGGTGCCTTGCGAGTACAGACATTCCAGCGCCTCTTCTGTCCGCAAGTGAACAGGAAATGGAATGTTCTATTCTCGCCGGGAGCAGCTCAGTTCAGTAGCTTTGGGGCAAGAAACTTTCACACCTTCTGACATGGCACAGGTTAATCATCTCAAATTTATAATATCTACTCCTAGCTGAACATATATATTTTTTTTCTGCCCCTACATTGTCCATATTCTGCAATCTGCCCCATCCAGGGAAAGGAGGAGGTGTTTCTAAACAAAGTGTGCAACTAAGCTGCTGACTAATACAAATTGGCACTGTATTGACAGAAAATGGCCCAGTGGGCAGGTTTATTTTACTTTTCCTCCCAGTTTAAGGTTGTCACTTGAGTAAAACATTAAAGATAAATGGTACAATCTGGAATTAGATTTTTCTTTTTACTGTTTGTTTTAACTGAATAAAAGCCCACTGGAAATCACTAAATAAATCACTGGAAATAAAATCACTGGAAATCTGCAGTTGCAGTGTCAGTTATGCCTGTAAATTACTATTGCAATGCAGTACATGCAATGGGAAGTGAAAAAAGGTATTGCTTCACTTTAAAGTACATTTTTGTTTTACATACATGCTCTGGTCTATATTTTTTTTATATTATTATTATTATTGCCATTTATATAGCGCCAACAGATTACGTAGCGCTTTACAACATTATGAGAGGGGTGATTTAACTATAAATAGGACAATTACAAGAACGATAGGTTGAAGAGGAACCCTGCTCAAACGAGCTTACAGTCTATAGGGTAAATCAGTATGCTAAACTGGAGCTTGCTTGGGCACACAACCCTGTTTCATTCCGAACTTTTAAGAATGTTCCTGTGTATGCCAAGTATGTTGCAATGTCTGAGAAACTGGGAAGAAATTGATATTGAATGAGGCCATGTAAAGCAGTTCACAAATACATTAATTGACCTTTAGACTCCTCATTCGGTAGGTGGTGGTGGACATGCAATATATGGATTAGTACAGCTTAATGTGGTTATTCTACATAACCTTTAAACCCCCAATGCATAGCATTGGTTTGGTATACTACAGTTCTCGAGTTATCAATTAAAGGACCAGAAGTCACATTGGAAGCTTAGTATCTATGAGAATATGTGTATTTACAATGTCTTACTTCATTATCTTCTTAATGCATCACAAAGTATTGTCTCCAGCTTTGATTGTCATTCTAATATAGCAGACAAAAGATTTTTCTAACAAGTCTTCATATACACTTGAAAAACATCATTGTAATAAAAAAAGGCAAAGCGAATGAGAAAAAAAATCATCCAAATTTGCATTTTCCCTTCAGGGAAATTAGGGATTGCTCAAAATAAACTTAAATTCCATGCACCATTCGTCAACTTGGACATATATAAAGGATTGAAATATAGATCTAACGCACAGCAATTTAGAGGGCAGTTTTGTGAATTCCGGTTCACCAAGGGCTCAATAAACAGTAAATTGTGGTCTGTTGAAAAAATAAATTGCTAAATTTGAGCTAAGATAGTGAAGCTCTGTTTAGAACTGAGTTGAAGAGCATTTCCAAATCAGGTATTCTTGATAAAAAAAATTGCACTTTAGTTTGTTTTTTTTATTGTTTTATTTACCGATATTCACCATTTACTGAATAACTGCACAATGTTTTTGACAAAACCCTTAACTCAAAAACCAAAACAGCATGAGATACTAGTGGGTAAATAAAGGAACACCAGTGTCAGAAACATAAACATATATTCCTGACACTATAGTGTTAAAATAACTATTTAGGTACCATTTCTGTGCTCCTTCACTTTTTCCCCGAGCCGGTCGTGATGATCTCAGCCAATTCAAAGCATTCCCACAGGAGAGTATTGGTAGGCTATTGAGCACACGCAGCAAAATGCTGTGTTGAGCAAATTAGCGTCTCCTCATAGAGAGGCATTAAATCAGTGCATAGCTATGCGGAGAGTGGAGACGCTGAATACCAGATTGGTTAGCACCTCTAGTGGCCACTAGTGATTGCCATTAGAGGTGTTAAAAATTGAAAGCGGCAGTTTCAATTTGCACCCAATATCCACAAAGAGTGAGATTCTTATCCTTTAGTTGTGGGCACAGAGGTTTAAATAAACAAATGTATGGCTAGTAGATGTAAACAAGGGGGGAAATGCTTGTCAGATCAGCTCCCCAATTTCTGCACCCTGTGTGTAATGGGTTGAATATCAATAATGACAAAAAGGCTGCAGAACCGAGGTACGAGTGAAAAGTATATTATCAGTGTACACTCATACCGCTTTGATACAATAAATTAATTGTCAGACCTCCAATGAAAAAAAAATAAAAAAAATATGAAATTTACTGTGCAAATAATTTAGTTACTTGTTTGAAGAAACAATATTTAAATTTTCATGTGTTTCTTTTGGCACAATGTTAAATACAGATTAGTAGAATATCAGGAAATAATGTAATTCAGATTAATATATATTCAAGTGAAAACTCCCACCTCATAACTAGCTCAATTAAGTTAAGAGGGCTCCAGTGGCACAGAACTACTGTAGAGAGGGCCCAGATGCAAGAATTTTTTGGGGGCCCTCTCTAATGCAAGGGTGGCTAAACGGTAAATCCCCATCTATCTTACAACTCTCAATACTATGCCCGCTGAGGATTGAGCATTTTTCCATCCTTGCAGGGTTGCATTTGTGATCAATGTTTGTACATTTTAACATTAGAATGTTTTTATATGGAGTACTTATTTGTCATGTACTCGCCTTTCTTCGGGCCACTTGCATATGGCGAAGGGGACAGAGCAGCTTGGTGGGGAGTCACACTCGTGATGGGGGCGTGGCATGGGGTTCTTCCCCCCTCCCTGTTTAAGACTCCCCAGCTTCCCTCTGTTTTCAATGGTGATATTTGACCTCTTACTTTGTTGTCTGGATTGACCTTTCCTTATGTCTGACTACGTCTCTGCATTCTCATTTTTTTTTTTTGTATCTAGCTATCAGTGTCATTTTGCATATTGGATTTGTCCTGCTCCAAAACCATGTCAGTCTGTGTGTGCGCATGTAGGGGTGTATTTGTACGTACCATTGCCATCAAAATGCAGTGGTTTATTTCTATGCCATGTTTACATTTCAATGCAGGGGTGTGTTTGTATGTAGGGTTGGCTTTTAAATACAGGTGATATACTATTTCTCCCTCAATGGGCGGCCAGTGATAGGTTCGGAGCACCTGTGGATGTTCTCAACCATCATCAGCTGGCCAGCAAACTTTCCTGATACTGCGGTGACAGAGAGGAAGTAAAAAAGGAGGCAGATGTAAGATATTATCCAAACACTCTTGCCTCTTAACAACTTAACTAAGCTGAAGTTGTTATGGGGGTGGGAGTTTTCTTTTCAAGTGATACTATAGTGTTAGGAATACAGTTTTGTATTCCCAACACTAAAGTTTCCTTTGCCTCCTCCCTCCTTTTCACGCTGTCCCCCAGCCAAAAAAAAAGGATTTTAAAATCCTTTATTCACTTACCTGATTCCAGCACCAATGTTACTTGGCACTGGGTCAGTGCTCTGCCTCCTCCGAAGTCAGCCGTCAGGGAGGGTAAATGCGCACTGTGAGCGCATTAGGACCTCCCCATAGGAAAGCGCAACCTAAAGTCCGGTAAAATCCTTTAAGCACCTCTATGGGGCTGTCTGGTAGGCAGTCACTAAAGGCTATCTTAGTGCTGCAATGTAAACATCACATTTTCATTAAGACTGCACTGTTTTACACTGCAGGACTAAGGGCAATAGGGCCACTGTACCCAGAACACTTTAATGAGATGAAGTGGTGTGGGTGCCTAGTGTCCCTTTAAATGTAACGGGTCAGCTTAAGTTCCATAAGTGCTTTGTATTACTACAAAGTGTATGGTGATGAGAGCAACCCGAGCCTATAGTCATTTCTGAGAGAGGCTTATAACAGCTTTGTAAAAATTGCTATCCGGTCTTTCAGTGAGGCTTCCAGGGTGGTTTGTCTGCATCAGGCTTCCTCAAACTCCGGCCCTCCAGATGTTGCTGAACTACAACTCATGATTCTCAGCCGATTTCATTCATAGAATCATGGGAGTTGTAGTTCAGCAACATCTGGAGGGCCGGAGTTTGGGAAAGCCTGGTCTACATGTTGGCCTTACAGTGCAAACTGTAGGATCATTCTCCATAGACCAGAATGATTTAAAATTTAATTACTTTCGTAGCAGTAAGGCTACCTATTCAAGCATTTGCAGTGATGCTAGAAGAACAGTGTGATGGTAGCACTGGAGGACTAGGTCACTTAAAAAAATAAATAAATATAAATTGGTTGTGCATTCCGTAGCCAACCCACTTCAGTTTGTTAAAGAAAACACCAACAAGTCCAATCAAATCAAGGTGAGGGTGTGCAACTAGTGCTGTCCATATTTTAATTTAAAAAAAAAACAAAACAATATATTCAGTATATTTGCTACAAATTTGGTGAAAACAATACAAAGATTTAATTACATATAGAAAACCTCAAAGTGCCAAAGAAAAAACAAAAAATAGTCACAATCACAAAATTAAATAATAATCAATATGCAGAAAGCAGTTTCCAGAGAGTCATGTAAAGATTAGATTTAAAAAGTTAGCCATATAACAAAGTATGTTTACTCTTCCAGTAAGATTTAAAATCTAGCTACAAACAAATATTCATTTATTTTTATTGCTCTCTGGATAAATTGCTTATCTTAAGACACAAAAGACTGCATATGATTTACTTTCGTTAGTATCCCTTTAAAGTGAAAAAAGTCTATGACTTCAGAGCAGCGTGTTACAGAATTACAATCTGAATTCTTTAAACACACAAACGACTCAACCAATCACATTTTAGGCAAATGCTCCTGAATCCAGTATTCGAAAATCTCGGAATGGATTTCGGACCATCAGTACTCCATCACAAATAGCTGCCAGAATCTGTTGAGAAGAGCACATATTTTTGTTTTCAAAATGGACATAAAAAAAAGGGGTGACATTTTACAAGGGCATCTATATCAATTTTTATTTTTTATATATTTTTTTTTTTAAAGGGAACCCTCAGTGGCCACCTGTAGTCGATTGTACCCATAATGGTTAAGGAGAAGTTTGAGAATTGCACTTAAAGTTATAATACACACTGAAACAGAATGAGAGGAAACAAAAATAAATATATACAAAAAATAAAATAAAAATAAAAGCTTTAACATACTTTAAAACGGGTTTTCCGGTTTTGTATTCGTAACCCATGTTACAGGGGAATTTCTAAGTTTTAGTCAAAGGTGTAATTTTCAGAGAAGTAGTGAGTGCAGAATTGGTTGATAATGAAAAACTCTTAAATTAAACACGCTAAAATTTTTGGTAGTCCAGGGTTTTGTCTTAGGCCTTTTTATATTCAGTCTTTATTGGCAACATAGAAAAAAGTACTCCCCAGGTAAACAACCTAATAGGGAGTACCAGAAAAGGGAGGGTTAGTGGGGTGGCAAAAAGGGCATAACCCTGCATAGAGCACAAAAGAAAAAAGGTGAAGGATATGATCACCCCGTAAAGAAAACGGGCTGGTCACCTTCAGGCCACCCCAAAATGACGTCTCAAGAAAAATAAACAACTTTTATTGGAAAACTAGAGAACAAACAAAGTTCTAAAAATAAATGGATACAAAGGGCCTGGTTTCTGCAGAGATATAACTACGCACACATGTATCAATCTCTACACAGTGTAGCAGACTCACTCATAACAGAGTAGTAGCTAAGATACATGTAGCAATATGTAGTAAATGGTGTCATGCACCAGACCCCACAGGGTTAACACTCTGGTATAGAAATCGAAAGGATAGCGGAGGTAATAAAGTGAGAATGAAAAATAAAGTGAAAATAACCTGTCAAAGGTAATACAACAGTAGTTGAAGGTTGTATCTAACCACAAATAGCTCACTAAGCCCCACCACCTTAATACAAGTGTCCAGAGCAACAAGATAGCTCAAACATTGGTGTAACACCCTGTAATCCAGAAACACTGGGTTAATCTAAATGAAACATGGACAGCCCACACCTGGTATTCCCAGGCAGTCTCCCATCCAAGTACTAACCAGGCCCGACCCTGCTTAGCTTCCAAGATCAGACGAGACCAGGCGTGTTCAGGGTGGTATGGCTACCTTTTTTCTTTATTGGCAACAATTGATCATAGCACAAACAATAACAAGCACATCATAAACTAATGAATATAGTCATGAATTCCAGTGATCCCTCCACAATCAGTTTTATCTTCACATACAAATGCACTCAGATTCCATTTGTAGTCATCATTCACAAAATCACTATATTGAAACAAGCTGTATAAAATGGTGTCAAAGTAGGTCAACTTCATAAAAAATTTCAAAAAGGGAAATCCAATATATCTATCGTAGAAGTACCTATAAGGTAACTAAACACTATCGTAGGACATTAGGAGCTTTGTTTTCAACAGATTCAAAATTTGTCTTTAGAGCTTTGTCTTTAGAGATCTGATTCTTTGACAAGAATCCCACTACCCTCCTTTACCTATTTTGCCTATTACCCTCCAGACTAAATTTTGATTTAAAAAAGAAACATGAAAGAGGTCTTCGTTACCATTTCTTTCTGATATCACAACTTGTTGAGGTCTTAAACCGTCCTTAGAGGGGACTATAATACATAAATTAACAATTTGGTCTCCAGTCTTTTTAGTAAACATGAAACACTCACATTTGCCAACAACAAAATGCATACATTTAACTGTTGTAATTAAGGTAGATGGACTACAGTTACAGAACATAAAATGGCATTACACCATCATTCTAGAATCAGTTTTAATCCATTTGAGCCAGGGCTGTATTTAAACCAATGTCAACTAGTCCTGAGCTTAAAGTTGAATGCTGGTTGGATCAGAAGAATGTTTGTGTTTTATATTTACATATGGCGTTGTAGTGAAGGCAAGGTGTGTTTTTGGCTATTTGTGAACACATATATGAAATGAATTAGGAAGCAGAGGGCACTGGGAGACAGATTTCCGCTAGATAATCTTCTGAGTGCGTTAGAGGTATCATGTGCTAGGTAGGTTTCCCAGCAGTTGCATACATGCTGCAGTTTGTACACACTTGGGAAATGTAACATATTTCCCTTACGCCACATCTTTTAGCTGCAGGAGAGCACAAATTTGTCTTTAAAGGAGTTACTTCAAGCATCATAACCACTTCAGCCTTTTGAAGTGGCCATGGTTTTTCCAGTACTATGTGAAACATTTCAGTATGAAAACTGCTATACATACACACAGATATCTGATAAAGCTGTCAGAGGTGTAAGTTCAGCTTCATTAGCCCTCCTGAAACAAGGGGAGACTAATGTTAAATCTGTGCATAAAATTAGTCTGTCAGTTTGTGTGGTCGACAGGAATTCAACGGTGCTGCACATAGTTCTTCCCCAGCCCTTCCTCCATTAATTCCCTCCCCCTGCAGTGAGATGGTGTGACGTTACAGGAGGATTCGGATGCAAGAAGAACTTGGTGTTTTTTTTCTAGACTTCTAAAAAGCGCATATTTTATTAGACTCTAAAAAGAAATTGCCAGAATTACCAAGACTTACCAACCACTGTAACTATGTAATTGTTTGGTTACTATGAGTAACACTGAAAACAGTGACTAGAAGCAGCAGTAATTTGACTTGATCTTGATGTACTAACGTGTATACTTACTACCTGCCCATCTGTTTAATCTGGATGATGCATTTTGGTAAGATACAAGTTATTTCAGTACGGTTTTATATTAAATTATTATTTGCCCCATAGCAGCATTTTCTCTACTTTCCCTCCATTTACGATTTTAGAAATCTATTTCTGGCTGGTTTGGTCAAGCAAGTTGAGCTCTCTGCCCATTATCCGCTGCTGCCTTTTGGCCATCATTTAGTATTGCGAATGACCAGTTCATTGTGGCTAGGCCATCTCCATTTTTAATAAATATTCCTTAAAAACAAACAAACAATATTAGGTGTCCCAGTCACTGAGGCCATCTAGTGACAATTAACCAAATTGCTTGATGTTGAACTTCATTTATCTTAAAACAAGAAAATTGGGGATGACAAAAAGGGAAGTGAGAGAACAAAGATGAAAAGTGAAAAAAAAAAAAAAAGAAAAAAAAAAGACCCGCAGTAAGCATTTGCTTGGAACCCCACACCCCTCCTTTTTAAGAGCTGGTAAGGAATAAATGATTATTATGTCCAGTTATGTAAAACCATAGAACTCTTTCACATGACTATTTCATTTTTTACTGCTTCACCTCTTTATCCCTTCTATGGTTTAATTTTTCTCACTTTTTCTATGAATCAAAGAGCAGGAAAATGTGGTGCTAATATGGCAAAATACATACATAATATTGTAGCTAGAAAATCCATACATTATAATAAATGTCCATATTATCAAAATATGGGTATCCAAAAGGGTATGTATACACAAACACAAATACTTACATACATACATACACATAGTTCGCCCATTAGTCTTAACGCATAATAAAAAATATTACCTCCACACCAATTAATGCAATACAGGCCCAAAAGAGCCAGGTCAAATAGAAGTTTAGCCTCTTGTGTAGCTTTAAAGAGCATCCCTGTTGAGAGAAAAAAAAAATTAAAAAAACTTGTTTAAATCTCATAAAATGCAAGAAGTACAACAGCGCATTTGCTTATTAAAGGACCACTATAGTGCCAGGAAAACACTTTTGTTTTCCTGGCACTACAATATTAATAGGTCCCCCCCACACTCATGGCCCCCCTCCCGCTGGGCTGAAGGGGTTAAAATCTTACCTTTCTCTAGCGCCGGGCTCCCTCGGTGCTGGGGACTCTCCTTCGGATGTCATCGGCTGAATGCGCGGCAAGAGCCACGCGCGCAGTCAGCCAGTCCATAGGAAAGCATTCTCAATGTTTTCCTATGGACGCTGGCGTCTTCTCACTGTGAAGATCACAGTGAGAAGTGCGGATGCGCATCTAGCGGCTGTCAATGAGACAAGCACTAGAGGCTGGATTAACCCTAGTGTAAACAGCAGTTTCTCTGTAACTGCTATGTTTACAGCAGGCAGGGTTAACCCTAAGTGGACCTGCACCCAGACCACTTCATTAAGCTGAAGTGGTCTGGGTGTCTATAGTGGTCCTTTAATAAAATTACTTCAAAGTTGTTTTCAATTCCTATTTTATAAAAAGCAGCTGAATTAGACATGGAACAAATTGTGATCCAGTAACGCAAAGCAAAACAGCAAGCATGGAAGGCTTTTTTACACAGCAATACATCAGAAGCTAGAAGCAAAGCATTGTCATTTTTGCATAATATTTCAAATGAGGGGTTCAAAGAAAAAAAAAAAAAATTTATATTATATATATATATTTTATAATAAATGTATTTACTTGATCTGCAATTAGATCCAATGTGGGTTTTCATTTCTTTTTTAAATTAATAGGTTCATAATTTATATAGCAAGTACTAAGTAAGTTTGTAAATTAACCACTACCGTTTCAAGGAAATGAATGAAGTAGGGCAGCGTTTTCCAATTGGTGCACCGCAGAACCCTAAGGGCCACCCGATGGGCATTACTGCAAAGGCACCCAGTCAGCGCCACAGCAGATTAATTATGAGTCTGGGTCCCCGTAGTATGGGATGCTGGGAGGAAGTGACGAACGGTCATTTCCTCCCAGCTTAATATAGATAACGCTGCGCTGGAGGGACAGTGGCAGCAGCCGGCAGTTTCCAGCTCCACACACACACACACACACACCAGCCTCAGCCAGAAAGTCACCCTCCTGCAGACAACAGGTATGCTAACAGAAGGGTCACTGCAAATATAAAAAAATGGCATGCGTATGTATATATCTGTGTGAAATCTTTGTGTTACTATGTGTATTAATGTGTCACTGTGTGTATCTGAGTGTTCGTATCTATGTGTCAGTGTTTGTGTAACTGTGTTTGCAGTTGTCAGTGTGTATCTGAGTGTATGCACCAGTGTGTGTATCTTTCAGTGTGTGTGTGCCTGCATGCGTATCTGTGTGTCGGTGTGCCACTGTGTGCCTGTGTCAGATTCATACACACAAACACAGATACACACTGTGTGTGTGTGCCACTATGTGCCTGTGTGTATGTGTGTGTGTGTGTCAGATACACACACACAGAAAAGGTTTATGCAACGGCTCAAGTTATTTCTTTTTTATGGGGGGCGGGGAGGGAGAGGGGGGCTCCACGATGTTGATACACTATGTCAAAGGATTCCATAGGAACCCCGATGTAGGGAAAGCTAGAGGTTTTTCAAGTTTTTAAAACTGTTTTTTTTCAAATGTGCGCCGAAACCTTCCATTTTCACCACATATTTAACAATTATCCTCACATATACTTTTGGTACCTTATGATAGAACTGGAGCAATCGTCCGAGACAGAGAGTACATTAATTCCTTATGATGTAATAAAGTCCCTAGGAGTTAAATAAGTGCAAAGCTTTCTTTGGAGACAGACTAATTATGATAAAATCTAGATTTTCTTTTTTACTTTGCCAATCTCTGCACTGCCTCAGTTTCGCAGTACTCGGTTGTGCTTCAGATGTACTGCTTCTGGACTGCAGTGCTAAACCCAGTTTGAAATTGCAATCTATGATTAGCAACTAACTCTACTCTCATAATACCTTCTGCCCAAAGAAAATAAATAAAAAATAAATAATAAAGGTCACAAATAGGGTTCTGTACTAAAGTAAGCATTCAAAGTGAATTTCAAATTTAAGGCCATAGTTGCTACAAGTGAGGGTTTTAGACCTCCCTTATTCCCCCACTTGCAATACAGCAAATTGGGGCATATCTATTAAACATGGAGACCAGGGACGCTCTAATAAACGTTTAGCCATTGTCCACCTCCCAAATTTGTGCTATTGTCATCACGCTCCCTTTAGTGTTGAGAAGGTCTCTAGCCACCCGCTATTAAAATAAATTAACCCTACCTACTTGCCACACGGAAATGGGGTAGCAATACAACAAATACATGTAAAAAATAAATTATATATATTTAGCAAACAACTGGTTCTTAAAGGGACACTCCAGGCACCCAGACCACTTCTGCCCATTGGAGTGGTCTGGGTGCCAACTCCCACTACCCTTAACCCTGCAACTGTAAATATTGCAGTTTTCCTAAACTGCAATAATTACCTTGCAGGGTTAACTGCTCCTCTAGTGGCTGTCTACTAGAAAGCCACTAGCGGGCACTTCCGGTATTATAGCTATAGCGTCGCTGGATGTCCTCACGCTATGTGAGGACCTCCAGCGTCACTGAAATCCCCATAGGAAAGCATTTGTCAATGCTTTCCTATGGGGAGGTCTAACGCGCATGCGCGGCATAGCCGCACATTAGGTCTCCCCCGCCGCCGGCCGCGCATGCGCATTAGGTCTCCCCAGCCGGATGATGGTGGGGGAGGAGTGTGGGCAGACCCTGAACCAGTGCCGAGGTACATCGGCGCTGGATACAGGTAAGTCACTGAAGGGGTTTTAACCCCTTCAGCAACTTGGGATGAGGGGTGGGAGAGAGAGGGGACCTGCAGTGCCAGGAAAACGGTTTGTCCTTTTAATGATTACTAGATATGCCACCACCAGCGGTATGGCATGTGGGGGCATAGGAAGATTTATTTTTAAATGGAGTTTTATAAATATTCCAACCCTATACTTTGTCTAGAGATCAGATGCAAAAGCACGGATTTCAATCCGGATGCCAAATGCATCCAGCCAATTGATACAGATTTGGTCGTACCGACCGAATTTCAAACCAGGTGTGGCTTTAGTAAATACAAACATTGCCATTACAGTTGGAATTTGTCAGTTTTCACTGGATATTCTTCATCCAAAAGAAAAGCTGGTGTTTTGTTAATTACCCTGTAAGTCAACTATACTTCCAGTTCAGCTACTTTGCCCTTAAAGAAACACTTTAGGATCAGGAACACAAACATGTATTCCTGGCACTTTAGTGCTAAAAACATTAAAACCACCATCTAGTCACCCTGCCCCTCCTTTCCCCCTTAAATATAGTAAAACGTTACCTTTATTGCAGTCAGCTGCTGCTGGCTCTGCCCCTGATCTGCCTGCTTGGCTGACATCAAAAGTGAAGCCAAACACAGCCCTGGTCATCTCCTCACAGAGATGCATTAAATAAATGTATTTCTACAGGGAACATTCAGTGTGTGTATATCGTTATGTGTGTCAATATTTGTATCTGAAGGTCTGTCAACATATGTATGTGTTGTCAGAACAACAGTGTGGCAGTGTATGTATATATGTGCACACATCTCAGCATTCAAATGCCAACACTACACACCAATACATCCCTACATGCAAACACTTTGCATAGAGATACGGATTGTCAGTCCTGCAAATTGTGCAGCACTGCCCTAGGAAGCACCTCTAGCAGCATTCTGAGGAGTGGCCAGTGGATGTATCTCTAGGCTGTAATGTAAATACTGCCTTTTCTCTGAAAAAAAAAAAAAACACAACATTGTTTACTGCAAAAAGCCTGAGGGCACTGACTATATTCACCAGAACAAATACAATACACTGTAGTTGTTCTGGTGACTGTAGTGTCGCATGGATTCATTAAGTCACTCTAGAGGAAAACAAATCAATAGTATTTCTACAGCCATTTTCCAGTGATCTTGTACAGGGGAGAACAACAAAGCAGATATTAACCCTTTAAGACAGGAGGGCGTACTATTACACCCTATTCTAAGAGGCTCTAAACGACGCTGGGCGTAATAGTACGTCCTCCGGTCTTTCTATACTTATGCAACACGTCCGACACCCTGGAAGCCCCCCGGCCATGTGAGAGTGAGGTCCTTGCGAGGACCTCACAATCACATGGCCGGGATAGCTGGCTTCTGTATTGCCAGCAGGGGGGGGTAATGACAGGTGGTCCCCCTGCTGGCTGAAAATAAAATAAATTAAAGTTAAATAAGTGTAAAAAAAATAAATAATATATACTTAGATCATATACACACACAGTCTAGGTGTATTTTACTATTAATATATATATATATATATATACACACACACACACACACACACACACATATATATTTTAATATCAAATTACACGTAGACTGATACATTAAAAAAGTGCTATATAAAAAAAGTGCTATATAAAAATTTTTTAAATACATTAAAAAAATAAAATTAAAAATAAATTAAAAAATATATAGATGTGTGTTATTTCGTAACTGTATTGTGAAATTAAAAAAAATATATATCAAAATACACGTAAAACGAAATATATATCTATTTACATAAATATATATAAAATATTTTTAAAAAATTATATATATATATACATATACACACACACACACATATATATATATATATATATATATATATATACACACACACACACACACACACACACACACACACACATATACACACATATTTAATTCTACATATATATTTATGTAATATTTTTACATAATTAGGTATCTTAATTAATTACAATTAGCGGGACCTGCCTGACAACCCATGCCGAAAGTAAAGGGAATTTAATAATTTGCTAGCACTATATTTAACCCTATAACTTTCCAAGACACCATAAAACCTGTACATAGGGGGTACTGTCTTACACGTGAGACTTTGCTGAATACAAATATGTGTATTTTATTGCAGTAAAATCAAATAGTATTATGAAAAAAAAAATACATCTTATTTTCTCCCATTGTTTTCATATTAAATTATGTTACATAGCTAAATATTTGATATTCAATGAAAGCCCTGTTTCCCCTGAATAAAATGATATATAATAAGGGTGTGTGCATTTACTATGAAAGAGGTGAATTACGGTTGGACAGACATGTAGCGCAAATGCCAGGTTTTGTTTACATTTTGTTTTGTTCACAACATGTACATTTGGCTCCGTCCTTAAGGGGTTAAAAACAAGAAAAAGTGGAACTAAACCTCTCCCCCAATAATCTGCATAGTTCTGATCTCAAACACTAGGAGTCTGCCTAGTAAAATCCAATATTCTGTGTCATTCTTGTCTCAATCACTAGGGGTCATCCTAATAAAGTCAATGTAGTTTTCATATAAACCACTCTGAGTCATCCAAGGAAAACAAAGTTCTTCTCTTAACCACTAGGGGTCATCCTTATTGCTACTAAGTGATGCTAGTACTATTCAAACTATAGGGATTAAAGCAATAGAACCAAGTAGTGATACCTATCCACCAGTAGAGGTCACTCTCCTACTCAGAAGCCTTAGTTACTGAATGCAAATCAAAATAAGACAATATGTGCAATATTAAGTTATGTTAAATACAGAAACTGGGGGATGGGAAAGAAGATAAGGGAAGAAAAAAAAATTCCAAATAAGGAAAATTGAACACCGTGGTCTATTCGTCTGGGTTAGAACACTAACTCATCCCTACGTATTTGACAGCCAATGTTCCCTAATTGGAAAGTGTGTCCTGTTCTTAAAAGAAAATTAAAAAAAAAAATTAAAAAAAAAATCAATATATTGAAAAAGTCTACAACAAAAATAAACTTGCTGTTGTTATATGTAGTAATATGGCACCAAACCTATAGTGCCGGGATCATCAGTATCCCTACTGTCAATACTTACTTGTTAGAAATTGGTCAATTATTATCCTTATGTATATGTATTACACTACTAAAGGTTAGTTTTAGAAGATTTTAATCACATTATCTATGTACCTTTTAGTTTCCAACGAGGGCTAGAACTCATCGGTCTTGTGGTGGACCACGTATGACCCCTATGGGAATGTTGGGGAGAACTTTGTATATGTATATACTGAACAGTTGACCGAGGAGCTAAATATGGATATGTTAGGGTGACTGGTCGTCTTTGTGGGAGTGTGATTTTTCCTGTATTTCAGCAGGTGGGGTCCATCAATTTAGCTGAGCCTAGGGTAGCATAAAACAAATACATCAATGTATGTGCTTGTATACTTTTATCTGCACGTTAATGTCTAATTGTGCGTGAGTGGATACCTTTAAAGGTGTGAGAGTATGAGACTAGTTTTATATATTTTTGATGGTCAAGAGTCTATTAAATAAATCAAGGTGGTAGGTGGCCATGAGGGAAAAAAAGGTGGAGTTTGTGTGCATTAATGTTTTGGGGCGGAGGAGTCATACGGTTTGCTTTGGGCTCTGACCCAGGTATTTGGATTTGAGCAGCACCCCTAGCTCTTATAGAAAATAAGTGTACATATCAAAGGTACTGGCCCAGTACATTAGCCAGGTTTTCCATGGTCTACCGAAACCAGTTGTCATTTAGTTACCTCATGATATAGTTTATAAGATTCTGTGATGTTTCCAGTGCAGGAGGGAAATCCTAAATCACAGCATGTCTCAGGTACACTGTAATTCCCAGACTGTTTGTACCAATCTGTAGCTTTCCAGTCAGTGTAATTATATAGGCCACAGCACTTCAGCTAAAATAAAAAACACAAACATATTACAATCAGAAATGCAAGCAAAATAAAAATCAATGTTTAGATTATGAATATTAGCCAATCAGAAATAACATAATGGATCAATACTGCCCTCGGATTGCATTTCACTTGTACTTCGAAGATGGCTATATGCTTGCATTACTTGTGCTTTTTTGACTGCCTATTGTACAGTTCTGCACAATATTCTTTTGCATTGCAGCTCCACCACATCTGCTCCCATTACGAAGTACCAAGTGAGGATGTAAGGCTGCCCTCTGGAGGACACAGGACGAATTATAGCTAGAGGGGTATCTATTTCTTTGCAGCACTGTGACCCTACAAAAAGTAGAAATCGAATGGTGGATCACAAGTAGACGGGAGTCCAGAATTTTGTATTCTTACTAGACCCAAATATTTCTAGGGACAACCCTGGCCAATGCCATTTGGACTGACTGGGCAGCAACTAATGTAGAGTTAATGTAAAGATATTCTTACATAATGAAAAAAAAAGCTTCAATTATGCATTTAACATTACACAGCAATATAGATTAGAAAATACATCAAGATCACTTCTCCATTTTTGCTGTTCTTCCAGTTAAATAAATAAATATATATATATAAATAAAAATTTTTTTTTTTTTTTTTTTTAAATAAAACAAATTTAAAAACGTAATTTCCTGTTGACATTTTATTTAAAAATCCTTCTTGAATCCAAAGTGGGTAAGATACCCTTTCAGATGAACAATCTGTTAAAGGATTACTCCAGGAAAACACTGGTTTTGATCAGAGTGATCCTTCCTATTTTTACCCCCCCCCCCCCCCCTCCTTCTCGCCCCAAAAACGAGAAAGCAGATTAAAAGGACAAAAATAAATAAATAAATGACTAAAATGCAGCACTGCTGTGGAAGTCAAGTTCCTGCAACTCAATCCTTCTCAGTTGACATCACTCCCTCTTTCCAACGGTGTAGGTGGGGATGCCAGGGAAGGGGGGAGTAAATGTCAGGGAAGGAGGGCTGAGGGGAGTACATGGGTGGCACGGGAGAGAGGAGGGGTTACCACCATTGCCTGTCTGGTGACAGCTAGCCATGTGTGCTCTGGACCAGCTAATCTTACACATTAGTACCACCCGTAGGGTTTTGGAAAACAACCTATAAACATGTACAATACACTCACACTCCCACACTAAATCTTCCCCTCTGCCTGTGATACAATTACCTTACACAATGGGTAATGTAATCATCACAGCCAGAGAAATACAGTTTTTCCACATTATTCATAACTTGAAAAGTATGCATCACATTCACATTTTACATTTTCAGAATCAGCATACTCCAAGCACAAACATATGTCAAAATCATCCAAATTGGTCCACTGGTTCAAAAGAAAGATAGATCGAAGTCCTTTGTGACCAAATAAAGCATGGCTTTTCTGCCCAAAACCAGTTCCACAGAGTCTTCTATCCTGGAGATAATTGGGAAGTAATGCAATTATCTCCAAGGACAGAGGCAAAACTCCATTGAACACATGGCAGCAAAAGACAATAAAACACATCAAAATATATAACTGTGCAGCCATTGCACAAAACAGGTACATTCAACATATCCCCAGATAACTCAGATCTGAGCGCACATTATTACTGAATGGCGCTCAGAGCACACACATACGGTTCAATTGCCATGGAGCCAAAGTCTTTCCTGTAGATGCGAACATCCATTTTGCTCAATAGCCTAGCTGTTCATATAAGGGTTAATTTGAACCAAGAATAGATTTGGAATTGTATCTCCAATTCTCGGAAATAAAACTTATCTATTTACGGGAAATGTTATTGGAACATGATTTTGGATATCTACATGACATGACATTATAAGGATTCTGGAATGACCTTGTTAATTGTCCAAGATTTTGGTATTTGTAATCATCTGGGTTTTATCCAATATGCATACATTATGTAACATCGAATTATAACTAAAAACAGCTGTTTATAACTTGTGAAAAACAATGTCATTGTCACGCCCATATGCTCATTTTTCCCCCTCCAGCTATGAAAATGGGGTATATATATATATAACTGACGTATGAATACAATTTGAATTGGTTATTGAACACGTCTCTGCTATTCATTTCCAATTTCCAGAGCTCTGTATGAGTTGGCAAATATCCATCATCCACAAAGGGCCCGAGCTGATTTTATCCCCAACAAACTGGTGTCAGAAGTTTTTGGGTGCAATTTGACGGAATGGAGATGACAGGTAAGAGGATCTTTAAAGTCCTTCTTTACCTGC
The DNA here is from genome assembly GCA_933207985.1 of Pelobates cultripes. Lineage (NCBI taxonomy): Eukaryota > Metazoa > Chordata > Amphibia > Anura > Pelobatidae > Pelobates > Pelobates cultripes. The sequence continues at coordinate 51,376,815 of OW240916.1, forward strand.
TTCTCCCATCCCCCACACATTGCATTTGTAATGGGGTTTTTCACTATTTACATTTTTAAAGGGGATTTACACAGGATAATGTCTTTGGTAGACATGGTATTTTGTTAAGTCTTTGGTAGACTTCTATTACTCCACGGGTTGGAGGATTGCCTTTGGTAGGCAGTAGTGGTTATGTGCACATTTCCTCTTTGGTAAGAGGTTCACCTTTGGCCAGGTGTTAAGAAGAATTTCAAGCCTTTGGTAGGCTGTGATGTCCTGTGATGTACATTTACATATGGGAGACGTCCCTAGATCCCTCTTTGGTAGAGGTTGCCTTTGGTAGGTTGTAAAACAGATTTCCAGTCTTTGGTGGACTGGGTATTTATTTAACGTAGATGTCATTTTTGCAGACTAAATTGGTTTAAAAAAAAAAAAAGGGTTAAAAGGTATGATGGATGTTTGGCATTACTCCGGCTTGCTAATTTATGTGCTATTTTATGATGTGCAACGCTGATTTTAAGCATAAAGTCTTAATTGAGGGAATGTCAAAAGTACATGTAAAGGTGATGATGAATAAAGAAAAAAATTAGAGGTTATTTAAGGGGGGCTACAAATTCTAGAACTAACATGATTTCTCTACATGTATGTTTGTTTGCATAATGAGCCCTTTATTTTTATACTTGGACAAAAGTACTATAAGCCCACTACACTTTTTCATGAGAGTGGGATGTATGATTGTTTATATGATGAGCCCTTTATTTTCATATTGGGACAAAAAGTCACTTCATTCAAAACGTCAAACACCACATTCTTTCTGCCCTGTGTGTTTGTTGCAGAGAATTTATGTTGTAAATTTAGAAGAGAGCAAAATTTATATTTTCAGCGTTCCAACACATGCTTCATTTTGTGCTGTAAGCTAACTTGTAGTATTCCAGTGCGTCACATGTTGTGCTTCAAATTGTATGTATTCTGTAAATTGTTGTATGGGGTTGCTGAGATTTTATTGATTGTGACCCAAACTGTGAAGAAGTGGGTTTGAAATTTTGGTCATGGAATGTAGGATCAGAAAACCATGGACAAAGGTTTTTTTTTTTTTTTTTGTAAATATGATTTTTATTTTTATTTTCAAATCAAGACAGTCCTACTTCACTTGGACTCGCAGGTCCATGTTTAGTGAGGGCATAGAGTAAATCAGCGACATTGTAAGGTTGGGTAGCAGTGCGGGCTCGCAGGCCCCATAGACAATGTGGACTCGCAGGTCCCTCTTGCGATGGTATATCATACACTGTTTGGAACAAGCAGTTGAGGGACAGACAACTCATGATATACTCAGTTCATCAGTCTCCCAGCTTGAACTGCTAGTTGAAGACCTAAACTTAGATGTGATGCCTCCCCGTCCCCATGCGTTCCATGATAATTGTCCGTCCTCTCCCCTGCTTTACTATGGTCATGAACCGTCTGCCTACATGGTGGGTGTCCACTATGTGTGGTCTCCAAGTCGCCCTAATCCATGCAGTACTAGGCGATCCCTGCCAAATCAAGGGTACCTTTTATTCGTGTGTTAAGGTGGTCTGGATGAGTATGTCGTGGTGGGGGGGTATCGGGATAGAGGTCTAGGTTCTGTCGGTGTCTGGGGTCCGCCGCTTGGTGTAGCGTTAGTCCAGTCTCTATTGTTGGGCCTGGGTCTCGCCCAGGAAGCCTGGTTGTGTCGACTTCAGTAGCCAGTGCGTCCATATATTGAGATATGTTTGGTGTGTGTTGTTTGCTGTGGCGTGGAGTTCTTCTAAGGACCTCAACTCCTCCATTTGGGTGAACCAAGTTTTCAGTGGCGGGGCGGTCTGCTGTTTCCAGTATTGTGGTATGGTAGTTTTAGCTACATTTAGTATGCGGATCGTCAGTGATTTCTTATATATGGTCCTAGGGACCTTAGTGAGGTGTAGAAGCATTTCTGCTGGGCCGAATGGGGGTGGGTCATCTGAGAGTTGCCCTATAATTTTGTGTATGGCTTTCCAGATGGACAAAGGTTTTAACCTGTGTTGATATGACTTTTGGAAACTCAAACTGACCGGTCAAAATTTTGCCATGCCTTTAACATGGAGTAGCATAAATATTTCAGTCTTTGAGAGTTCTGACAAATGCAGGTGATACCATGTCTGTGTAATCTGGTCCAAATGTTCTGTAAGCGTATAAGAGAGAAATTCTATTGACAGGGTACATATGTCGAAACTGGTTAATGCAAGTGTTATACAAATGTTTAAGTCAAACGCGTTATATGGCCGTACGGGATCCCTTCTTTAAAAAGAAAAAATAAACCCTTTGGTACCAGAAGTCTTAAATAAATCTGATACAAACTAGAATTGGTATACCTTACAATAATATGTTCTGAATACAGCTGTTAGAAGTTTATTCTGTGTGAATGATGATTGTCATAAATGTTTGTTTTGGTTACTCATTTTAAAGTGTGCAGTTTTAATTGTCATGTATGTTAATGGCTATTTTGCTGTGTTATTTTAAATTATATTTGAATAAGTTTGTCTAAGTATTGATACAGATGAAAATGTCAGCGTAATAATCTATTAAATAACTGATTTATTATTGAATACTAGTCCAAGAGCAATATGAGTTGTAGTCTTAAGAAAAAAAGGAGGGAGGCTGTTTTTGTAAATTTTAGCTGATTTCCAAAATTCTGTTGCAATAATGGACTTCCTGACAAAATTTGACTTTCCTGTCCAGTTGCCAGGTGCTCTGATCTAATCTTAAAGTAGTACTGCTTGCATAGTTTGCAGACATGCATAATGTACAAACATGGGAACCAAATTATGTCTGTCACATAGTGTGACATTTATTAATTTATTTTGGATTGAGTTAATTGCCTGTTCATGAATATGCTTTTTGTATTGGCATGTCTGCTGGATATCTGCTACATGTTTTCTGTGCTATAAGATGACGTGTGATATTACAATGAGTATGAAGAATATTTAAAGAATATTTGCATGTCATTAACGCAAGCCTTTAGTGTCTTTTTACAACAGATTAAAAAAACGCTGATCAGCCAACAAGAAAGGGGCCCCTGGGAAAGAAAAAGAAAAAATATATCATTTGCTTTACAAAATCGTGGATCCACGTTTCAGTATTATTAGGGGAGTATTTAGAGTTAACTCTACTTTTAAAGTGCATTGCATTATTTAAGAAAAAGAAAAATTTGTTATCTTTAACATAAACAATTGTTATCTTATATGGTTATATAACAAGAAAAAATTAAGGATGTATAGGATAGGTTTTTTCCAAAATTAAGATTCATCTAGTATGCCTCATTGATTATAGGAAAATTATGAAATGGTATTTTTAATAGAGATCAGATAATTTCTTTTGAGGCAATTCTAAACTACTGTATTGTATTTGTATTGGTATATTGAAAGCATTTTGCTGACCCAGAAGAGAATAAATAATATAATAATTATAAAAGGAACCATACTATGGGAAGAGGTCACCCTATTAAATTGCTAAGGGGTTAAACTCATTTTGATAAGCATAAAAAATTTTGTTTTTGTGGTTAGAATTTTTGATACTCCATTTGAACTCAATTGAAGTATTACAACCATATCCTTGCAGGTATAGGAAACATCTGCAATATGATTTTAATATTTGCAATATATTAGTGTTTTCAATGTATTCTGACAATGGAAAAGTTCCTAACCGCATGTCTGTATTACACCTATGACCCAGACTGTCAGTATTGCAAACCCTATATGAAGACTCTGCTATCACTGTTTATGTATACACCCCTAGACAACCGTGCTAAACATGCACAATAAAGCTTATTAATATTTGTGTGGTACACAAAGAGGTGTACACAAAGAGGGGGTGTGAGTTAGGTCATCTCGACCTTCATATGGAATATGCTTCCTCCTTGTTCACTTTTGGTCAAACTGTTGGTCTGTGACTGGCCCTCTTGGACCCCAATTGAATTTTTTGGGAAGATACATGAGAAAGATACAGCAGGTTGTTTTGATATAAAGAAAGAGGGAAAAGTATGTTGTATCGGTCACAATAGGATTGTGATCTTAAGCAGGCGAGACAAGGACATTTTGGAGGTGATAGGAGATTGATCAAATTCTCTACCTCTGCCTCTAAAACTTTTCTGATTCAAAGGATCTAACTTGTAGAGGTGGTAACTTCAGCACTGTTTTAATTGTGGGTAGCAGGGATTCACCCCAAGGTGCTTGTGGTGAACCCAGTTCTCCTGGCCCAGCTGGCATTCAAGGACTCCCACCCTGGCAGGTTCCTCAATACCAACCACAACTTTCAAGCTATACCCACACCCAACAACCTCAGCCTAATACACAAATGGTTCATATTTTTAATACTTTATATATAGTTTTGATAGATAAAACAGTATTAATGCTGGCTCTTAGAGGATGTACAAACTGAAGTTGGGACCTAGACATTGTTTGCATCGCTGCACACTGTGAAATAAATAAAATAAAATAGGATAATAAGTATGCTTAGTCAATTTGTAACGTGGTATCCTAGAGGCATCTGCAATAAAATAAGTGGGTTTACAAGACCTGACAAGTGAGGGCAACTTAATATAACATATGTCTACAGTTTGCTGTCCCTTCCTTATCAGAGGCCACTTGCAACACAGCAGGACAACTCTTCTGAAACCTGTATTAAACAAAGCACTTTAGAACAATAGTAATTCATTTTGTGTCTCTAGTTGTTCTGAAAAAATATATTGTTTAAGTGGGATAACTGTATGGAGGTTCTAACATGTATTAAAACATGATCACACACCTACAGAACTGGTGGCTTTTTGGACATCAGGATCTATAAAAGGTTTCGGTTTCCAAAGATGTTATCAGGGTCCACAAAACTGACAGACTTCAGCATTTCAATGTTATTAAAGTAATTCATTGGGATTATCAAATCAAGGTTTAAGTTTAAGAACAGCATTTTATTGGGAATTATACCAATATGTATATGTTATTGTTTTAGTACTCAACAAGCATTTATATAGAATGAGTGCTTCTCTCATCCATACAAAGGCATTCTAAAGGGAAATTATGTATTAAAATTTTATAAAGGACAAATACAAAAACATAAAGGACATAAACAAAACTGAGAGACGTACATGTTACACTAGTTAAGAGTTTAACTTTAGTCTCTAATTTGAGTTTAGCCTAGATAATTAATTTATTGATGTCGTACTGATCCTTGTGTTTGTATGATTATAGAGACCGTACTGGAGTATTTGTGTCGCCTGATATTTGGGACTACACACCAATCTCTCTGGCTGACCTACCTTTTTTTGCAATTAAATCTGTTTGGTCAAAATCCATGCTGGCCGAAGAAACTGAGATGCTTACTTATGATGACATAGACTAACTTGGAAAGTCCTGAAGATGCAGTGCTGTCTAATGCCGCTATTTCTGTATTACCCTTTCAACAATTGGGGTGTTGCACAGAGTATTGTGGTGAACATCCAGCAAACAGAAGAATTAAGAACTATGTGGAAGCTGACATTGTCTTGTTGTCAGTCATATTGCTACACTTAGCTATGTTATGGTGTCTAAGATTCTTTATACTCCTTGAAAGACTTATAATATTTTTCTGGACTATGCTGGACTATTGAACTATTTTGTTATTTTTATTTTTGTAGAGTTAGCCGGAGAGAGAGGAAGTGTTAGCTTACTCAGGCATGGATGTACTATGTGTGTCATTGATGTATGTTGAGTGTACCAAGGATGGATTCCAATGTATTAAGTGTGGATATGACTGGACCATCGAAATAGGGATTTGATTAGGAGGCATAGGACGCAAGGTCATGATTGGGATTATTGCTAGAATTGCAAACTGATTAGAAATGATCTCATGATTTAATATGTAAGTGGGCCTTTTCAAACTAATCAAGAAGTGTTTCCCAATCCCGATACCCGAGCTATTTACTTACAAGTGCAGGTTTTATACGTCACTAATGCTGTTAACGTGAGGGGATGACATGTCTACACAGTCATGGCCCTCACTTAGAGTTTCCCCAGATGTGCTTTTTTCCTCAATTATGAGTTTTTGCCACTGGGTTTTTTGACCTGGCCCAAGTTCACTGGGTGGACTGGTAATCCAAGACCCTGGTGCAAAGAGGGGAAATAGATTTTATTCCCATTTTTGATTATATGTGTTTACGTTGTGAATTATAATAATAATATTCCCGTTGTTGGGAATAATACACTTTGCCTGTTTTGATCCAAGGCTCAAGTTACAGATAACATAATGTGCAGTATGTTTAAAATTGGTTAAGATGTCAGCTGTTTGAAATTTTTAACTTGTACACTTAAGAAACGTGTACAACAGATGATTACAAAAGCTGAAAATCGACAGCTCGATCTCCTCTTAATGGGAAAACCTACGGCATAGAGCAAATGGGGGAAATCGAGGTGAACAAATAAAGAAAGTCCCGCAGACGTGATTAGCACGTCTGAATACACCTCCTTTGGTTTCTCTGCCGCAGGCCTCCCATGGATATTCCGTAAGGTAGATCATGATCTGATCTAAGAGGGGAATTGTAGATGCGAACATCCATTTTGCTCAATAGCCTAGCTGTTCATATAAGGGTTAATTTGAACCAAGAATAGATTTGGAATTGTATCTCCAATTCTCGGAAATAAAACTTATCTATTTACGGGAACTGTTATTGGAACATGATTTTGGATATCTACATGACATGACATTATAAGGATTCTGGAATGACCTTGTTAATTGTCCAAGATTTTGGTATTTGTAATCATCTGGGTTTTATCCAATATGCATACATTATGTAACATCGAATTATAACTAAAAACAGCTGTTTATAACTTGTGAAAAACAATGTCATTGTCACGCCCATATGCTCATTTTCCCCCCTCCCATCCTGCTATGAAAATGGGGTATATATAACACTGACGTATGAATACAATTTGAATTGGTTATTGAACACGTCTCTGCTATTCATTTCCAATTTCCAGAGCTCTGTATGAGTTGGCAAATATCCATCATCCACAAAGGGCCCGAGCTGATTTTATCCCCAACATTTCCCATAGTCTTTTATTATACGAATGGGCTCCATGGCATAGCTATCTGGGGTATCACTGCTCAAACAGGGCAAGCACCGAATGACCCGGCTTTCAGGTCTTCGCAGGGGAAAATCAAGCGTTTCAACATGGGGCCATAGTTTAAAGGCAGCAGGCGGGCAACCAGGCTCCTCCAATGCAATGTGGCAAGATTGCTCTCGTCACAATCCTTAAAAAGAAAGAATGCACCGGTGAGCTCAACAATACCAAAAGACCCGGAAGACCACAGAAAACAACTGTGGTGGATGACCGAATAATTATTTCCCTGGTGAAGAAAACACCCATCACAACAGTTGGCCAGATCAAGAACACTCTCCAGGAGGTAGGTGTATGTGTGTCAAAGTCAACAATCAAGAGAAGACTTCACCAGAGTGAATACAGAGGGTTCACCACAAGATGCAAACCATTGGTGAGCCTCAAAAACAGGAAGGCCAGATTAGAGTTTGCCAAACAACATCTAAAAAAGCCTTCACAGTTCTGGTACAACATCTTATGGACAGATGAGACCAAGATTAACTTGTACCAGAGTGATGGGAAGAGAAGAGTATGGAGAAGAATAGGAACTGCTCGTGATCCAAAACATACCACCTCATCAATGAAGCATGATGGTGGTAGTGTCATGGCATGGGCATGTATGGCTGCCAATGGAACTGGTTCTCTTGTATTTATTGATCATGTGACTGCTGACAAAAGCAGCAGGATGAATTCTGAAGTGTTTGTGGCAATATTATCTGCTCATATTCAGCCAAATGCTTCAGAACTCATTGGACAATGACCCGAAGCATACTGAAAAAGCAACCAAAGAGTTTAAGGGAAAGACGTGAAATGTTATGCAATGGCCAAGTCAATCACCTGACCTGAATCCTATTGAGCATGCATTTCACTTGATGAAGACAAAACTGAAGGGAAAATGCCCCAAGAACAAGCAGGAACTGAAGACAGTTGCAGTAGAGGCCTGGCAGAGCATCACCAGGGATGAAACCCAGCGTCTGTTGAGGTCTATGCGTTCCAAACTTCAGGCTGTAATTGACTGCAAAGGATTTGCAACCATGTATTAAAAAGTGAAAGTTTGATTTATGACTGTTAAAGGAACACTATAGTCACCTAAATTACTTTAGCTAAATAAAGCAGTTTTAGTGTATAGCTCATTCCCCTGCAATGTCACTGCTCAATTCACTGTCATTTAGGAGTTAATTCACTTTGTTTCTGTTTATGCAGCCGTAGCCACACCTCCCCTGGCTATGATTGACAGAGCCTGCATGAAAAAAAAAACTGGTTTCACTTTCAAACAGATGTAATTTACCTTAAATAATTGTATCTCAATCTCTAAATTGAACTTTAATCACATACAGGAGGCTCTTGCAGGGTCTAGCAAGCTATTAACATAGCAGGGGATAAGAAAATCTTAATTAAACAGAACTTGCAATAAAGAAAGCCTAAATAGGACTCTTTACAGGAAGTGTTTATGGAAGGCTGTGCAAGTCACATGCAGGGAGGTGTGACTAGGGTTCATAAACAAAGGGATTTAACTCCTAAATGGCAGTGGATTGAGCAGTGATGCTGCAGGGGCATGTTCTATACACCAAAACTGCTTCATTAAGCTAAAGTTGTTCAGGTGACTATAGTGTCCCTTTAATCTGTCCCATTACTTTTGGTCCCTTAAAAAGTGGGAGGCACATATACAAACTGTTGTAATTCCTACACCGTTCACCTTATTTGGATGTAAATACCCTCAAATTAAAGCTGAACGTCTGCAGTTAAAACACATCTTGTTTGTTTCATTTCAAACCCATTGTGTTGGTGTATAGAGCCAAAAAGATTAGAATTGTGTCGATGTCCCAATATTTATGGACCTGACTGTGTATACACACACACACACACACACACACACACAGCACCCCTAAACACATTACATTCCAGACACACACTAGATCCCTTACCCAACTCTGGATCATGTACACACACACACACACACACACTAGATCCCTATATACACTCTGAATCTGCTATATACACACACTCACTAGATCTCCTATACACATTCTGGGTCCTTCAAACACACACACACACACACTACACTCCTAACATACACACTTTGGATCCCCTATACACACACACACAATAGTCTGTATGCACACACTTGCTACATCCGCTATACACACACACACACACACACACACTCTACAGCCCCTGGCCACATATGCATTACACCACAAACACAACTAAAACCGACCTTATTACAAAATACCACACTACAATCAGCTCACTCTACACACACGCAATCGCACAAGCAGGCTCCAAACACATGGACAATACTCTTTCCTGGCCCTTTTGTCTCCTGGTATCCATTTATAGAGACACCAGAGACAAGTTGCAAGGAAACACTGTGCAAGCATGTTATTAAATTCGCTAGCGCAGAACAAATACAGGGCCTTTTTCTCATGCTAGAGCTCTTTAGCAGAGTTCTGCACATGGTCTGCCCTGGAAGAGCATTGAACCAACATGCTCACTTTGAGAGGGGGCGTGTTTGTCATTGGTGATGACGAAACACACCCTCTCTGCCCCGCACCCTTCTTAGTGGGCCGCTGTGATAAAAAATAAAATAAAATATGCCTAGGCCAAATTTTTTTCCCAGTCCGGCCCTGCACTATAGTGTTGCTTTAAGTAAATATGTAAACATGGTTTCTCTGAATCAGCAATGGGGCTGTTCATTACTGCTCAGGCCAATATTTCCTCATTAGCCAAGGCAGCACAGAAGGGCTGCTGGGGACTCGCAGTTTGGATTAAAATGTAAAAAAAACAATTGTTTAATACTGACTGAATGATGGCACCAAGGGATTCCAAACACTATAACCAGTTTAATGAGATGAAGCAGATACCGTGCGCCTATGGTATGCCTTTAAAGCATGAAGGTCAATCAAGGGATCAGGCCTAATTTTGCTTGTCGGACAAAATTGCGAACAGTATATCCAAGGTAGTAGAGAGACCGGTTATCTGCATATTTTCATTTTATGCTGAATGGAAATAGAAATTTAAAAAAAAAATAAAAATTTTTTGCACAAACTGTTAATTGCATCTTTCAAGCAGCCATTTACAGTAAAATTAGTGACACGTAGCACATGCTAGCTTTAGCAAGTCGAAAAACAGTCACGTCATAAGCGATCCTAATTAATGTATATACTACGTTAAAAAAGATGGACCGGCTCCAGGCATTTAAACATTTTTTTATCACAATCAATTGAAGTGAAATACCAAATTACCCCTTTCTGAATGTTGTTGACAGTCGTGTCAGCTTCAACTTTACTGTCATTATAATGCTTGAACGCCCTCTTCATTGGTTGCAGCTCATAATCCATCTGTAATCGATATGCATAGTCATAAATATATATACAGCAAAATGTCCAAACTAGAATTTGTTTGAACATAAAGTGCTAGTTTAATTAGACAAACCTTCCTCTTTTTTTTTTTTTTTTTAAACATATCATCACTGTCTGTCGTCTGTGACATCTCAAGTTCTGCAGACATCACACACAGGGAAGTATGGTTGAGTAAACAATGGGAATATGCAAATAAATCTCTCTCTCTCTCTCTCTCTCATATGAGGAAATGAAACAAAAAAAAATAAAAATAAAAAAAGCAGATACAAGCTTACACACCAGGGATAAAATGTTCACTAGTGAAACAAATACACACTTTCAATGTAAAATCCAAATGTCTTTTAGAAAATTCAAATATTGAGACTTACAGTGCCAGCCACAAAACATGAATTAAACAGGACCACATTTTTATTTCGGACGAGGACCAAATCAAATACATTCTATGTATTAATTATGATGTTACTATTATCTACCCAACAGTCTCATCATTAAAAAGGACTCTCCACCACCTCAAAAAAAAAAAAAAAAGAACCCCCACACACACACACACACACACACACCACTTAAAAGTTTTGTAGATATACCTCAAATGAAAACTTGTATGCTTTTATTTATGCACTTTTTCATTCGAGTTATATCTAAAAACAGCTTGCAAAACCTACAGATCTCTGGTCTGCTGCCTTGGCAAGCCATCCCTCTCTTCTCCCATCCAGTCTTTCTGTGACTGTCCAATCACAGACTTCCCAATGCAATTCAATGAGAAGTATTTGCAAGGCAGGTGCTCTGGACAATAACCGGTCTCTTGGGTTCAGCTCGACCGAACTAAACAAAGCAGAAATGTCTAAATGACAGCTGAGGGAGGAGGGGGTGTAACAAGGCTAATTTATAAAAGTTCAAATTTCTATTAAAACCTGCACTCTTTCCCACCCAAGAACTTTAAGAATTTAAAGTGTCCCTTTAACGACACATGACATGTGTGACATGTCATGATTCCCTTTTATTCCAGAAGTTTGGTCCTTAAGGGGTTAAACACAATTCAGTTCACCATATAAAATTTGACTTTAATAGTAAAATGATTTCCTGTACTCACTCTGTTGATGTTAATATGTGCCAGTACAACTCCAGTGGCCTCCAAGCACAGCAGGACAATGATGAAATACATAAACTAAAATACAAAATTTAAAAATAGTTACTCATGGAATGTCTAATAAGTAGTAAAAACATCCGATTAGTATTGCGGCTAGGCTAGTTTGAATCGGACTTGTACGTAACCTTACCATTGAGTTTAATCCCTTAAGGACACATGACATGTCATGATTCCCTTTTATTCCAGAAGTTTGGTACTTAAGGGGTTAATGAGACTCTCTGTGCCGACAATATGTGATAAGGAAATTTTGCTACTAAATTATAACCTTACCCTGAAAATACAATACTGTACTATTCTGATTTTCTTGTAAGAATTTGCATCTACAGAACAAAATACAAAGTCACTACCCTAGTAATACAGTTGAATAATATGTATAATTAAAATGTATACAATACTTTCTGTCCCAACTTGTCATTTTCACTGTGATTCATTGAGAAAAAAAAAACCCTTCCAAAATTGTCTAATTTACACACTGTGTCCTTGCACTCAAAATGAAAATGCCATCATAGTGGTTAGAAATGTATCACTCAAACACATGGGGGCTGAGACCCGGCCGAGCCTCCATCTTTATAGTCTCCAGGCCACAGTCTTCACACCCACCCACCCCAGGACACAACAGCCAAGAATGTCCCCGGAGGGGGTCCCCACAGGCCCAGGAATGAGGCTACGTCAACGCCCCTGTCGGACGATAATCTTTGGCTTTGGCTTATAAGGGGAGATAATGGGGCTGATGGGTAATCCCCTGGAAATCAAGAGGTGTGAAGAGGAGGAGTTTAGACAAGGGGGTAAAGACCCAGTGGCTCCAGAGTTTACATTATAATTAATATTATGGTATGTGTGTGTCTCGCACAATCGACGCAGCGGAATAGGGCTGGGAGCTGCCACCCGGCGCTGGGAACACGTGCTCTCAGGGCAGGAGTGGCTCGCACCCCAGGCTGCTCTGACGATCTGTAAGACCAGGCTTTATTATGTAAAAAAGTTTCAGGTTTTGTTTTATTTCAAGTAGTTTGTATAATCTAGAGTAAAATTAGTGAAAACCCAGGTGGTACAATAGTATAGTACCGTCCTGAGAGACACGGGGTAGGGAGAGGATTTGAGGACTTGAGGCCAGAGCAATGCGCAAGCGCGCTGGGGTAGCTATTCAGGCACAATGCACACAACCAAATAACACATACTTAACGTTTACGCACGGAACAACCCAGACCCCTCAGTTCTGGGACTCCCTCACTACATTGGCAAACACAGGGGAAGGGGAAGTGGTGGTGGGCGATGACTTCAATGCTGTGGGGGGGGGCCAGTCGGGGTCACGGCTCACGCCCACAAAGGAGCCCCAGCGGGTCTTCATCTTTTATATACATTGTGAGATACCTCTTCAAGCAAACTTACTACAAATTTACTGTGTCTATATTGTATTTCTCATTCCTTAGCACACCGACATTCTTACTTCTATCTTTCGTACATAATGGTGATCAACACAGTTCAAAAACATACTGTCAGTACTATAACAAATAGTCTGTTTAAAACAGACTAACCCCAGCTGTGCCGATAACTGGGGTCATCTGATACAGGCAGACACTATAAATCTTTGAACATTGTATCAACTGTATCCTAGTTAACCATTTATTGTGGTAATATTCCAATAACATTGGGACTAATATATTGAAACATTTGTTATACACAGACTGCCATTTTTTTTTTTTTTACTTTGATATTTTTTTTTTTAATTCTTTATTTTTGTCTCACTCCACTCAGGAGTATGCAACAGATGATATGCTTGGAACAAAGTTATACAATAAAACAAGCATGGCATTTAGACAATGTATCAGTACAGAGTGGGGGGAGGACTTTTATATATTTATGGGCATGTGGGCCTAACAGGTAGCGTAGAACCTTTCTCAAGGTACAGATTAGCACCCTCTTATTACATATCGATGGCATATGTGTTTCGTGCTATAAAAAGAGTGGGGAGGACTTCTCAAATAACGTGCACCCTCTGCATGGGTTTGTCAGGATAGCGTCCAGGTCGGGGTGTATCAGCTCCCCGTTGAGGTAACAGCTTCATTACAGAGGGGGAGAAGGATAGTCAGGTATAAGTGGGAGCGCAGCAGCGGATAATAATAACCACCAAAAATAACGTAAGAGTTATAAAAGTGTTAGTACGCAGTTCGTCTGCACGATCTTGCCGTCCTTCTGGCTTGTTGGTGGAGGTGTCTCCTGCCGGCGAACTATGTGTCGTAGGCCAGTCAAGTGACCAGTATTGCAGGCAGCCGTCCTGCGGTTGACCGTGGCATGAAGGTTGGGATCTTAGACGGGTCCATGTTTCCGAGGCGGGAGGTTGAGGCGGGTAGCAGCTTCAGGCTGCGCATGTTGGCCTCTAGTTCTAGTGGGTTCTTGGCTCTGTAGGTGCCTCCCGGGCGGGTAAGTATGAGTAGTCTGGGGTTTCCCCAGAATCCCTTAGGATTGGGCTCTTAGGATTTGGAGTAGGGGTTTCATTGACCTGTGCCAGAGTAATGTCTTTTTGGTGAGGTCAGGGAATAGGAGCAGAGATGAGCCTTCGAATTGGATCGGATTTTCCCTCTCACTGCTGATGAGATTAAGGCTTTGTCATGCATTGTTTGGAAGCGGAGGATGAAATCCGCTATGGCCGTGGTATGGGCGTTTTTTTGGCATTGGTAGCCTGAACATGCCGTCCAGTTTTAGTGCCTTTGCTTGTTTGGCCGGTAGCAGGGTTGAGATGAGACGCCTTATGTAGTGCGGCGTTTCCTCGGTACTCACTGTGTCAGGGATGCCCCTCAGTTTGAGGTTGTACCGTCGCCTCTGGTCTTCCAGGGTGTCAACTCTGGCCTCCATGCCTGTATGGGCTAGATGTATCTCTTCCAGTCTCTGTTCTAGTTTAATTAATCTGGAGTCCTGGTTGCCAGATGTGACCTCTACGGCTGTAAGTCGGGTAAGTGCACCAGCTACTGTCTCTTTAAATTGTGAGATGTCGGCTGCTATATTTGAGCGCAGCTCCTCCAGCATGGTTGTCAGCATATATTTAGTGATCGATTCTTGGCCAGCAGGTGGAGTGATTTGTACCTTCGGTACAGCTCCCAGCATGGCTCCTCCGTCCAGATCAGCGTGGAAGTCCTCAGAGCAGTAAGAGGATGCTTCCGATATCTTGGCTGTTGGGCCGCCTTGGTTTTCTTCGTTTTTCAGCCCATGTTATTGCGATCAGCTGCAGGGTAGGTAACAGCCCGTGTGCTCTGGGTTTCGTCCGTTAAATTAGCCGTTTGGTCCACTTAGTGTCGGAGCTCGCGGGAGATGCGTCCGGTTGGGTCCGCTGCAAGCTCCGCCCCCCACTTTGATATTTCTTAAAGACATATTGCACACACCATAACTACTCCTGATAATCTATTCGATTTTATCCAATAACTTTTTCTACAAATTCTAGCTTTAAGTGGGAGCCTGTTTTATCCAGTAGAGTAGTATCACAGCCATTGCTGCCTATCCTAAATTGAGAGTGTCACTATCACCTACACTTGATTTTTCTTCTCTTTGTAAATATTCTCTCAGGGAGGTTGATACTAAGGCATATAAAATACCAAACAAAGAGCTGTTCAATATATTTAGATGGTCTACAGAGCTCCACCAATAATAATAGTACATTTCCTCACATGCTCCCATTTGTATGGTTTTGCTAGCTATCCTCTCAGTGGAAGTCTTGTTCTTAGGAGTATTTTTCTCAAGTTTCACAATAATTTTATGTTAATAAAATTCGTACCCAACAAATTCTAAGTTGAAATGAAATAATTCCAGAATAATTAGGTCTTCAAATGTTTACATTTGTTTGACTTCTAAAAAATTTACTAACACCTTCAAATCCCCTTTGGTCGGCAGATGAGCTAGATAAAGAGATCTCTAATATGATGTAAAATATTTGGAAAAGTACAAGTGGTCTATAAATCTACCAGTTGCCACTTCGCTAACAAATTCCCAGAGAGGGTACTGAGATACCTGCCCCATTAGTAAATTCACAGACCCGACCTGTAACTACTCCTCAGCTACTTTGGGAGTGCCAGATGGCCAACTCTTTCCTTTATCCTTCTCTACTTCTATATATTTCTTTGTATTGACTTAAGACTCCCTTTCTCTGAAAAGAGAACTCAATCGCTATTAAACCCATGAAAAAACACAAATAAAACCAAGTTTTGCTTCCACTTTTTTTCCTTATTTTGTTTTAATTTTTTTATTATTTTGTACAGTTAAGCCTTTTACAGAAGAAACTACTTGATCACAAAGCCATCCATTAGGGGAAAAAAAAAAAAATTTAATAGAATGACAAAGGCTTTTTCCATGCACAGCCCAACTGGAAAGTCAGTAGATAGGTGTTGAGCATAAAACCCATAACAACACTTCTGCAATTGCTAGCTATACATGGGAGCGGGTAGCCTTGCATGGTTTACAAATTGGCTCTATCTTTAATATGCAAGACTGCATAGTGCCAAACTCTATTTTCAAATGAGTAGCACCCAAGGACAATTGTGGTACTTATTCAAGATGTTCTGTAGTGAACCTTCCTTTTACTTCTACAAATGTGAAAAATTTAAGGAAAAAATAATAAATAAAAAAATAGTAAAGTAAAACAATTGAGAAAATACCTAATTTGTAGTCCTGAGAAAATCCTCCATCGAGAGAAGAAAAAAAAATAAAAAGAACCAAAAATATCATGCGTGTAAATCATTGCCGATAACTTGCCATAATGTAGTTAGTGCTGCAAAGACAAGGTAGCCTCAGCACATAAGTTACAAACACGGTAAAACTAATAAACAGAAGAAACTTAAGTACTCAACTTTTTGAACATCAGACAGTGAAAGCGCTTTAGCTGAATATGAAGCAGATAATACAGTTTAAAATTTAGATTTGCTTGTGGACGGTGCCTTTGCTGACTCTGCCCAGGTGGTAAAAGAACAAACTCATTGTATTCAGAAAATGATACAAGGAAATCATGTATTAAAGCAACCAAAATCATCTGAGTGGGTGCCCATTCCTTATACGAAGATGTGGCTATGAAAATCTTTTAAACAATTTAGCTTAAGAAATACAGACCCTGTCCTCATGGGGACACATCCTAGTGAGGCGTGCTACAGATGCCTGTAGTAGGAGGCATGAAAAATAACAAAGGGCTAATTCAACTGCATTCTCAGGGATATAAAAAACACACACACACACACACAAAAAAAAAAAGAAACACCACATATTACAAATTCCACAACCAGGAGTCACTGACTGGGCTCACCCCTGATCTAGAAAAGTACAAAGACAATCAAATGTACTTACTCTAATCATGTTACTTAGATCACATAAAAAATAAAAAAATAAAAAGGAAGGAAGGAAGCAATAAGACAACTCATACTCACACATCCTTGCTTGCAGCGAGAATCTTTGTGTGAAATTTTACAGCCCAGACAACCATTGATCAGAAGGATGCCTGCTCCAGCTATAACGAAACCACACGGTAGGAGAATGTGGAAGTCATGGAAAAAAAGTTTGTAGTGTCTGTATGCTGACAAGAGGAAAAACACAGCATACAGGATGGCAACAGTCGCAGCCTAAACAAAACAAAAATTTTTTAAAAAGTTAAGTATAGGGTTAATCAGTTATACAAACACTTTTTTTAAAATAGATTTTAAGCCAGGGTTAGCTCTACAGAGCTGTTCGATCAGCCAGCACTTGGAGGGTCGGCATTTGGACATCAATGCCAATTCCCATATCCGTCACCGGAAGTGACCAGCCCTGCAGCAACACATTTTTACTGTATTTAACCCTTTCCTCTGCCACAGGTCAACTTTTCATTCTTTAGCTCTAAACCCTCCTTTTAACAGTCTTATTAACGAACAGGTCACCAGACAGCCGTTTGTACTGACTCTGTATAAATATTTGTTTAATGAACATACACAAACATGTTCAGCAAAATCAAACATTTCCATTATTACATTTTGTAGCCTCCATCTACACTCTTTAAAGCTTTACATCATCTTTGCAAATAGGTTCTTTGCATTGATTTATAAAAAGAGGGAAAATTGTATTTTCATCTCATTAAATACCCCTTTTTATGCAAGACCATAACTAGGTGGCCTTAGCAATTGCTGCTGGATCCTGGACAATGTTGCTTAATCTTGTCGGTAATTATTCCCAAATCCTTCTTATCGTTTCTCTGACTTTGAAGTTTTTGGGGTGTAGATTGTTTTTTGTGTCCATGTTTGTTTTCACCTATGTTAAATCTTGTCTGTTCAGTCCTCATATTTCTCCAAATTCCGTCTGCAGTGAAGGAAAACCTACTCACATTTCCTCACCAGGGTTTGTGCCATCTGTGACTTTCAATGTCCATTAATAAACTGATTTAATGGAAGTTAAAAAAGGACCCAAACCAATTCAGCTCAATGAAGTGATCTGGGTGCCAGGTCCATCTAGGGTTAATCCTGCCTGCTGTAAACATAGCAGTTTACACTAATTAATCCAGCCTCTAGTGGCCGTCTCATTGACAGCCGCTAGAGGCGCTTCCCACTGTGAGAAGACGCTGCCGTCCATAGGAAAGCATTGAGAAATGCTTTCCTATGGACTGATTGAATGAGCTTTAGCCAACTTAAAAACATTCCATTAACAACATATAATTTAAGCCAATGATATGTTTTATTTAAACAACTTGCTATTAATTTGTACAGCAATCTTTTGCGTGGAACGGAATAAAAAGAATGAACAAAATCCACATAGATCAGATCCAAAGCACCACCCATTTTATTTAGGAAGGATTAGCCAAAATCGTCTGATTTCCCCCTGCAGCACATGCATATTACATACCCCAGAGCATCCTCTAATGCACTACTAGTCAGTATGAAAAAAAAAAAAAAAAATGTTGTTATTCACTATGGTGAGAACTGATGGAAATTGAAAGTGAATTTCAAGGTAAAAATAGCAAACTGGAAACATTTTCTAAGCTAGCTAATCTAGAAAAATATAAATCAATTAATAACCTCCATTGTTATCAGTATTCTTCTGATCATACGTTTTTCTTACAGGTACATTTAACTCAGGTTAACGTGCACGTAAACATGCTCTGGTGACCAAAAAAAAACAGTGATACTATTTACCACTGTTCTACTAACAACAATTCTATGGGGTATTTAACACCTTGGTTATTATTGAGAGGGGCAGCCATCAGAGGGGCACAGGCAGTACCCTGGTAAGGTGCCTGCAGGGCCGTCTTTAATATTGATTGGACCCTGGGCAAGCATCTGTTTGGGCCCCCTGGGCATGCAATCACTCCCTCCACCCCAACCTAGAGACGAAACTAATGTAGTGCCTTGGTGCAACAACAAAAAAATTCAGGCCTGCCCTGTAGCACAAGAGTAAAGAAAAGATAGATCCCCATCTGTCATACAACTCCTGCGATGCTATACCAGCTGGGGATCTACCATCCTTCCAGGGTTGTATTTTTGAGCAGTGTTTGTGCAGATGAATGTCAGCACGTTATTGTATAGAGTGTATGTGTGCATGTAGGGGTGTATTTGTATGTACTGTTACCATTGGAATGCAGTGGTGTACTTGTGTGTAGTGTTTGCATTTTAATGCAGGGATGTGTGATTGTTTGTAGTGTTGGCTTTTAAATGCAGGTGTACTTTTGTGTGTAGAGTTGGTGTTTGTATATAATTTTAGCGTTTTAATACAGGAATGTGTTTGCATGTAATGTTTGTATTTGCATGCAGGGGGGTGTTTGGATGTAGTGTTGTCTTTTAAATACATGTGTACATTTGTGTGTAGTATTAGTGTTTCAGCAAACTGGTGTGTTTGTAATGTTTGTGTTTGCAGGGGTCTGTTTGCATGTTGTGTGATTTCTATAACACATATACACATACACATTAACACGCAGATACACACATGCTCACACCTTGACACATACTGGCACACACACACACACACACACACACACACACTCAGATACACACCCTTTGACACACAGATACAAGCACTTTGATATACACACACTGACACAGGTATATACACACACATAAAGGTATAAATGCAGGGGTGTATATGTGTACAGTGCTAGAGATGGAATGTAGGAGTGTATTTGTGTTGGCATTAAAATGCTGGGATGTATGCATTACCACACACTCAGATGCACACTTACACACACACACGGGTGTATGAGGTATCCATACACACAGAAACACTGACACACAGACAAACACAGCCAGATACACACACACACACACATATATATGTGTACATTTACATATTTTAATCTCTGCCTTCTAGCAGCTCTTGGACAGCAACTCCCAGCAACCATGGCCAATATAATATCTCAACTCTGTTCTTACATACCCTGGTCCAGAATTTGGCAAAAGTGACATTTGAAAATGGTGTACAGCCTTTGATAACACTTGATGCAATAATATGTTAAAATAAATACTTTTTAAATTTATATTTAATAGGGAACTGTCAGGTTCTTCTAGGATTTTAACATGTACTTATTCCCTGTGTGTTACATTACAAACACCAACACACTTAAATAAAAGTGATATCAGAAATTAGCAAAACAAAAAACAAAACATATTTAGCCACCCTCCTGTCTCCTTACATTTTGGGTACAGAAAGGTGGCTTCCCTGGGGTCCAGTGAGAGCTTGCTGGCCCAGGCTGATGGGAGTCTGCCATCAGCTTTCTCAGTCCCTCTCCCCCACAATGCTTGCATCCTCCGTGTGGTGTGTGCCTCCTCCCCAGCGGCACTGAGGAGGAAGTGATCAGTTCTTACTGGGAGGAAGCAATCTGACCTCACTGCCTCCCAGCATGCCCAGGAAACAAAGAGACTCACAGGGCAGTATGTGAGGGGGCTAGCTGTGAGTATGTAGTCAGCCACCCCCCATATAACAGGGGCCCGGGCCAATCCAGAGCAGTATTAAAGGGCTGTGGCCCATGATTACCTCAGGTGCCGCAGGGGGCCCATGGGGCAGATGCCTTAGGGCCCCCAGGAGTAACTGGGCCCGGGGCAGCTGCCCCTTTTGCCCCTCCTTAAATACGGCCCTGGGTGCCTGGTCAAGCTCAGAGGACCTGTTGCACTTAGTCTTCTAATTGGGGGAGGGATATATCTTCCCTAGCAGGGCTACAATAAGCAGCAGCATTAGGGTCGTCAGAAGACGTTACAAATAGGAGACCATCCTCCCATTGTATTGTACCAACATTCACCTCTTATCAGGAGGAACTACGATCGGTATATTTCTGCAGAACACTTTTTTTTTTTTTTTTTTATTGTTCTAGTAAGTACATGCAGGCTTGCAATGCCACAACAGCAAGAGCAAACATTTTCGTAATAAACAGTTTTATAGAGTCATGGCACTAAGATTTTGCACATTATTGTAGTAGAAAATAATAAAACTGTAATAATGCTGATAAGTACACAGTGCGTTGTAACGAAAGAAGGTATTTTGTAATAAATGCTTAGCCTATGCACTGGTAACAAGGAACTGGTCAAAATAAAAATACATAAATTATATTTTGGACTGCAACACACGAAGTTAGAACAAGCAGATACCACTGGAGCCCCCAGATTAAAACTTCAGGCATTCCTCTGTCTATTGGCTACAAGGCCACTAACTTAGGCATGTATATAGGCTCTCTAAACATGGTTGACCATCAGGCTACTCCCGTTCACCTAATGAGAAAGTCCCAGCTTTTTCCGGGCCACAGCACGCATCATGTGCCCTCAGATCCGGCACTCTTGTGAGTCGACATCAGAGTTAAGCAGTGATGTGAGGTTCGTCCTCTCAGGACTCTAGGCCCAGGTAAGCAGCCACAAGGATCTGAACGGCTGAGTACGGAGATGGGACCGACAGCCCTCCTCTGAGTTTCGAGGCCTCAGTAGGATGGTGCAGCATCGTGAGTGAGAGCCTTTCAACACTTTCCTTGATGTGTCAGCCTGCAGGTGTTCTCAGGGAGCTGTGATTGGCAGCCATGTTGTGATCGGGGCGCGGGAATCCAGGGTCATGTAAGCTTTAGTCAGTCATAATCTTAGTGTCGGATCCCTCCAATGGCGACTGGGATAACCCCCGCTGGTCCAATGGGGAGAGGGGGGGGGGTCTAACGGGACCAGTTGGAGTCTGAGTGCCGATGTTGGGAAGCCGGAGATAAGAGCAGGGCAGCGGCCATCCGCTTAGCTCCTCTCCCAAGTAGGCCGCAGACACCGAGTTTGGAGTCTACTACACCACCAGCATCCACCCGCAGCGTCTGCCTTCTGTTCCTGGCTCAGGAAAGCTAGTAAGCCCCTTGATTCACTTTAAATAGACATTCCCTGCAGGAGCCTCTCCCGCATGCAACCGGTCAGCATGGCAGTCTGGCCCCGCCCCCTTTTTAACAATATTTTGATGTCCAACCATTATTGCTCCACGTAGAATTACCAGTTCAGTGGATGTTCCCCTCTCGTTCTTACACTTTATAGATTTTAAAACACACCCATCAATGTTAGCCTGGTCTACTAAGGGCCAATAGTATGTTAGCACTAACTTTATTGAACAAATTGTGCTATCATGCAAAGGCATTGTTTAGTGAATAATCCCCTTATTCAGGCTGGCACTGTATCAGATTGGCTGGTGGTTATTTTATATGTATATAGTTAGGTGTCTTGGGGTTATTAGGATTATGGCTTTGTTCTTTTAAATATCTTCTATTAAAAGTTAAAGTTTTAATCTATTTTTTCTAGTCTCTCATGGTTTCATTCCTCAGGGCAATAATCTACCTTTACCCATCCCTCCTGATATCCTCTTTTCAAGTAATTATGTGTCAGACATTGTTCATCTGTGCAAATCTGTGCATGAATGTCTGACATTGTGTTTGTGTGTATTCTGGAAGAGTGTATGGGTATAATACTTTTTCTGAAACAAGCAACATGCATAACAGACAAGGAAGCAGCGAAAAAAAAAAAAAAAAAAAGTAAGTTTGAAATCCACTAGTAGGTTAGAGCAGTGGCTCCCAAAGTTTTTAAGTTCAAGGCACTCTTAATATTTTTCCAGGGCGCCCAAAGTTAAAATAGTTTCCTAGGTTGTATATATGTACAGCGCAGCGGCATATACTGGGCACCTGTCTGTTTAGCGTTTGAGTGACAGCCACTAGAGGTGGTGTTAGGCTGCAATTGAACTACCTTTTTTCATT
The DNA here is from genome assembly GCA_933207985.1 of Pelobates cultripes. Classification (NCBI taxonomy): domain Eukaryota; kingdom Metazoa; phylum Chordata; class Amphibia; order Anura; family Pelobatidae; genus Pelobates; species Pelobates cultripes. The sequence continues at coordinate 51,399,606 of OW240916.1, forward strand.
TAAGAAAAAAAAAAAAAGCAGTGTTTTCACTGGAAAGACTGCTTTGACATTCTTTTTGCCCCAGAACCACTAAATTAAAGTGGCACTGTTAGCCCCCTGCTAGTTAAGGTGCAATTTTGAGTCATAGTCTCCAACAAAAATAGTGCAATTTAGGAGTGACAGAAAGGAATATTAGCCAGTGACATCACAACTGCAAGTGCTGAATCCAGCAAGGAAGTAGCTTAGAATGGGAGGGAGGGGAGAGCATTTTTTTATTTTTATTCCTGTAAATCTCCCAAGTATTTTCCCACTTTTAGCACTATATCCCAAACCTGAATTTTTTCCTTTACTGAACCAAATGAGTTTAACACAAACGTTAACAGCAGCAGAATAATACATATTTGGAAGGAGTGATAGTTTAAAACTGATCCTATGAAGACTTGAGACCCCTGCCCTTTGTGCTGTCAGGGTGCCTCTTCTACAGAATGGCGATAAGTAAAAAGTATCAAGCTTAGAATGTCCGCTACTATAGCAGCAGGAGAGCAAAACAAGTATAGCCTGAAATCCAGGTTACATTCTTTTTGGAACATCACCCCCTACTGGGACCAAAACAACCAGCACTTTGTTTGACTATCGGATTAAACCCATGGGAATTACTGGAGCCAATTAATATGACGCAGGGATACTTTGGGGGAACTTTTATGGGATATTAAAAAAAAAAAAAAAGACTTTATGATCATGTTTACCATATGTTGTTTCGAGACAAAAAAAAAAAACAAAAAAAAAAAAAGTTTTAATTTGTTTTGTTTTTTTTAAAGGCAGGAAGTGGATGCAAGCAGAAACTATTAACTGATATAAAATGGCAATAACAAGTGGATTGCCTAATTTAAAAAAAATAAATAAATAAAAAAAAAAACAACACAGATTTACAGATTCAGTCCAGTAATCAATACAAACGCCTATGGGATCAATAAGATACATAGAAACACTGTGTGATAAAACAACACAACTGCTAACATCCATTTAAGGGGTTAAATGACAGACACTACGTGTGAAAAGTTTTGAAGTCAAACAGATTCACCAAGTTATTGGACTACGTGGTAAAGTGAGATTTACCAAGTTCCGATTCATTAGAATGACAAATATTTAAGTCGATACAATCACAGAACATTCAACAGTCCTGTTAAATGGGGAGGGGGGGGAGTTGTGATATTATGTTTCTTTCAGTAGTTATATTGTTAATTTTGACCCAATGTTAAATGACTTACCCAGAACAGAAAAGCAAAAATCCTCACAAACACGGTAGATATTAACTCTCCATAACGCCCCATGTTAAGAAAGTCTGAGTTGTGAAAACACTGGACTGCAATAGCTCCCAGTCACCGCCCATTCAGCTCACATGATTTACCGTGAGTTTATCTTTTTACAACCATGCCTAGCTATTTAAAGGGACACAGGTGACAATGACAAATGCCTGGAAGGAATATGTGAACCGAGTAATGTGTAAAATGTATGTGGTTTTGTTTTAACCTCAGAGAAGGCTTTAATTCACTCTTAGAATTATATCCTCCTATGTAACAATTCACCAGCAGACAAGGTTATTAATAAAATTAGAATTCAAAATTAATTCAAATAGGATTATTCACCAAAGTGAGAATTCAAAGTGAATTTTAAATTTAAGGCCAAAATAGCCGAATTGGAAGCAAAGCTGGCTTAGAGAATGTTTCCAGTTCGGCTATTTATACCTTGAATTTTAAGTTCACTTTGAATTCACCTTGAATGCTCACTTTTTAGTGAATAACCCTGAAAGTGAATTTCAAATTTAATTCCAGATTAGTTGAACTGGAAACGTATTATAGAATTTTCCAAGATCAGCTATTTATACCTTAAATTCAATTTGAAGTCTCACTTTAGTGAATAACCGTGGGAGGTATTCTCTATGGTGAGAATTGTCAGTAATTCAAAGTGAATTTCAAATTGAAAGCCACGGTTGGGGAACTGGAAGTTTGGGTGACTTGGAGAATTTTTCCAGTTTGACTATTTTGACCTTAAATTTAAAATTCACTTTCAATTTTCATCAGTTCTCACTTTAGTGAATAACTGTGTTTCTAAACACATATACGTTTTTTATACTGACCGCTAGTGCATTAAAAGATGTTCTGGTGTCTGTAATGTGTATGTGATGCAGGAGGAAACGGACAATTATTGCTAATCCTTCCTGAAGAATACATGGTTATGCCTCCTGTAGCAAAATGCTATTTACTTCAGATAACCAGTCTGCAATGTTCTTCTTATTTATAGATAAGGGCAGACAGACCCCCCCCCCCTTCCCCTGTCCCATAGTGTTCTTTCCTCCCCCCCATCCCCTGTCCCAAAGTGTTCCTTCCCCTCCCCTTCCCTGTCCCAAAGTGTTCCTTGCCGCCATCCCCGGTGTGTCTCCTACCTTTCTGGTAGTGTGGTTGAGCGGAGCAGACCGCGGTACAGTAGCTTCGGTTTCCTGTACCTGGTCAGACTGACAGGGGTGCAGGGGTGCTGGGGTTTTGTACAGCGGGGTTGGGGCTTTGTACAGAGGGGCTGGTACGTATACACCCATGTATTCTTCAGGAAGATATTTATGACCCTCTGCAAAAATGGTGTCTATTTTCTAACAAACCTGTGTCTTATCTGCACTCATGTCGCTTTAACCCCTGTATCACAACTCAACTTTGAATTCTATGTGTCGTCTTGCTCAGAAATGCTTCAGACTTGAGAAAGGGAGGTTCTCCCGAAAGCTTGTCATTAAAAAATTCTGTTAGTCCAATAAAAAGGTATTACAAGATACAAATTTTATCTGTTTTTTACATATATATATATATATATATATATATATATATATATATATATAAATGATTGGAAATGACCGCACTCCAAGGACTTGATGATAGTAAAAATAAAATATAACTTTTACTCTATATCATTTAAAAATATCGACGTTTCAGCCCCAATACATGGGCTTTCATCAGGATGGCAATAAAATGGCAATATTGCCATCCTGATCAATATTGCCATCCAATCATTTTTTTGTATTTCGTGCCTGACCATCACTGGCAATTACTCTCTAATCCAGGAGTGCAAGCATCTCAGTTTTCTTATATGTGGAAGGCATATGCCTGAATTTGTGGGAGGGGTTATTTTCCTATTTAAATCCCCAGTAACCCCTAGCTTACCTATCGTCACCGTCTGGAAGTTCTATGATCACTTCCGGTTCCAGTTTCGCCAGAAGAACTCCCCACGTGGTTTCCAAGAAACTGTCTGGCAATTTAGCAGGTCCTCGGACCTTGGACTACCGTCCCCAGCCTCAACCATTAGAACACAGTTGGTCTCAGCTATACTAAACTCCCGGGGGAACTTGAACTTCCGGTCAGCTGACAGCACCCGGCAACAGTGAGTAAAGGGAACATGTGTCAAACTACCGAACGAGAGTCGCGCTCACACGAACACCAAATACATTTGTACGTGATTTGGCTATTCAAACGCAATATTCACTTTATACGTTATCCGTCTAAAAATCTCCTTTCGTACATTTTAGTCATCCGGCTACCTAGTGTCTTACATTCATTCAATCATACGAACGACATTTCGTCTCAAGCCACATTCGCATTTCTGCTTTGTAGCCAGAGGTTTTCAGAATACTGCACCACTATATGATAAATTTTTAGTATGTTAATCTATTCACATGTTCTTACTCACATATTGTACTGCAATCATTCTGTATTATTACAGAACAGTTAAAGGGATAAAATCCTGGTGAAAGCAGGTTTGTTGTATTGCAATTAGAGTGTGTGCTTTGTAAATTTCCTTCTTACGACTTGTTGATTGTACATTGCACGTACGGAGAACTGTGATATACAAACGTGCGCATGCCTGTTAGATTGTTGCAAATTGTTTCACAATAAATGTCACTTTAAATAGAAGTCCTGTTTAGGTGCTAATATGTACAATCTTGCAAACCCCTGACCTGTTTATTACAGCATGGTACTAAATTCAGGTTTGGTTTGATACAAATGAAAATGGTGATCAGTAGATTTGCATAGAGTTTGTTAGAACGCCAAGCCGTTGTAAGTATTAAATTATAGTTCATTATCTGTCTTTTATGAACGGTAAGTCCATGGCTATTTGACTCCCCAATGGTGCGCAGCTAGTTGTAAATTATGGACATATAGCGCTGGTTGCTATCTGGTCAGTTTCTCTCATCATGAGATAGCATTTCACTTCCAGATAACGATTTCATGATGCTCATTGTGGATCAGGGCTATGGCTTGAACAGAATCTGAACGGAACAAAACAGGGGCAGGAATCGGCAGAGCAGGAATAGCTCTGCTAAGAAAGCATTTCTACCTTACATCTAAAGGTTTCCATTTCCTACATTACTGTTTGAAGGTTAATAAGTGTTCAAACTAAACGGCAAAGAAATAAATCATTTGCACAACGGTACATTTTTTTTTTCTCTTGAAGATATTAACATTTCGTCCCAAACTAATTGGAAATCTATCTAAACATGTTCAATTTATCTAATTATCTTAATCTGAAACATTTTATAAGAATCAATGCGTAAAAAAAAATAAAATTAAAAAAAAAGTTACTTATAAATTTGCAGAGTATGTTATATATTTTGTTTGTATATTGTTACTAATATGTTAAATCTTTGGATTTACCTTGTGAAATTGTTCTCCTCCATTTCCAGGAATAACAATTCGGAATATAAATATAAATTACGCTAAGTTACATAATTTACGGTTCGGTTAGTAAATACATAAAAATTTCTGACGTATTCAGCTTTGCATAGACTACCTACATTTAAGACCTATCATAGCCTGATTGCCTTGACCTGTACGCCTCTGCTCAGACAAGCACATGTGAGTCTAAACAAAGTGCATTAAACTTGCACTCACGTTGTAGCGGAACGTTGGTCTCTCACAGACTATTTCCGCTGGTAGTCCAGGTGTGGCTCAGGAACAAGCAATAATCCCAGGCACAGTACCCACAGTGAGAGAATAATCCACCACCATAACAAGCACAATCAGCAGTAAACTCCAATAGTATCCCATCACCTTTCCCAATAACTGGACGACACACAGTATCAGGGGCAGAACTTAACTAACTTTTAATCACACAACCACTGCTTTTATGCAATGCTCCCGTGCAAGGGAGCCACCCACAATAATTAGTACATTAACCAATAAAGTACAAGGTACAACCCACACATCTCCTCCCATCAGCTTATCTGTTAAAAGAATTAAAATGTACATATTTTTCCCCAAGTTCTAGATGCAGTGGCGTAGCGTGGGTTGTCAGCACCCGGGGCAAGGCAAGTAATTTGCGCCCCCTAACCCGTGGATTTTAGCACTCGAGTCTCTTCCACTAGATTAGTTAAAGAAACCCTTACCCCCCCAAGCACATGTATTGTTTGTTATGAAAATACTTATGTAATTAAAGTAAAATGCATCTAAATACAAGTTTATTTTCCAACACTTTATTGAGTGCGAACATGCATTACACACATTCTCCACATTTTCAGCAGGTCTATGAATACAAATATACAAATGTAGTAACCTAGCATGGGCCATGCTATTATATGTCGTCTCACAACCATCGTAAACGACAAAAAATATCAAGAACAAAAACTAAACATCAAAATGGAACCATACCCTGGAGATGATCCAAGACTGGTCTAGATGGAGCCAACTTCCTCAATCCTGTACCTCTAATTGTAATTCTTTAATAGAAGTGCAAGATATCAATCTGTATATAATATACAGATTAATTTAAATTCGCCTGCTTTATTTAGCACAAATTTTTCAACAACGGAATAGTGTTTCTTTAATGTGAGGTAAATTAGAGATTAGTGCCACAAATATTATACTAGATTGCCTACTTACAACGAGATGAGGATGATGATGGGCTCTAGCTGCAGTCTGGCTCCACTGGTCTGGTGTAGAACAGGCTCTCTGGAGGCTGTTTGTAACTGTGGTCAGGGCCGGACTGGCCCACCGGGATACCGGGAAATTTCCCGGTGGGCCGTCGTCACCTGGGGCCGGGCAGACAGCCGGCTCACCTGCGGCCGCAGAGGGAGCTCCCTTGGTGGCCGCAGGGGGAGCTGGCTGTTCTGCCTCTGCTCCCCCTCCCCAGCGCGCTAGAAAGAGACCGGGGCCAGAATATGACGTCATATTCCGGCCCCGGTCTCAGTAAGACATTGGTCCCCAGGTAGACATTGTGTGTGTCAGTGTGAGTGTATGTGTGTGTGTGTCTGTATCATGGTGTGTCTGTGTCATTGTGTGTGTCTGTGTGTCTCTGTCTGTCATGGTGTGTGCGTCTGTGTCATGGTGTGTGTCTGTGTGTCTCTGTCTGTCATGGTGTGTGCATCTGTGTCATGGTGTGTCTGTGTCATGCAATGTGTGTCTGTGTCATGCAATGTGTGTCTGTGTCATGGTGTGTGTGTCTCTGACTGTCATGGTGTGTGCGTCTGTCTGTGTCATGGTGTGTGTGTTTGTCATGGTTTGTGTCTGTCTCTGTCATGTAATGTGTGTCTGTGTCACGGTGTGTGTGTGTGTCTGTGTCACGATCTCTCTGTGTCGTGGTGTGTGTCTGTGTGTCATGGTGTGTCTGTCTGTGTCGTGTGTGTCTGTGTCACAGTCTGTGTTATGGTGTGTGTGTCTTTTTTAAGGTGTGTCTGTCATGGTATGTGTGTGTCTCTGTCATGGTGTGTGTGTGTGTGTGTGTCTGTCTGTGTCATGGTGTGTCTGTCTGTCATGGTGTGTCTGTGTTTCTGTCTGTGTCACGGTGTGTGTCTGTCATGGTATGTGTGTGTGTATGTGTGTTTTTACTCACCTTTTCCCCCCCCCCACGTCGTGCTGGTCTCCCCTCGACTGGCCCTGCCTCTACAGCTGAGATCATCAAGTTTGATGATCTCAGCCAATCCGCACTGACACAGGAAGCACCTCTAGTGACCGTCTGAGTGTCTGTCACTAGGAAGCAATGTAAACACTGCCTTTTCTCTAAAAAGTCAGTGTTTACATTGAAAAGCCTGCAGGGACAGACTGTAGACACCAGAGCCACTACATTAAGCTGTGTGTGTGTGTGCGCGCGCCTGCTAGTGAGTGGGCTTGCTTGTGTGTGTGTGTGCCTGCTACTGAGTGAGCTTGTGTTTTTATTTTAATGACCTTATTTATATCAGTGAGATTGTTTGTCTATGAGGCTGTGTATCAATCAGCTTGTGTCAGTGAGATTGTCTGTGTCTGCATGTGAGTATGCTTACTGTATAATTAAAGATTTTACTCTGAAAGAACCAATATTTTATATTGGAAAAAAAAAAAAATATATATATATATATATATATATATATTTATTTATTTATATCTCAATCATCTAGGGTGGCAAGACATAGCCTTACATATTACATGCGACAATATATGGCGCAATGACTTATGGGGCTGGCATAGATTTTTTTTCCAGGGCTGCCTTGGAATCCCCAGTCCGGCCCTGACTGTGGTCACAAAAATCAATATACTAGGAGAACGGGAAGCAGCTCCATTTTTGGGGGGCCCTTTACACAGCTCAAGGTCTGGGTCCCAGGGTCCACCTTCATGTTCCACCAATGAGTTTGTTCACAGGGGGTGGAGTGTGTGTGTGGGGGATGTCCTGATATGTGTGTGTAAGGAATGCATTGTGTGAATCTGTGTTTATATGTGTAAGGGCTTCAAGGTGTGTTTCTGTGTATGTACGGGATGCAGTGTGTGCTTCTGTAAGGGATGCATTGAGTGTGTGTAATGAATGCATTGTGTGTTTGTGTAAGGAATGCATTATGTGTAATGGTTGCAGTGTCTGTGTGTGTGATGCATTGTGTGTTTTTCTGTGTGCATGGGGTGCATTGTGTGTGTGTGATGGATGTCAGTCTCTCCCCCTCCCTTGTCACTCTTCTCCCCCTCCCTTGTCACTCTTCTCCCCCCCCTTGTCACTCTCTTCTCCCCCCCTTGTCACTCTCTTCTCCCCACCTTTGTCACTTTCTCCCCCTTGTCACTTCTCCCCCTTGTCACTCTCTTTCCCCTTGTCACTCCTTTCCCCTTGTCACTTTTCCCCTTGTCACTTTTTTCTCCCCCGTAATACTTCTTTTTCCCCGTAATACTCTTTTTCTCCCCCCGTGTCACTTCTTTTTCTCCCTTCGTGTCACTTTCTTTTTCTCCCCTCGTGTCACTCTTCTTTTTTCTCCCCCGTAATACTTTTTCTCCCCCTCGGTCACTTCTTTTTCTCCCCTTGTCACTTTCTTTTTCTCCCCCAAGTCACTCTCTTTTTCTCCCCTGTCACTCTTTTCTCCCCAAGTCAGCCCCTTTTTTCTCCCCAAGTCACTTTTCTCCCCCCCTGTCACTTCTTTCTCTCCCCCCAAGTCAATTTCTTTCTCCCTCCCAAGTCACTTCTCCCCTCCCAAGTCACTCTGGGAGCTGATCCCTGGTCTTGGGTCCAGGGTGGGTGGAGGACGGCAAGAGCCCAACCAAGCTGCGGTGGTTTGTGGGAACTACAGTGCTTATGGTGTCTGGTGGAGTGTGTAGCGGATCGGCAATATTAAATTCCACGAACTCCGCTGGTAAAGAGGGTAATCCACAGCCAAGCGCTGAAAAGTAAGGCAATGTCCCAAATCCCCCAGTAACCAGACGAAACACAGTTCTGGGAGTCAACTGAGGTTTTTATTCACAGCATCCAGTATTTATGCAAGTCCCCATGCAAGGGGTTTCCATACTGACATAGCAGGGGCAACACAGTAGGGGACTACATGGGGCACTTAACATTCTGGGCATTTCTCCCATCAGGCACTGCTGCATGAGAGGGACACTCCCACTGGAATATACCGTTAAGTGGATTATCTCTATGTGCAGCAGACCGGAGCAAGACCGGAGCTCCCGAACATCCTGGAAGCCCAGCGGTGTTCGCGCCGTCGAGCAGCCGTTTTCAGTACCATGCGCTCGACGACCGAACACCGCTGGAGAGACAAAGGATCCAAGATGGCCGACCGCCACGTGGTCGGTAGTCGAGCGACGGCCACCTAGGAGAGTCTCATTGTTGCAATCGGTTAACAAGCGCCACACGTCCCTTAGTGTGTGGGCTATTAAAATATAGTTCATTTGGTTCACGAACAGCCCGCAAAGGCGCTGTTCGTAAAACGAAATACAGTAAGGCTATCTGCTTTCGGTAGATAGCTGACAAGGTCAATGCAACATATAGGATGAAGTCGATTACAGCCAGACACATAGTACATCACAATAAAGATACAGGCAACATTTCCCAACATATTGTCCAAGTTAGTCCAAGTGGCTAGTTTTGCCACAGAGTGCTTGGAGCCCTCGGAAAGCACAAAGAGCATCGATTGGCGGAGGCACTCGGTCGGAGTACCAGGCAGTCAGTCCTACCACAACTAATTAATAATGACCAAGTAGGATTCATACCAGGGAGCTCTCCAATAAACACTCTTAGAAAAATAATAAACATATTGGAATAAACAGAGAAGAATGGAACCCCACTAATGCTACGGTCAATTGACGCAGAGAAAGCGTTTGACAGAGTTGGATGGGATTTCATGTTTGCCACCTTAAAACAATTTGGATTCGCTGGACCAATATTACAAGCGATGTCCACTCTCTACAGCTCTCCATCAGCTAACAGGATCTGGATTGACATCACAAAACTTTAGTATCAAAAATGGGACTAGACAAGGGTGCACACTTTCTCCTCTCTTGTATATAATGGTGTTGGAACCTCTTGCGATTCTAATAAGACAAAATAAAATAATTAAAGGATTTACGAACTCCTTAGGACAAAGCAAATAAAATATTTACGCAGACAACATCTTATTAATTTTGGAAGAATCTAAAACCACAGTCCCGGAGCTTCTAAAGGAGATAAAGACTCTATTGTGTCAGGATACAAAATGAATATAGAGAAATCAATATTTATAGCCAAAAACCTGAACACAAGACTAATCAAATATCTTGCACAAAACCTTGGGCTTTCAGAAAACAAGGACAAGCTAAATACCTAGGTATAACACTAACCTCAGAATTAAAAGATTTGGTAGAAGCCAATGTTTTACCTTTAATAATCCAAAGTAACAAAAATCTTAAGGATTGGAAAGCTATGAGATTCTCCTGGTCGGGAAGGATCAATATTCTAAAAGCATATATTTTAACAAAATGGCTGTACCTATGGAGAATGATCCCACTTAACTTACCAGAAAACTGATTATCCTTGCTTCACTCATCATTTTTTAAATTTGTATGGTGAGGTAAGAAAGCTAGAGTTAAAATGAAAGTTTTGGCTAGATCAAGGCAGGATAGAAGACTGGGATTTTACAATGTTACCAAGCTAGAAGACTTTTCCACATAATGCTTACACAAAACATTGCAGCAGCCCAGGAAACATGGTATAAAATGGAAAAAGCCAAAACCAGGGTGAGAAATTTAATGTCACTATTTTGGGTCCTAGACGGGAAAAAAAAAAATCCATCCAAGAGACACGAACTAAATCTTAGATCCTCAAAGAATTAACGAGCTGGTGGGATAAATTCTCAAACAA
>OW240916.1:51419971-51487232 GCA_933207985.1 Pelobates cultripes
GATTAAAAATAAAACTATATTATTTTCATGCAGGATGTGTCAGTCACAGCCAGAGGAGGTGTTGCTAGGGTTGCATAAAGAGAAACAAAAGTGATGTAACACATGAATGGAGTAAATTGAGCGGAGACATTTCAGAGTCGTGATCTAAACCATGGGTCGTCAACCTGGTCCCTACCGTCCACTAGTGGGCATTTCAGGATTCCAGGTGGGCGGTAGGGATTTCCTTAATTTGAGTGATTGGGCGGACGGGTGCGAGCCGGCGGTACCCCTTACGGCGGGTACCGTCCAAGGGGTCCATCTGTTATCCCATGCTGTCAGGGCCACCCGATGGATGTGGATTGTAAGGGGGCCCGGTCAGCACTGGGCGCTTTAACAGCGCAACCGGGCCCCCTGTAAATACATCACAGAGCTGGGAGGAAGTGACTGCACGTCACTCCTCCCAGCTAACACACAGACCGCGCAGGAGGAAGGAGGAGGGAGTCAGAGTGGGAACTCTGACTCCCATCCACCTGAGCCACCACTGGACCCTAGGGAATGTCACCCTCCTGCACCTAAAAGGTAGGAAACAGGAGGGTGACTAAAATATTTTGTGTGTTTGTTTGTGTGTATGTGTCTTTGTATGTATGTCTTGTGTGTGTGTGTGTGTGTGTTTTTGTATGTATGTGTGTGTCTTTGTATGTATGTCTTGTGTGTGTCTGTATGTATGTATGTATGTGTCTGTATGTGTATGTATGTGTCTTTGTATGTATGTGTGTCTTATGTATGTGTCTTTGTATGTATGTGTGTGTCTTTGTATGTATGTCTTGTGTGTGTGTGTGTCTGTATATATGTGTGTATGTATGTGTGTTTTGTCTTTGTATGTATGTGTTGTGTGTGTGTCTTTGTATGTATATGTGTCTTATGTATGTGTCTTTGTATGTATGTGTGTCTCCCTGTATGTGTGTATGTGTCTTTGTATTTAAGTCTTATGTGTGTGTGTGTGTGTGTGTGTCTGTATGTGTGTGTCTGTATGTATGTGTGCATGTCTGCGTGCCTGTCTGTTTGTATGTATGTGTCTTGTGTCTGTGTCTGTGTCTGTATGTTGTATGTATGTGTGCCTGTCTGTGTGTCTATATGTATGTATGTATGTATGTGTGCCTGTCTGTTTGTATGTCTGTGTCTTTGTATGTGTGTCTTGTGTGTGTGTATGTGTGTCTTGTGTGTGTGTCTGTATGTATGTATGTGTGCCTGTCTGTTATAGTGGGCTGTAGTAAGTAATAGTAAGTGGGCTACCTAGCTCAGCCTTCCTACTGGGCATTGCTATGAAGAAGGTTAAAAAATAGAAAAAAGGGGGGGAAAAAAGGTGGGGAGGGGAATTGAGGAGGGAGAGGAGATGAGCTGACGCACAAATGAGAAATCATATTATGCGCAAACAGAGAAGTCGACTGAATATCACCAAAAGAGGAGACCTTTGTTTGTTCCTTACGAAAATCGAACCATCAAATCAAATATTTAGTCTCGCAGCATCATCCTCAAGGATCTCATTAATCACTAGTAAAGGTAATTTCAATTTACTTTGTTTTCTCATTAAACTTTCTAACGTTAAAAACATTATAAAAATGCATTAAGTAGAAATAAAAAGATAAATGTACGTACATTTATTTTTTTTAAAACACCCTCCTTTCTAAAAAATATTCTGCACTTGCGCGAAAACTGGTGGGCGGTAAGGACATTTTTCCATCAAGAAAGATGCATTAGTGGGCGGTAGGTAGAAAAAGGTTGACTACCACTGATCTAAACACAAGAAATGATTAATTAAGCTAAAGTTGTTTTGGTGACTATAGTATCCCTTTAAACATAAGATATCTCCTTACAGGAAGTGTTAGGAATTCTTTACAAGTCACATGCAGGGAGGTGTGACTAGAATTGCGTAAAAAAAAAAGTAATTTAACTCCTAAATGAGAACTGAGCAGTAAGACTGCTTCATTAAAGGAACCCTGTAGGCACTGTAACAACTTAATCTCATTTAGTTGTGCCTTAAGTATTTTCATCCTTCTCTTAATTTTCAAATAATTTTCTTTATGAAGGCTTTGAAGAGTAGCTTTAAGCCACGCCCCCATGCCAGCCGATTCTGAGAGCCGGGAATGTAACTTCCCTGCTCTCATACCCAATCATACTCTGACGTTAGGTATCATTTTGCCGCCATATGCGCGCTTTTGCGATATCAGAAATTCGTCCATTCATTCGGCAGAAAGGTGAATGAATGATTAGAAATTTCACACGAACAAACAAAGACCGAATGTAATAGACCACATCGCAGCTCCCTCCTTGTAATATGTAAAAATATTGCGCCCTCCGGCCCCACACCCATGAGTGGCAGGTGGGGGTCCTAAGATGATGCGAGGGGAACTCTTGCCCCACACCCATGAGCAGCAGGTGGGGGCCCTAAGATGATACGGGGGGACCTATTTTTCCCTCCGGCCCCACACATGAGCGGCAGGTGGGGGGCCTAAGATGATACGAGGGATCTATTGCCCCTTCCGTCCCCCACACCCATGTGCGGTGGGTGGGGGCCCAAATTACAATGGGGGTAATCTATTGATCCCCCCTGACCCCCACCCATGAGTGGCGGGTGGGGAACCTTTGATATGGGGGGACCTTTTGTCCCCCCGGCCCCTTCCCATGTGCGGCGGGTAACGGGCACAATGGGGGGAACCAATAAGTCCTCCATATCATCTTAGGGCCCCCACCCGCCGCTCCTGGGTGGGGGCCAGGGGGGAAGGGACAATAGGTTCTCCCCCTCGTTTCATCTTAGGCCCCTACCCGCCGACATGGGTGGGAGCGTGGGGGGAACAATAGGTTCTCTTCCCATTGTAATTTTGGACCCCCACCCGCCGCACATGGGTAGGGACCGGGAAGACAATAGGTCCCCCTGTATCATCTTAGGGCCCCCACCCGCTGCTGATGTCCACCTATGTCCTTCCCCCCATTGTCACTATTTAGATTGTTTAAACGGATTCCTATTGTCCCGTCCCCCCTCGACCCCCACCCGCCGCTTATAGGGAGGGGGGATGGGACAATAGGCACCCATTTGAACAATCTAAATATGGAGGACTCTACAGCAGTGAGCCGATATCTGCTTCAGCTCACTGCTCGTGAATGCACAAATGGAGCACATGCGCAATAGAGTGTTTGCAGTTTCTCATAGGAATTAATTGAATACAATACTCCCTATGAGTGTAATTTGCCAAGAATGTGCGTATGGTTCGCAATGCTTCTCTATGAGAAGCTAGTGATTGGACCCGAGCGATAAGTAACTGATGACGTGAAAGGGGGCGGGGTGTAATGCTGCGAGGTCAACTAAACAACCGTAAGAAAACAAGGTAAATACTTATTTTAAATATAAATATTACTAATAATTAAATAATTGGAATGGTGTTTGGTGATATACAGTTTATTAATATATATAAAATACATATGAAATATAATAAACTGGAAGATAGTACAGTGTTCCTTTAAGCTAAAGTTGTTTTGGAGCACACTTTTTTTTAAGTATACAAACTTTTTTTAGAAATCCAATTCCAAAATAACATAATCCCCCAGGGTTTGTAAAAAAAAACCCATATATACTCTAAATACATACAGACATGCTAAATTAGTTAAATAATTAACTAACACATGGAACTGTTCAATCCAATTAGATTGGATCAAATCTAATTTAATTGGATTTAACTGTGCTGTGTTGTACTGTATAAATTTTGCCCTGGGGGAAACGGGGTGTGTACAGTGAGTACCATTTAACCCTCTAACCAGATATCTACTGGTATATTTTACGCATCCCACGATTTTCACGGGCTCGCACTTAATTATGTTTCTTTGCATTGCCATCCCACGATTTTCCCGTTCATACTAGCCCTGCTGGTAAAGAATAAGAAAATAATTTTTTTTACCGAATTTAAAAAAAAAAATTATGCGGTCAGAGAGTTATTCTGGTTTTGATGTACTAAGGTCTTAAGTTATTATTAACCACTCGTGTTAAACCAGAAGATATAAGATGTGTGGCTGGTCTATCGTTCCAGTCAGTTGGTTTTTCATTTTTTTCTGATTTAGTACATATATTCTGTTCATTTCTTTTAAGCCCTCCGCAACATTAGGGCATGCTATGCTATCTATAATAGGAGGGCTTTAACTCCGTTAGGGCAGCATAACACGCACTAACGCTGTGGCCTTCCCTCCAGTCTGTCTTCCTTCCTATTCTGCCTATTCTGCCTATCGTACCCAAGCAGTCACCCTGCAGCCAATCACTGCTATCCGAGACATGATCTCTGATGGTCTGTCACTGTTACAATATCTCAGCCAATTATTTCTAACATTGTCTTGCACATTGTTCTCTGCCCCGCTCTTTGCTCACTTTTATTTGTTGCCCTTACTGCTAAAACATGTCTTAAAATAAAAATATTTAGTTTTAAACCCATTCCAGTAATAACCCTGTGATAAGTCTGATTAGGGTACTTAGTACATTAGTTTTTAATTTTTTAGCCCCTTCCTTGCTGCCTAATCACTGTACTATATCAGTGATCAGTGTGATCAGAGTGCTCTCTGACCAAGCTGACAGTTTTTTTCTCGTTATTTCTATAAAAAAAAAAATTAAATTAAATCTTTTAGTGCTGTTGCAGATATTTGTTCTGTGATTAATAATTTTGTTTTAATTTTGGGTTTAATTCAGGGTTTTCTGTGGGTGGAAGTGGGAAGTGGGGTAGGTGAGCTGATAGGTAATAGACAAGAAGGCGTATTAATGAAAAAATCCCACTAAGATGGCACGCTAGTATACGACGGAGGAATCTTACACCATTCTGGCAGGGTCAGACATTGACACTCTCACAAACAGTGACACCATGATAGCCTCTGACATTGAGCCTTTAAGCGAGTCCTCCTGTGATGGTGCCCCAACACCATCTAAAAGAAGGTGCTTAAGATGGCCAGCAGTGCCAGAGGAAAGCTGGGTATCATAAAAATGGTCACCATGTGGCATTAAATTATATACATTATCCACTATTGGTTATACATGGGCATTTTAGATTTATCAAGGGAATGATAACCATCTTGACCCACCAGGATGCTCTGATGCTGTGGGCACAAATGGCAAGATAGTGTGGGATATGATCCTTCTCTTGTTATTATCTACGTACGGGTTCATAATTATTATACCAGTATTGATTTTTGTCACAGTGTATAAAACATGCAGAGGTTTGCCCCAAACCTTTACAGGTTGAGGTTCCTCTTCAGCTCTCCGCCAGGATGAGCTGCTGGAACTTCAGTTCGCAGATAAGATAGATGTATATATGCTGTCTACAATGCATTATGAAAGTACACTGCCAGTATCTATCAGAGGAAGAACTGAAAAACTGAAGTGCATTGCAGACTACAGCAAGTATATGTGGGGGGGGAGTAGATTTGGCTGATCAAAGTATACAGCCTTATATGTTAGACTGAAAAACCTGATCCCGGTACAAGAAAATTTTAATTTATTGAAGCCAGGTTGCAATTTTCAAAAGTGTTTCCCCTGTGTGGTTGATGTTCATGTAACCGAACGCACGTGTGCAAACAAATGGCGGCCATTTTGTCTCTCATACACGGGCAGCGGTGCATGGTTGTCGACAGCATGGAACTGTTTTCGGCTACATGACCCTGCGAGCACCTGGTAAACTGATACCGCTGCCCATCCAACTTCTCGAACCATCATGAGAACGGCGTTCGGGACACATTGACTACCGAACAGGGGGAACATTTGTATGCTAACAGCCAGGGGAAGCCTTTGTCGGTGTTTGTGCAAGAACCCACGAAAGGTCAAAACTTCACTCGAACGGCATTCATGAACCACCAAAGGGATCTGAATAAAATTTCATCAAAGTGTGTGCTCAGATCCAAATTATTCGGTGATGTGGGGTTCTGAAATATTAAAATATGTTTTTTGGATGTTGAAATTATTGTAGATTTTTCTGTACCTGAGAGATAATTACGTTATAGAGTTTTTTCACGCAACTATCTTGGGAGGAAATACCCTGTAATTTTGTGTGAGAGACTCCATGTAGGGGCCATTGCATGAAAAGCCGTGTGTTTCCAAATAAACTCAGTTGACTCCCAGAACTGTGTATCATCCAGTTACTGGGGCAAAGTGTCTTGGGATATTTTACTGCTTATTTTAGCTACGAGGACTGACCAGCGGAGATACCTATGCTAGGTATTGGAGCTTGCTGTCATTTAAAGCTACTAGTTACTGGGCAGCTATTGTTGCCCAGTCGCTAGTGCAAAAAGGGGGACCTGGCACAGTTTCCCCCGTTCTCCCATGGTGGGGAACCCAAATAACTAAAATGGGGGGACATAATCCCCCCCGTGCCCTCACCCTCATAGGGGGCTATTAACATAAATGGGGGGGCCTAGTGCCTCCCCTTTGACCCGCCATAATTAATTAAATAAAGGGGTCCTCACCCATGAGTGGCAGGTGGGGACCAATTAAATAAAGTAAAGGGGACATTTTTTTCTTATAAAATTTGCACATTGGGGGTACTGTTGTACTCATGAGACATCGCTGAACATAAATATGAGTGTTTTATAGCAGTAAAATGTATATTTATGATGATACCATCAGTGAAATTGCAGTTTTTATGTGAAAAATGCAAAAAAAACTAATATGAAACACTAATTTTGGCCAGGGTTTGTGAAAAGTGGTTACTTAAAAATACTATACACATCTCATTTTGAATACCCTCTATTGTCTATTTTTGCCATGATTTCTGTAATTTTCATTTCTGGGCAACCATACTGTCTCAAATGCAACATAGGCCCGTATTTGACCCTGTGACTTTACAAAACCCCATGCAACCTGTACATGGGGGGACATCATTGTACTCGTAGGGCATAACAGCATACAAATATGTGTATTTTATTGCAGTAAAAGCTAACAGTATTGTGACATTCACAGTTAAAATGACATGTAGAACTTGGAAATTAACAAAATTTCTTAATTTCTCAAAAAATTTGGCCCTCTTATGTCAATCAAATTTTTTTATTGAGACACAAGATGTAAAAACAGTGCTGTACAGTGTAAAAAGATGTAACAGTGCTGTACAGTGGGGATAGTAATGCATAATTAAGCATCAGGCATAATGCAAATCTGAGGTTCGGCTACGGTCGCATAGTGAATAACTAGGTCTCATTTTGAATGAAAAAAGGGAATGAGGAACCTAAATGCACAGTGCATGAGGGTTGTAACTTGAGGGGTCATGTCACTAAAAGTCATGATACTTGCACTGGCATTAATGAAGAAACAATAATGTAAATTAGTGAAAAATATACATGCACAATACAAGTGCTGGCATTTTTAGATTTTATTCATATTAAATTATGTTTAATATATAAATATTTAATGTAAAATGAAAACCTATTTGAACAAAATGATACATAATAAGTGTGGGTGCACTTAATACGAAGGAGGTAAATGATGGCTGAACAAACATATAGTTCAAATTCTAGATTTGATTTTGATTCAGAACTTGTACAATTGCCACCGTCAAACTCTAAAACCTTTTTGGAAAATCAGTAGTATGTCTTTTCAAAAGTAGGGCCAATGGTGAATTACATGCTGGACCCATATGCAGGGTTTGGATTAAATTTTAGGATCTGCTTCCATAATGAATAACGTGAGCCATTAGCCTCTACTTATCAACTAGCTTTCAGTAGTGGCAGATAATAATTCATGTGAAATTTTGTAGTCTGCAAACAGCCATTACTCACTAACTGTAACAGCTGGTCTATTAAAAAAGTAGCAACAAGATTTTTAAATGAGTCCTAGGTTAGTAACAAGCCCTAAGAGTGCTCCTTAGTGTAATAAATGCACAATTCCACTGTATACAGTATCTCTCGTGCCCAGTACTCATCTGTAGTCTATATTCTGACAAAAATAAGATTAATAATAATAATTATTATTATTATTGACATTTATATGGCGCCAACAAATTCCATAGAGCTTTACAATATTATAGGAGGGGGAGATTTAACAATAAATGGGACATTTACAAAAACTTGCATTAACAATAGTTTGAAGAGGTCCCTGCTCAAACGAGCTTACAGTCTAGAGGGAAATGTCCTTGTTTTATAACGGAGCCACATTGGTAAATTTCGGTGATAAAAAACATTTTAAACATTACAAGCAAAATATTGTTTGTCTAGTTCCTTAATTGTATTAAACTTTGAAAACAGCTGGTAGGCAATCCTGTTCCACACAAATGGTCAAAGGGAAAAGGTGGCAATGTCATACTAAACACCTTTTGTCTTGTTGCTTATTGCTTCTGGAGAGACACACAAAGACACAGCATGCTCCCTCAAAGTACATTTACATTTTCAATCAGTCACACTACTTGGTGGCAGGGTTTATTTGATAATTAGTTTCCTCAAATGTAAAAAGACAAGAACTGTAGTTACTTATTTTTCTCATAGAGACATATGTTGATGTTAAATGTTAGAAAATTAAAAATAAAAATCAATTGAAGGAAACGTGTTCAGTTGTTACTGTAGTTGTTCCCTAAATTGAACTTTACCAAGTCACCGCTGTGTATTGTAGTGAATTTACCCCAAATTGTGAGGATTCTTGGTGCATGAGATATAAATGACTCTGCAATATACACATGCATTGCTGAGGCCCACAGCCATCTTGTGTTTAATGGAATCTTTCCATTAAACACAAGATGGCTGTGGAAGATTCTATTGAAGGATTTACATTTTGAATCAGATGTGTCTTATAATTATAATCCAGGAAGGATATTCAAGAAGGGCAACGGACTTCAAAGTATTATTTTGATGATTAAAAGCAACTGGAGATACATTTGATTGTCTAATGGCCATGGACTGCAACAGTGAGGCAGCAGAAAGGCCTTTGTTAGACCAAAACTCACTGGTGTCTCATAATCTCAGTGCTCTCCATGCCTGGACTGACCGACTGTCTCAGACTACAGTGTCTAGGGCCAACAGCCTATGGTGACTATGTATGATGTGGAGGTGTTTGCAATAGAGACATTGGTATCAATGGATTCACAGGAAACCGAGTCAACACTTAAAGTGTCTCTGTCACCGTTGGGGATCTTTGCATATTTTGTGAGGTTTGCTAAGAGTTACTGTTCTTTTTTTATACAGTCTCACAGTTAACCTTACAATGTGATGTGTAATTTTGCTATTATCAATTTGAAATTGGTAGTGTCTTGTGTAGAGCACTGACAGGGCAGTTAATGAAGATCTATATTTACTATTATGAAATGCTAACCTACTCTCATAAACAGTTACACTATAAGGGCAAATTCAGCCCTCCTCCTCCCACCCCCATTTAGTTTAATAACCCGACTCGTGGGGTCTGGGAGGGACACTATGTCCTTCCAGTTGATTATTTTATTAGTTGCTATACTATGAGGGCATAGGAGACCCATGATAGTTGCCCAGTCGCTTTTTTTTTTTGTAGATATGATTTTATTTGAAGTAGAGGGGAATGGATGAGTAGCTTGAGTACAGAGAAGAATAGATGAGTAGCCTGAGGTCTCGCAGGACCCAATGTTTTTGAATAACTTACATTTAACAATTAGTTGAGCATATCATATTACATGGTAAACATCCCTGGCATTAATAGTATCCTAGTATCGAGACGAGATACCGCTGCTTGCACAATGTGAGCAGGGGGCGGGAGGGGAGAGGCATGTTAGTTGCCAGTGAGGGTAATCAAGCTCAATGTTGTGGGTTTAGTTGGGTCTGTACAATGCGGGTTTCCCCGTATCAAGTACAACTACTTATCGTTGAACTCCAGCAACATCTTGCCTGTGGGTGATACAGCACAGTATTTATACATGATAGGGATGTGCATGGGCAAAACATTTGATTCGGCACTTCTGAAATTCGGGACTTCGGGAATACAGTACTTTGGCAAATCTCTACCCCTAACCCTAACCCTATGCCTAACCCTAACCATACCCCTAATCCTACCCCTAGCTAGGGGTAAGGGTAGGGTTAGGGTTAGATTCCTGTCATCATTCCCTTAATTTTCCCTTCCTCTACTGTTTTGCCACTTTTCAGAAATCCGAAGCACTTCGGCACTTCCGAAATTCGGCACTTCTGTTTGGTTCGGGACTTCCGAAATTCTTCACTTCGGCAATTCAGGACTTCGACAATTCAGCACTTCGGTAATTCGAAACAAATTGCATGTCTAATACATGACACATGCTGTTATATTGGGTAAAGCTTATATATTAATCCCGGGAAGTCTCTATCTTTTTTTTTATAGCTGTAAGCAGATGTTTACTAGACATGCCCCTACTCGCGGCCGTCAGGTAGGGGCAGGAGGGAGGATTTAACCTCACTTATTTACTTATACTAAGTATTTATAGCTTAGTATTAGTTAAGTTGTGTGAAAGGCCAACATTATGAAAAGGAAGAGCTTTTTGTAATTTTGGTCTTTCAGCTTCTGAGTAGATAGCTCCCTAATCCCTGTGGGATTGCCATAAGGATACCAACATTTTTACAGTAAGAACAATAGCGATGTGGAATTCTCTGCCTGAAGAAGTGGTTTTATCAGTTTAGGCATACTTGCAAAACCATAATATTCAAGGATATAATTTTTAAATTGTGTGGCAATAGCTTCTTGATCTAAAGATACATCTGACTGACATTCTTGGGTCAAGAAGGAATTTTTTCCTAGTTTGTAGCAAAATTGGAAATTCTTCAAACAGTTTTTTGGTTTTTTTTGCCTTCTTTTGGATCAACAGCAAAAACATATGAAAAAGGCTGAACATGGACACATGTTGCTTTTCAGCCTATGTAACTATGTAAATACTAATTTTTTACAGTGGCATGACACTATCGCTTTAAATATGGCAACACCACAAGAGTACCAATTTAGAGAATTATCTGCAAAATGCAGCCGCGGCACAGATCAGAATTTAATTTGTCTAAATTAAATTCTTTATGCAAAATAATGGACAAATTTCATCCAAAAACAAATGAACAAACAGATTAAATGCATTAAAACTAAACAAAAATGTTGTCAACCCGCAAGTCTAATGTGTATATAAACGCGTGTCAGTATGTGTGTTTCATTTCCTTAACAAAAGGGGGTTGAGGGTGGAACCCCCAAAAATGTTTTTACAGTTTGAAGGAGGTGGGGAGAAGTGCTAAAATAAATTTTCACTACAGGTGACATATGACCTAGGTATGCATCAGCTAGGCGGGAAGAAGTAAGTGATTCAGTGGCTGTATGTGAGTTGGTGGGATTGTGGGGGTTTGGCCGCACACTGTTTAAATAGCTAAATATGACTAGAGTTAATTGGGGTATGGGATATGTGACTAAATAATGAATATGAATAGGTGGGTGAGTATGAGTATGTGAGAGAATGGTTCACATACATACATAGGACCAGTACAAACAGCTGTGAGGTTGCGATGTTCAGTAAAATTCTGTACATATTACAAGAGGTCTCCCATTTAGACTTGTAGAAAGGAGATTTCACCTACATTATAGTAAGAAAACCAACGTTGTGAAATGCTCTGCATAAAGAGTCTGTTCTATGAGTTTATGAACAGAATCTAAAACACAGAATAATCAAGCATTTAATAATTAATATGTGGGATAACAGCTTGTTGATCCAAGGAGAAATGTGTCACCTAGTTTGTGGGGAAATTGCGTCAAATTAGCTTTTTTGCCTTTTATTGGATCAACGGCAAAAGAACAGATATATGAAAGGCTGAACTTGATGGATGTTACTGTTTTAAGAATAGAAAAGAAAAAAATACAATAAAAATACAAATGCACCTAACCCACCAAATGATTGAAATAGGCAAAAGTACTTAACTGTGGTATGAAATAGATACAGCTTCCCAAGAGGTTTCCCCCAAACGGACCTCAAGTACAAATATGCGCATAAACAAAAATGGGATACAGCTGAATAACTAAAAAACAAGAAAATACATAACACATAGTGAAGTACAGTAATTGCAATTGGATTTAACCCCCAATGATTGCACTCACGAAATAGTGTAGAGTAATGCGCCTTTAAGCCCACAATGGGGCTAGAGAAGCATTCACCTTCCACAGATGGGGACTTCTGTCTTCCAATGAAGTGGGAATACGCCAATTTAAATGTATAAAAATATTTTTATTGAGGCAATACAAGACCTTAGTAAAAAATTAGATAACAATGAATAGAATTTAACTGCAATCTAACGCGTTTCGTCCACATATAGTGGACTTCCTCAGAGATAATAACACAGTATAAGCAGTAATGCAATAAAAAACAAAGCATTCCCACTTCATTGGAAGACAGAAGTCCCCATCCGTGGAAGGTGAACGCTTCTCTAGCCCCATTGTGGGCTTAAAGGCGCATTACTCTACACTATTTTGTGAGTGCAATCATTGGGGGTTAAATCCAATTGCAGTTACTGTACTTCACTATGTGTTATGTATTTTCTTGTTTTTTAGTTATTCGCTGCATCCCATTTTTGTTTATGCGCATGTTACTGTTTGACTGTGGTCGTGTATCTGAAAGTATGGGATAATTTATTTAGTGTGTCTGGAAATGTATTTTGGGTTGAGATATTGCCAGGTTTTTGTAATTCTAAA
Source organism: Pelobates cultripes (assembly GCA_933207985.1). NCBI lineage: Eukaryota > Metazoa > Chordata > Amphibia > Anura > Pelobatidae > Pelobates > Pelobates cultripes. Next base: position 51,432,603 of record OW240916.1, read on the forward strand.
GGCAACCCTACATACATAATCAGTTTTCATGCTTGTGAATATACTGCACAAGTGACTCCCATTCATTTCTAAAGGGACAACTTTCTATAGATTATGTAGGTCTTCTTCTCATGATTTTAGTGCGAGATCAAAGAGCCCTCCAAACATCAAAGGAAGCAATTATCAGCTCTGGAAGATCGACAAGTAGGCTACTTATAGTCTTTTTTAGAGTGTTCCTTTTATGCTGCAACCTTTTTTTTGTAAAAAAATTTTTTATTGAGGTAACTATTTAAAGTTTGCAAAGTCAGCTAAGCAACACTTATGTCTACAATGTACATAGTCGAACATTTCAAAAACTGGACACTTCACAGTAAACTGAAACAAATGTCTCTTTATTTTTTCTCTCTTTTTTTTAAATATGGTAACATATATTTGTCAATTCTAGCTAAATTGGTCATATTAATACAGAAAAATAAGTATTATAAGGAACTGGATTACTAAAGACTATATAATATATAATAAACTACTGGACAGTTAATTGAGATAATACTCAAATGAAGCAAATAAAACCTATTAATAAACATTGCTGTTCTGTGACCAACACAATGGGATTGCTAATTCGATTCCTGTAGGGTGGGAGCCACTGCCACAGAAAGGAACAGTTACATTACGGCTGGTAACACATTAAGAAATCTTCGCCCAGCCGCCTAGAACTGCCGACACAAGTTATCAAAGTCAAAGTAAAATGAAACCATATATTCTGCAGAATTGCATACAGTTGCCATCTTAATGATTGAGGGTACAGCCAGAGTTTCTTAAGTGAGTCAGAAATCTATCCAGTGAGGATTGGGATGACCCCCACTGCTCCAAAGAGAGGACAATGGTCCTCGTTTGGAAGCAGAAGGAGATTGAGAAAAGAAAATTGGCCACATCCCCATCCTCGCGTGACTGAGCATGCCTAAGATGTTTGGACTCTTGGGATCACTAGTTAAATTCAAAATAACTCTGATCTGATCAATTATGCAGTATTCCTGGGCTTCCAAATTGAGTATAGCTAAATAAAGTTGCTGTATTTCTCGAGTTTTGAGTCAAATATTATTAACTATGCAAGGAGCTCTGCAAACTTGTGTCCTGCTCAGTCGGCCTTCGGGCCCGACATCTCACAAATCTTATTTAAATTCATCACAATTCACTGTTTAGTGCATAATCCTTAATATTTTTTTAGTGCATGCATACATGATGCATTACAGTAAGTGAGTGGTAAAATCTACCCTGGCATGTTTCTCGAAAATTATATAATATAAAGGATCACTAACGCTACCCAGACCACGTCATCTCAATGAAGTTGTCTGACTGTAGTGGTTCTGTAGTTCTAACTCTTTAATGTAAAACAATGCTGGTTTGGAAAAATGACAATGTCTACGTTAGTGGGTTCAAAACCCTTCTAGTGGCTCTCTATTAAAACTCTGCTCTTAAATGAAATGCAGCTGATAGTAGCATTTGATTTGAGGAGCATGGCATTTTTCCGCGCATTTTTTCTCGTCCCCAATGCTTCTCTACTGGACGAGATCGAGGTGTCTCATGCCAGAAACCAGGTTTAAAAAAAAAAAAAAGGGATAAATATTTAATAAAAATTACTGTTATCTTTAGGACCATAGGAACTTTTTAATTTGGCACTGTGGTTTTTGTGACCTTGTTTAAATATAGAACTTACAAGAATCGAGAACCTATACCTGAATCTCAAAACATACTTTGTTGTGTACTATGACTAGGTGGGGCTGGGAAACTTCAATTTCGAATGTTGGAATCTTTATCCCTGAATATTTTTGGCTAGAGGATTTGGTACTCCCTGCCAGGTCTTTTCATTCATTCACAGCTGGGAGCAGCCCCTGGCCTAAAATAGATGAAGGGGCCTAGCAGGGAGCTCAGTGACTTTACAAAGATGCAAGGGCTACCCAGAGCATGGTAGGACAAGGGTAAGGGAGGAGATATGTATTTCTGTGTCTTTGTGCTCAACCCCCAGGTATTTTCGCGAAGCTAGCTCAATGTCTCTAATACTTTGCAAACAATGGACTTTACAGAACAATCACCTGCCATTTGTCAACTTTAATAAAATTTTGTTTTGTTATAAAAACATGCGTATTCTCACAAATGTTGGCAGTTTGGTCACTTTTGGTGTGTAAAGTTATTCAAGGCAAGATAATCTTGTTGGAGGTATTTTTTAAATGATTTACATTTTTATCCCTAGGATTTTTACCTTTTTGTAAAAGTGTGACCTGTGTATGGCTTGGAAAATAAAAAAAAATATGTTTAAGGCTCTTAAAGGCTTTACTTTAAAATGCTGGATTAGTGGACCACCATTATTGGAACATTTCAATATTAAAAACAATTTAAGCAATTATATTTATTTTTAACACTGGTGTGTTCTTTTTTTAATTTTAGATATAGGATCTCCATTTTTCGTAAAAAAAATCTGTTTAATGTACCTTTTCTCTCAACTCCAGGCCGATCTGCCCATTGTAAGATCATCAATACTATAATTGTATTTCTCAGTAATGGCATGGTTTTTATATGCAAGGCTTCAAGGGCAGCATCCATGATTCAAAATCCTTTAATTAACACGTAGTAGTTTTGGTGCTCAGACTATGAATTTAACCTACAGGAGAGGTTGTTATTGATTGATTGGTCATTGCAAACGAGTATACAGAAACTGTAGACTCTAAAATGTTACTTTCAACAAACACGAGAAACTTAGGTTGTACAGTAATATTTATTATATATACATTGTATTTACAGAATATAGTCCAAATGAACAGAAGTATTTGGCTAGTTGAATTTTTTAATATATATACAAATGTACATCTCCTATACGGAATAGGAAAAAACCTCTAAGAATATTTATAAACCTTCATTAATATGTTTAAGAAGAGACAGACTTCAGCCACCTAAATCCTAAACAAAATCTAGGTTCAAAAAATATTCAGCTGTACAGCTAAATTATATTAAATAATATCAAATTATTTAACCAGGATGTTTTCACTGATTTTCCTGTAAGCACATGAGACACTTTCTTGCCAAACTAACAAAAGAAAGATATTCAATTATAAACTGAACTTTAACAAAATATATAATATTCTATAATACATAACGTTCTGAAGTCAAAACACTGATACTTAATCACATTAACTCTAAAATGATAAGCTATTAAAGGGGAAGTGCCACCTAAAATTACATGGAAAAAAATTATGCTCACTTACGTATGTTGTTTGTGCAAATCAAGACTATACATTTTCTCTATAACAATAACTTAAATGAACACTCAGGCACCATAACAACTTCATTGGAATGAAGTTGTTATGGTGCCAAGAGATCACTGCTGCTGGTTTAACTTTAGGGGTTAAGCTGTTCACAAATGGTTTAACCTCAATGTCCACTAACAAGCGTCCAATCTCTCTGCCTTTCGGCACAATGTGCAATATACTATATAATTCTACATGGCACCTCTCCTATAAAAAGTCTGTTGAGCAGACTCTATACACATTATTTATCACATTGGTAAAAGAAATACATACTATTAATATGTACTTAACCCTGCAAATGTACTTTGAAAATCCTCAGCATCACCAATAACTTTGCTAAGACACTGGTTTATTGACGTTGGCTTTTTAGTTATTAAATGTTCAATTTCCTGATCAAATAGATGGATAGGCAAATTTTTCCAATTTGACTATTGCATCCTAGTTAAATCTTTAAGCAGGTGACATTATGCTTATGACATTCAGAGTCACTTCTAATATCAGTGTCACTAGTGCAACATGGCCTGCATTGCTTAGTGGCACGTCTGCAGGTAAAGTGCCACGTTTTTCAGCATTCTTCAGTACCACATAAATGGACATCTTCAGCTAATTTCTCCAAACAGAGATAAGTCAAAATCATGAGGTGTATTTTTTTGACAGAATCCTAAACGTCCAAGTCATTTTACCAAGACCACGGTATTTACGTCTCACATTTGCAAGTCTTTATTGCGAACACTGATCGTATATGTCCATTTCTGCTCCTGAATGTGTGTGTATCGTATTCTTCGGGGACACATCCGTTTCGAGAAGCTTCCGCCCACACTATACATTGATCTTTGTTCCGAGAATCCCTAGAAGAAATTTGGAAACATACGTAAATGATCGTGTTCATCAGGTTTAGGTACAAGCTTATTATTGAACACAAAATATATAGATCTGGTGGAAGGTAGTAGTCCAAACACATGATCATTAAGGAACACACAAGAGCTGTTAAAAAGGATATCAGATATTTGGAGAGTGAAAAGAAACAGCTGTGCTTACCTCAGTAGACAATGATTTCCTGACGAACAGTTTCCTAAGCACCTTCCCACGTCAATTTCCTGGAAAATTTACAAAACAAAGCAATTCACACAATATCCTCAATTCTATTGTAAACGCAGAAGGCAGCACAGACACAAACTAGTTTGCATGCAACATTTCTACATACACATCTGGTCAGAACAAAACAAATATAATGCAGGGGTGTCCTAAGGTGCTAACTTTGTATGCACTAAGTTAAACCTTTGGGTGGAGAGCAACACATGGCTATGGATAATTCACTGGATTATTTTAATTTAATACATTAAATGAATTGTGTAACTAATACAATTACTAGATTTAACAAGTATAATGTCAGTAAAGAGAATTCTCTTCCAGATTGTATTGTGACAAACCGTTCTGATAGTTTAAAGGGCACTGTTATGGTACCAGACGTCCCCTGGCATCATTCGGCAGTATATTCGCCAACTGTCTAACTGTTATGAATGACCCACTTTGTTTCTACTCTGAACTAATATTGCAAAGCAGAAGTTCATACTTCCACATTATCATACTAACACATTATTTCAAAGAAAAAAAATGATGCTAGGTGTAATTGTGAAAAATATGCTAAAATAGGCATTTGGCAGGAATAATCTTGAGAAATACTGCTATGAATTATATGTGAATACAGCAAAACAATATTTAACAGACAAAATAAATCAGATTTCATGTATTCTGAGAACAACTCTGAAAGAGCAAAGTATTTAGGTCAGTGGAATTTGTTGATGAATAAACAAATTCAGACTAAAATTAAATTAAGACACCAGATAGATCATTCACCCCCCACGTTGGCAACACATATAGTTATTAAACATTAACAAAGTGAATGTAATATAGAAAATGAATTGCCCATGACTTTTATATGAAGGGAAACAGGACTCAGAGATCACTTTTTGGGTATAAGTATGGGTGACGGAGATGACCAAATGGATAAAATAGTAGCTAAACTCTCCCAAACCAAACATAACATAGACACGAACTAGACTAGAACATCACCTAGACTAGAATGGAAATGTTCTACTTCTGCAATTTGGAACCTGAATAAGCCAGGTACTGGTACACTTATAATATTCTACAATATCATATGAGGAAGAACATATAGAGGACATATAAGAGTGTACAGTGTGTTACTGGAAAATAACACTATTAAATAAACCACATGACCAAATATCTCGAGAACCCCATTAAGTACATTTTAAATTAGATTATTAGTTAATGTTAGGGCTCCTTTAATCTTAGGGCAGCACTAAGACTTGTAGTGCCTGTCCTACTAGTGATGCAGACTAAGGGAGACGTTAGGGAGACAATTGTTTCTGTCTACTCAGCCCCTTGTCCAGCATACATTAGGATTGTAACTCTCACTAATCATGGCAGACTAGGATCTGTGTGTCCCAGTACTTCCCTGTGATTAGAGGTTCCTGTATTGCATTTCGAGAGACATCCATGCAATACAGGTTTAGAAACATGATCTGTCAAATGACAAAAGTCTCCTGATCTATTCATTAAACTGTACGATTATCCAACATTAAAGGGTCTCTGTTATTTTTCGGTATTTGTGTGGGAGCCTCCACAGATCCATTTGTTTCTACTTTGTCTTATAGTATCTTTGGAATGCATAGTAATTTAAATGAAGTTCCAACACAGCCAGCATGAGTATTTCATAAAAATTATAGATTTATGAAATACTCAGAAGTGCAGAGCTGCACTAGGGATCTGAGTTTCGGATGGTTTTTACGTTTTAATGCTTTCAGGCTTTTGGCATTTGTTTTCACAACAGTGTTCTGTTCTAAAAAGTAAAGCAAAAATGTAAAAGGGGAGAAATCATCAATTGAATGAATGTGTATGCTGGCTCCCATGGTGATTGTCTCACCTTTAGAACTTCACATTACTTTTTACAACATAAAATGTTTATATATCTCCATCACTGTTTTATTTTTTTTTATTTTTTTTACATATTTGTTAATGTTTATCCCTTTTATCCACTTTAACTTTCTAAAACATTGATTCAGTGCAGCACTGTTTCAAGCCATTGAATGTGGCATGCAGTATTTCTAATATGCTCGATTGAGCAGGGTCCTCAACTACCTATTGTTCCTATTACATTTAGTTATTGTCTCATTTGGTAAATTCCCCTCTTATTGTAAAGCGCTGCAGAATAAGATGGTGCTAGCTGGCGCTAAATACCAATAATAATAATAATAATATGCAAACATATAAAGCTGGCTGGAATAAAACAAATGTAAAGACGGAGCTTTTTGGAATAAAATAGTAACTCTTTACACATAATATTAAAGGGACACTGTAGGCACCCAGACCACTTCAGCCCATTGAAGAGGTCTGGGTGCCAACTCCTATCACCCTTAACCCTGCAAGTGTAAATATGGCAGTTTTTACCTGCTAGGGTTAAGTCCTCCTGTAGTGGCTATCTACCAGGCTATCTACCAGGAGCATGCGCGGAGCCTGACCCAGCGCCGAGGGACATCTGCGATGGATTCAGGCAAGTGACTGAAGGGGTTTTAACCTCTTCAGCGATGTGGGATGGGGGGCGGGAGGGAGAGGGGCACTCCAGTATTCTCTAGTGCCAGGAAAACGGGTTTGTTTTCCTGGCACTGGAGGATCCCGTTAAACATTTGAATGTACTGCAACATTATGCCTCTTGCAGCTTTTTACAGTTTTAAATGTTATGGTATTTGCCATAGCTCCCAACTTTCCCTATTTAGGAGGGAAAGTCCCTATTTTTTGGCCCAAATCACTCTGTCCTTCTTTTCTATCCTAATGTCACCCTTTTCTTTCTAAGAGCTCCATATTGTTGGTGTGTCTGACAGTATAACAGCTTCACAGTAATAATACCAAAAGTGATGTGTCATTAAACTGGAATAAATTTGTTTAGAAATCAGTCTATGTAAAAAAGGTGCATTATCCTCATTTTCAATTACATTTTAGTCACATTCATTATTATTAGTAAGTCACCTAATATTTCTAAGAATAGACCCTACCATGTGCACAACCCCACTGACACAACACTAGAATTAAAGTGTCCCTATTTGCCCAGTTGAAATGTTGCCTTTGGCACATAGGACTGTCTGTGGGACGTGGTTTAACCAAAAAAATTAAAAAACTTACAGGGTTTTAGCAAATTACATTTTAGTGGATGAGGAATTGTTTCCCCTCCTTCGCTTTTCATTGTTTATCCTTTTTCCTTAGTTATTGTCTTTGTTCAAAAAAATTATTTAAAAATGTTTAATAATAATTATTTGAAAATGACTTACTAAGGAGATTTGGGGAAATTCTACAACTGAGCTACAGTTGTAGCTTTTAGCCCCAATTTTGCTCATTAATTTTAACTTGCTAAAATTTGGACTTAAGTGAATAACCCTGTCATTTTTACAATGGTATAGTAAAAAGTGACAACAATTCTTCCAAACTACAATCTAAAACTAACCCTGGTAATGATGTACACATTGACCTGCATACTTTTGTAGCTTTGCATTATACTTTTGTAACATTGCATTTTTCAGACTGCATACTTTTGTAGTTTTGCAATAAAATATATATTTAAAAACAGAAAAAAAAAACATTTCACACATTTGTCACAGTTTACCTTAAGCCTCTCTTCTTTGACACCTTTTGGGTTGTATATTATTTCATAGTGATATTCTAGATAGCTAACTCTATAACATTTTTCTTTCATTTCACAGTTTTCCACAGTTTTCACAACTTCGGCTCCATTTGGGCTTTCAACAATCACTGAGTCAAATTTAGTCGGAGAACAAATGAGACCTACAAAAGGAATTGGAAATAATTAACTTTTTCCATTTGATAAACATGAACATGCATTTATATTTCCAGGTAATCAGTGACAATATTCAGTTTCCTTTCCAAAAGAAACTGTAGAATGGCATTAAGTTAATTAGAAAACAAAAATAAAATGAAGAAATGTCATGTCAAGCAGAACCACAGTTATCTCTTCCATTACTTGGTAAAGATATGGTATAATTGAGGTATAACTTACTAAATTAATTTCAAATATTCATAGTTTAATTTAAGACCATCTAAAACTTGGATTGATTTTCCAATTAAATACTAGAAAATCAATCTTTACGTTTGACGAGCAACAATCTACCCCTTTTGCCCGATGATCAAACTCTAATCAAACAACGTCTTTTCAGAAATTGATATCTTACATAAAATTGAGTTAAGCGTTACTATATCGTCACTGTTTTAAACAAAAAAAACATATGTAATGATTCCTGTATATGCATATTGTAGAAAGTATTTACCTGTAGAGTCTTGAGGATCTGAACATTTACCAACATCTACTGTTGTCTCCAAAGGTGTCTCTGGAAAGAAGGTCTTAAGATAAGGCATTCTGATACATTCTTCTGGTACCAGGTTGCACTGACAGTCTTCTATAACCTCTACCTCTTGAATTCCTTCATACAACAGTACTCTTTCTATCCCAACTTTTGTTGGTTGGCAGCTAGATGCTTTTGGACATGAAGGCTCTGATCCTGGTGGGTTTGAAGCATCTGGAATTTTATCTCGTACCTGCAAACAATCAGGGAGTTAACATACATTGTAAACTGGTCATGTAAAAATCTGATGTGTTGCTATAATAAAAAATATACAGTTATTAATTCTTTAAGTTATACATTTATTTATGACAAACTATCAGCGACATTGTTCCTAAGAGAATATAACTATTTTTGAAAGAGGAATACTAACAGCGTTATTCACTTAGGTGAGAATTCGAAGTGAATTTAAAATGTAAAAAATCCTCTATGCTTTCAGTTTGAATACTCAAGACATACATTTGAATTCTCACTTTATTGAATTACCCTGTTAATTAATAGTGCTGTCACTAGAACGCTTAGAGGACTCCCATGAGTTCCTGTTAGCTGTCGATTACATTTTAATCCATCCCATTTGATAAGTCTGGGTTATGTTTCACAACTTTTAAATGAGGCTACATATTTTAGTTGCCTAACAAGGTATAAATCTTTTTTACTTCTAAACGTGAAGTCCATGAAGGATAAAACAATTAGAAGTGGCATAAATGATTAATAAGGTAGTATATTGGAAAATAAAGACATCACCCATGCAACACCTCAACATTTATTACTGGTACGTTGTAAAAAATACCCAGTGGATTGTATTAATGCAGTAACAAATGAGAAGAGGAATAGAAAAAGATGGCTAATCCATTGAAATATAATCCGATATTCAAATAAACATAATTTTTTCTTATTAAACATTGTATTTACCTTCTTGCTTCTTATAAAATCCAACATAGAAGAATGTTTTGGAACACCATGGTTGTATGAATTTACTCTTTGAGGACCACCACAATGAGATCTGCAGAGCCCAACATCCACACTTACTGGGCCGCCAGATATATCTATAAAATAACACAAATAAATACAACAGATCAACAGCGGTAACAAACATGCATGAATGGATAAGTTATTTTTTTAGACTAAATGTAACAAGATAATTTTTTTTTTACTTCAGATGCAAATTTGATATAGAATTAAACTGCTAGATATTTTTCTCATACATCTAATATTTGATTTAAATTCTTTGAGAATTTATGTTGAATCAACCTAAAGTTTATGTAGTGGAGTGTCGGAACAAATGTGCACATCGCAAGGACTTTGACAAACATTTCTTGTTATATCAATAATTCCTTAGCACAAAATTCTTCACAATTTGCTACAAACTCACCTTGACCAATGTAAATAAAATTGCTCTGTCTTTTACAGCAGCCTCTCTCTGCAAATAAGTTCCTTTTTTCACTTTGCTTGTTGACAGCCCCATCATCTATTTATTTTTTTTAAAAAAGAAAGCATATTTTGATTAGATTGGATTTTACACAAAGCACTAGTTTATAAAGATAATTCGGCAAAAACAAAGTACTGGGTCCAAGAATGTAATTTAAAGGTACAATAACAACTAATATGTACAGGGTACACACTTTAAAAAGCTTCATAAAAACACACAGTTTATTAGAGGTGTACTTACATGCAGTACAGAGAGAGCAGAGCAAGCTGCAGACATATAGGAGTAGTAGAAATAGTTGATCCATGGTCTTAGTGCCTGTGTTGCTTGTAAGATACTGAATGGAACTTCATTTTTGACATAGACTTTTATATCCTCATGGGAGACAGATCTAACAGTTATATTGAAAGCATAGCTACAAGAGGCTGCTTAGATTTCAATCTTAATACAACACAAAAGTGGTGTCAAAAAACCTTAACTAATTGAATTTTACCATTTAAATGTGTCAGGGGTTGTGTTTGAGGGCCACTTCAAAGGGCTGTTTTAAATACTAAATTATCCCTCAAGCTGGGTTCATCTTTTGAATTCATTTACTTGCTCAGCTTGAGTTGTAGGCAAAAACCACTAGTGCCAGCCAAATGAAGACTTAAGTAGCTCGGAGTCTCCACTAAGTCTCCTCATATGAAAGGGATTGTAAACACTTTAAAGTCATTCATTCGTCACAGTTGTCTTTTGTCAACAGTTTACAAAAACTCTCACAACACTTTCCACTGACATCTAAATTCACAACGTCTCTTTCAGGCTGTGAACAGAGATTGGAGGCTTTGTAGAAATAGTCAAATGTTACTACACAGTAATAACAACAAGGTATAATTAATAATGAAATCCTCAGAGATACGGCAACCACGGTAACATATGAGCTCACCAGTTAGAAAATAAACATTTCAATAGCCACAACGTACAAATACCATCTTTTTACACATTTTATTCCAGGATAATATTGATTTAAATTACTACATTCTTCATGTTTTTACAGAATATTGGTAATACACATACATTAAATATAACAGTATTTAGGGATGAAATATTTAACTATGAATTACTGTTATTTCCATTAAAAAAACTCTGACTATGAAATAAAAAATAAAAATAAATACATATAAGTATATAGTGTAGATTGGATTAGCCGTATTAGTCCAGTAGACAAGATGCCAAAATACCAGAGTATTGCAGTATGTAATGATACCTTTTTTATTGGACTAACATAACATTTCAAAGACAAGCTTTCAAGAGGTTTCCTCTCTTCCTCAGGTCTGAAGCAATTGCAATTGACCCTCAGGAGTGACCTGGATGTGGTGGCGGTGGCACGGGGGCTTTATTGAAGAATAGGGTATCCGATAAGGGGCGAGACAAAGTCAGGGGGTCCATAAGTCAGGGCTGGCAGTGAAGTCCGAAACAAGCCAAAGTCAGTATAACAAGAAAGACAATCACGAGGGAAAAAACAGGAGTAAGAAATAATAGGACAACAGGAACAGAGCAGGTATTGCCAGGAGTCACAGCAAGTTGCTAAATAGCCAAGGAACTGTTGGGGTGTGCGCTTGGGTTTTATAGGCTAGTAGGGTCACATGACACATTCTTACGTATAGGTGGGCTCCAAGTGACATCCATAAATCAGGGCCAGGGAGGTAGCGTCATCTTGGATGTTTCGGTGTCGCTTCTGTTCCACAACCACATCCACCACTGCTCTGGGTTCCTCAGGCATTTCCAGGGGAAGCCCTGCATGGAGGTTGCCGTCTTAGATCGATGGTGCAGCTGTCCTGCCATCAAAGGATCAGCCATGTGGACACTGAGAGCACTCAGGGACAGGTAAGTACCGTCATTTGTGCCAATTGTGTATTGATTAATCAGGATTGTGTGTGTTTCTGGTTGATTTTGTTGGATTGAAGTACATTCCATTCACAAAAAAACTTTTTTCACTAGTTAGCAGATATACCCTGAAAAATCATGCATGCATAAAAAATAAATAAAAAAAAATAAAAAAAATAACAGCAGATCTCCCCGTTCATTTTATTTAATAGCCTTCCCCTGAATGCTATAGGTGGGGGCATGGGGTGGACACTATCTCCCCCCATTTTATAATTTTTTTAGCTGCCCCACCTTGCGATTCCCCCTTTTATTTAATTAGCAATTAGGAAGTAAAAGGTTAGCTGCCTAGTTGCTAGTCTTTTATGACAGAGAGGAGCTACTGGCTTCTCACAGTTTAATAGACATGCCCCTACATGGCGGCATGGCGAGTAGCAACAGGAAGGCTTTAACCTCCCTTATACTAATACGAAGTTCATATGACCCACACAAACTTAATTTAGTTAAACTCCCTCTCCAGCATCATTGGGTGAGGGGGGTCATGGGGAGATTTAGGAAGAGGTGGGGAGAAGACCTCCCCACCTCTTCTATTTTTAAATATTCAAATTACAAGGAGGGAGGCAGTAGCTCCCTCCTTGTAAAAAAACAAATTAACAAATTACATGGATTTTGTCCAACAAGCAATGGTTTTGTTTAATTAGTTTATTTGTCTTGCAGAAGAATGGACGATTTGACGAGAATTCAGACGGAACTGTATTTGTCCTAAAATGAACAACTAAGTCTATTAATTTCTATTGAAATCAGCACTTTTTTTAAACTGCAAAAAATTGACAGACTCCAGTTCCATAAAATAATTTATATGTTTGGAGTTTTCCTTTAATTTATGACAGACTGTTTGCAGATAATTCCCTATCCCACACATGCACCGACAGCACCGACATGAACAATAATTATTATTTATTATTTATAAAGTGCCAGCATTCTGTAGTGCTGTACAATGGGAAACAATTCTGTATTTGTGGGTAGAAAGCAATAACAGATACTTCGTAATAAGAAGGTGAATGGACAGGATGAGACCAAATGTCAACCAAAAAGGCGTGCATTGGACCTTCATTGATAACATTGCTGGATGTATGTAAATTTCTGATGAGCTTTTCAACTTAGCTAGTGATATGTCTGCAAGACAAGCCCAGGCAAGAACTGTTATCTTAAAACCTGCCAATCACAGAGTTAGAAGAGCTCCCTGGATAGGAGTATAAATAGCTCTTTCTAGTGAAGCTCTCATTTTTAGAACCTCCAGCAATAGTAAGTAGGAAATTATTTTTTAAATTTTATTATGTGATTTTCACTAGACTTATCAGCATGTTTGGGTTGTTTATGTATTCTTAGTAGATCCTCCTTAAAATATGTGAAACTAATTTTATTCAGAAAGTATTTTGACCACTTTTTAAAAAAATTATTTATTTTTTAAAAAAAATTTATGATGCAGCCATATGCTAAAATTGCCAAAATTATTTTTGTTCACATCAATCTACTCCATGATAACAAAGCAAAAAAAACTGATTTTTAAAAACTTAAAAACTTTAATTAAAACTTTGCAAATTTATTTAAAGAAAAACAAACTGAAATGGTACTGAAATATGGCATAAGTATTCAGACTTTTTGCTATTGAGATGCAACCTGTTCTCTGGATAATCTTTGAAATGTTTCTACACTTTGATTTGAGTCCACATGTGGCTAATTCAATTGATTACGTGATTTAAAAAGGCAGACGCCTGTCTATATAAGCTCTCACAGCTGTAAATGCATATCAGACCAAAAACCAAGCCAGAAGGTCAAATGAAGACAGGAGACAGAATTGCATAGAGACTACAAAAAAAGAATTCTGCTGCATTAAAGGTTGCCATATTGGCCACCATAATCTTTAAATGGAAGAAGTTTGAAACACACAGCACTTTTCCTAGAGCTGACCATCCGGACAAATTAAGCAATTGGAGGAGAAAGGAATAGACATGAGAGATAACCAAGAATCTGATGGTCACTTTAGGTGAGCTCCAGATCGTGTGCAGAGATGGGAGACGCTTAGAGGACAACCATCACTACAAATTCTATCGATCTGGCCTTTATGGCAGACTTGACAGATGGAAGCCTCTCTTCACTGCAAGACCTATGAAAATCTGCTTTAAATTTGTTTTTAAAAATAAAGCTTCTGGACTGATGAAATGAAGATTGAACTGTTTGGTTTCAAATTCAAAGCATCATGTCTGAAGGAATCCATGCACTGCTCATCACCTGCACAATGACATGCCAACGGTAAAGCATGGTGGTTGTAGCATCATGTTTTGAGGTTGTTTTTTTTTTTTTAGCAGTAGTTACTTGGAGACTGGTCACGGTAGATGAAAATATGAAAGAAGTAAAATAAAGAAAAATACAAAAATATCCTTAATGAAAACCTGGTCCAGAGCCCTCAGGACCTCAGACTGGGCTGAAGGTTCAACTTCCAAAAGGACAATGACCCTAAACATGCAGTCATGACAACACAAGAAGGGCTTGTGGACAACTCAGTCAATGTTCTTAAGTGGCCCAGCCAGATCCTGGATTTGAACTCTAGGTGTGCAAAGCTTGTTGTATTATATCCGAAAAAACTTGAGACAGTAATCACTGCAAGGTGTTTCAACTAAATACCTTACATATATGTCAATGTGCTCTTGCATGTATGTCTGTTTAGTATATTTACAATGGTGTCAAAAATCTGTTGTTTTTTTCTGTGGCATTATAGGGTATAGAGTGTAGATTGATATATACAAAATTATAACATTTAAGCAATTGTAGCATAAGGCTGCAACATAAAATTGGTAAAATAAAGGTGTCTAAAAACATTTTGAATGCACTATATATAAATATATATACACTGAACAAAATTATAAACGCAGCACTTTTGTTTTTGCCCCCATTTTTCATGAGCTGAACTCAAAGATCTAAGACTTTTTCTATGTACACAAAAGGCCTATTTCTCTCAAATATTGTTCACAAATCTGTCTAAATCTGTGTTAGTGAGCACTTCTCCTTTGCCAAGATAATCCATCCACCTCACAGGTGTGGCATATCAAGATGCTAATTAGAAAGCATGACTATTGCACTGGTGTGCCTTAGTCTGGCCATAATGAAAGGCCACTCTAACACAGATTTAGACAGATTTGTGATTTATATATATATATATACATGGCTCACAGCTGTTACTTGCAACAAGTCATTGGAGAATGAAATTACTTTAATTTAATTACCTGAAGACCATGTCATATAACTACAACAGGGTTATTTACTAAAGTGTGAATAGTCAAAAATTCAGTGTGTATTGAAAGTGAATGTTACAATTAAGGTCTAAATAAGCCATATTCTTTAAGACTGCTGTGTTTTCATTTCTGCTATTTTGGCCTAATTAGAAGTTTACTTTGAATTCACATGCAAAGAAGAAAGTAGAAAGTATCTGCATTATGTCAGTGTGTGTCCATGTATCTGTATGTCAGTGTGTGTCAGTCAGTGTGTTTTCTCAAATAAATTACACTTTCCCTGTCACCTGCGCAGTAAAATAATTAGTCAATGTCTGTCAGTGTGTCTGTGTATCAGTGTGTGTATCTGTATGTATGTCAGTGTATGTGTCTCTGAATCAGTGTGTGTTTGTGTGTGTGTGTGTGTGTGTGTGTGTGTATCTGTATGTCAGTGTGTATATGTTGGTGTGTCAGTGTGTCTATGTGTGTCAGTTCTTGTATCTGTGTGTGTGTCTATCTGTATGTCTGTCCGAGTGTTTATCTGTGTATGTGTGTGTGTATGTATATCTGCATGTGTGTCCGTGTGTGTATCTGCATGTGTTAGCATCTATGTGTCTTTCTATGTGTATTTGTGTATCTGTGTCTGTTTCAGTGTGTGTACGTGTTGTCAGTATGTGTGACTGGATATCTGTGTGTCAGTGTGTGTATATGTGTGTATGTATATCTGCATGTGTGTCAGTGTGTATACATCTGTGTGTCAGTGTGTATATCTTTGTATCTGCATGTGTTTCATTGTGTGTGTGCCTGTGTATGTATGTCAATGTATGTGTATATGTGCATACATTTCAGCATTCAAATGCCAACACTACACACATACAAACCCCTGCATTTAAATGTCAGTACTACATACAAACACACCTCTGTATTAAAAAAACAAAATTATATATAAACACCCCACTGCATTCAAAAACTACACTACACACAAATTCACACAAACATACTACATACAAAAACATCCTTACTATTAAATACACAAATACTACTCAGTGCTGAATACAACTCTGCAAACATGGGAAAATGGTAGAACTCCAGCTGTCAAAGTATTGTATGACAAGTGGGGATCTACCTTTGGGCCATTCTTGCATCAGGGCCCTCTCTACGTTGGTTCCATCACTGGTGCAAACCACATTGCTCCCCCATCAAACTATCAGAGAAGGCTCTTCAGTGGACCAACATGGAAAGCTAAATGAGATGGGGGCAAACACACAAACTCAGACACTATATACACACACAACATAACACACACACACAGCTTTCACAGAAACAGAGCCCAGGGCTCTAGAAGGGGCCCAAACCTGGCCCCCTGCTTAGTATCCTGGGTGACCTTAATCCAGCTCTGCCTGTAGGATTTTGTCAGAAAATGGATGAGTGGCAGTTTTCTCAAATAAATTATAATTTCCCGGTCACCTTAGCAGTGATATAATTAGTGGGTGCATATGGTACTATATAAGCTCCCCAAAATCCCTTGGTAAATTGCTGCTGCCATCTACCTCGATACTCTTTAGAATTTAGGTCTAAACTATTTTTGTCATGGAGTGTCATGTATTCATAAAATAGAGAGGAGTGGTTCCTCCCTAATCCTTGCAACTCCGATCAATGTGTAGAAGTTCAAATAATAATGTGACCTCTGTAATTACCCCCAAGTCTTTAATGGTGTAATTTAAATATATATATATATATTTATTTATATCTCCATCCACATGAATAAGCAATAAAATAACATATCACAATACAAGATATCAGGTTGTATAGAGACAGATACACAACACGCGGGAGGAGGCATTTTAGTGAAATAAAAGTATACTCTTTGCTTTATGTTCAACTATAGGCACTGTGAAAAAAAACAAAGAAAAAAATAAACTGACAGCAGTGTACTGTGATGTCAAAATGTAATCCATTACATCACAGGGCCTATTTGCTATATGTAGCCAATGGCAGACAGGAAGTTATTAGACTGTCTGAGAGCTAAGTCTAGGGAACACAATTGCATTGCTGCAAGTGAAGTATGGCACCTCAACTATGCGGCTATAAAACATTAAATATTATCGCTATGCGGTGTAATTAAGTCTCCAGTAGGAGAAACGGGCAATGTAAGCCCACAGCGGAAATTGTGCAAGGTATAATAAGTACTTACAAGTTAGCAATAAATCAATAGTAAATTCAAAGTCTGAAAATCAGTAAATGAAAACATAAAAAACGTGCTCTAAGCAAGTCTTAGGAGAAAAGTTACAAATGCCAATACACAGCAGCTCAGATGACAGCCATGTCCTGTTTGCGGTATCAGGATTTGCAATGTGGAATGGAGCAATGTTGCCTATGTCCCAGGTTGGTGTTGGGATAGATTGCTGCTGTACTGCAGGGTTGTGGTGCATGACCTAGGCCCAAATCCTTCTTAGTAAGTTTGGTATCTCCTAGAAGGGAACAGTTTCCAGGAATCCTCAGAACCAAAGTCTCTGCCATTGCTGAGAATCTTCCAGTAGAGCTAATTTCGATTCGAAATACTGCTGGATTTGCCTCATAGGCGCCATCTCTTTAGTTAGGACTTGATTTTGGCCCTTATATTAATCTTCCTCTACCATATGTATTTGGCCCTCTAGTGCACGGACCACTTTTCGAATAATCAAGAGATCAGTATCAAACATGGCCTTCATCTCTACCAGCAGGATCTTAATATGAGCTTTGCATGCTGGTATGTGATGGTCATCTGCAGAGCCCTCACAAGCATCATCTGTTTCAATCTCTTAAGCAACAAAGTGGGACCAACATGTCTCGAGGTGGAACTGCCAAACTTAGCTCCCAACAAGATGTCCCTGGACTCTTCCAAAGCTGTGCTTCATCTGGGTCTTCCAAAGAGCTACTTCCCGAAGGCTCCCATGGTGGTGTCTTTTTGGTAGAACACAGCCTAGGTGGCAGCTGGAGCAAGTCATCTATATGTTGACTTTTCAGGTGTGCATTGCCTATCAACTGCTTAGACTTGCGCCTCATTCTTCAGGAGCTGCTTGGGGAGCAGTAGGGAACAAAAAAAACAAACACTAAAATAAAAAAATTGGCTGTGCCTGCTCTCGAACAAATTAAGACCCTTAAATAGCCACAATGCTTTTTCAGGTTATTTTTTTTTCTTTCTAAAATGATCACATTGGACCATGTGGACCATCAAGCAGATTATACAAAATGTCACTGAGTCATTTCCCCCTCCTATTATTTATTTTATTTATTTATAAAAAATGTATTTATTTATTTATAAAATATTTTACCAGGAAAGACACATTGAGATTTCTCTCGTTTTCAAGTATGTAAAGGTTGTCATGCTTCTATTTATCAGGATGTAAATATATTTGACTTTAACTTATTTACTTAGCCAGTAATGACGTGCAGGTAGTTAAATAGTTAGATTAGAACAAAAAGGCTTTGAAGTTTTGAAAGGGCTGCATAAAACACCCATGTTCTCTTTCAATAGTGCAAATAGATCAAAGGCCTGTTTTGTGTGGCTCCCAGGAGAGTTAAGGCAGGCTGAATACAAGGTTTAATAAAAAAATATATATGAAGTTACTGCATTTACTATATGTATAATAAAAAAAAGTATAAAAAGTATAACAAAGCTGTAACATATATAAAACCCTTACAATTTATTACTATAGGCTATGTAGGAATAACCACTATATTAAAGGACTTATTGTACAAAATAACGGATTTCAAGGCAATCAGACAGCTGAGATGGTGCTCTTCCTTACTTGCTTTGAGTACTTGCTCAAGGTGGAAGACACTGCTTCTCGATTAGAATCATTCTATTGTCACAGTGTGCAATTGCCATTCATGTACCATAGGACCTCTATGTTTCTCTATGCAAAGCATCAAATCGGACAGAAATTATGCAGAGCATTAAAATTATCCAACGAAAAACATCTAACTGCATGGCCGAATGACGCCTGGATTATCTTGGTACCATGACATATGACACCTGAACAGTAGAGATTTTCCCGGGGACAAGGTTGATTAAAATTAAAAAAATTAAAAACCTACAAAAACAACCATTTATTAGGTAAGCATTAGGGCATCTTGAAAATAGGTTTATCCTGAAACTGTGCCCCCTACATGTTCTGTCATTGGTGGGCCAGTCTGCTTTCACACCAGGCTGAACTGACAATTCTCCCCCTGTCTGACTGGGTCCACCCTCTTTGGTCGGTGCCAGTGGCATGATTTGCATCACTGGCCTATACTCTTTTAACACGCCCATGGGATGGCGATGTTTGGGAGAGGGTATGAGTGTGTATCAGCAGTTTAAGGAAGGATAAGATATCAATGCATGTGGATTGGGGGCTGGGTTTGGTTGGGAAGGGGAGGGATGCTGACACCAGCAGCAACCACCATAAGTAGGATCCCAATATGCAAATAAACCTCAATACACAACAATGACAAAGAAAAAAAAAGTATTTTATTCACAATAACAGAATAGCACATGCAAAACAAAAAGATTCAATACAAGTACACAGGCAAGCCTCTGGGACGCGTGTCTTCTGGATACATGCAGCAAGGCCTCATGGAGCCAGCGGACAGGATACAGAGATCAAACCTTAAACAAATCCAAGGAACTTGCAACCGAAAATGGGATAAGCCTAGACTCAATAGGGAGAAGATAATTACAAGGTAGGGTCAGCTGGTGACGCAGTCACATCTCTTTGGGTGCAGCAGCACCACAGCATGGTAGTGGCAATGTGAGGTATTGCAACAGATCTGAAAACTAGGAGGTATACATGGAATCTTAAAGTTAGCCTTTTTAAGGAGCAACTTCTAGGTTCTAAACCTGCCAACATTTCGCATAGGAAATAGAGGAGAAACCAGGAGGAAAGGGTTGCCCAGCCACCTCAAAGAAAGGAAGAGGTTCAGAAGGAACTGGCATAGTGAGGTTTTATAGTTTGCCGTACATGGCAGATGCAGTTTATATAATGACACAGGGTCCATTAGCTGAGATACAGGTTAACAGGTGATTGCATTACAGAACATAAGAATTACAGTCAGTTTTGTTCATAGGTATTACTGTAGCAGAGATCAATCCTTCCTTCTAAAACAAAAGTAATCTGTAAGCGACAAGTCGGGAATACTAAGGTCAGGATTGTCATATGAAGAATAATCAGACATAAGAGATTCAGCATTGACAAACTCGTTCAGAGATGTCTCTTTAGGAACATGCATTACCTTAGAGGTTGATCTTTGTATAGAAAGGTCATAGATATCCATTTTTGGTCTAGTCTCTGGTAGTTGCTTTTGGCAGAACTAGTAAGAATTCTTAATACTACTACAGAATTAGCAATGCAAGGATAGGAAATGCAACATCTTCAGAGACAGATCAGGTTTAAGCCTTTCCCCGCCCTGCGGAGCTCAGTCTGTGCGGTGCCCTCGCTGTGTAAAGATGGATTTATTTTTTTTAGTGTACGGATTTTTTTTCGGCGATCGGGTCTTTTTTTCTATTTTCAAAATTTAACGGACTTTATGAATTTTCATTTGGCCTTTTTTGGAGCTGAAAAAAGAAGGTTTTAGAAAAAAGAAGACATCGAATGGTAAGTATTTTTTTTTTATTTACAGGTAGTTAGGTTTATTGTACCCCCTCACTATTTTTAGAGTGAGGGGGATAGTTGGGCCTTTATTTTATTTTGATTTTTTTTTGGGGGGCGGGGGGTGAGTGACTAGAAGCTTGGGAACTATTGGGGTATATTTTTTACATTTAGCCTCCACCTTTCACCTATGGGTGGAGGCATGGGGGGTGGGCAATAGGTCCTCCTCCCATTGTCATTTAGGGCCTCCACCTGCCGCTCGTGGGTCAGGGCCGGGGGGGAACAATAGGTCCTGCCCTCATTGTCATTTAGGACATCCACCTACTGCTCATGGGTGGGTATAATAGGACCTCCCCCCATTGTCACTTAGGGCTGCCACCCGCCGCTCAGGGCTGGGGGGGGGTTTCAATTGGTCCTTCCCCCTATTGTCACTCACAAAAGGAAACAGGTATATTCCTACCTAAAGGATAAGACCAGGGACTAATTAACCCCTTAAGACCGCAGGGCGTTCTATGCCGTTATTAAGGAAGCGTCTCTAAATGCCGCAGGGCGGCATAGAATGCCCTGCGATCGTTTGGAATTACCCAGTCGCCGGCGAGCCCAGGCAGTCCCCCTCCTTCCTCTTCGGCCCCTTTGGGCCATGTGATCGCGAGGTCCTTGCAAGGACCACGCGATCACATGGACGGCATAGCCGTCCAAGGCATTGCAAGCAGGGGGAGTGCCTGTAATGACAGGTACTCCCCCTGCTGTCTGAAAAAAAAAAAGTTAAAACAGTGTAAAATTAAATAAAATATACTTAGATCATATATATGTGTGTATATGTGTGTATATATATATATATACACAAATATACACACATACACATAAATACACTAAGTGTATTTTAATATTAATATATATATACTTATATATATATATTCATATCAAAGTACACATACAATATTGACTAAATATATATATAATTATCATTATATCATTATATATATTTATATATAATAAAAAAATGTAAACACATAAATAAAATAAATAAAATAAAAAATAAATAAAAAATATATACTTGTGTAATTTCGTTCTAACTGTATTGTAAAATTAATATATATATATATATATATATATATATATATATTGATATCAAAATACATGTAGAACAAAATAATATATATCTAGATAAATAAGTATATACGTATATATTACTATATGTTTTAAGGCCATTTGGCCTGTATTTGTGGGAGGGGCTTAAATTAATTCACTCCCCTATATAAGGGACACCCCTTACCTGACTCATATCGCTTGAGGTCAGCATCAGAATGATTTCCACTTCCGGGTCATCCAGACGCCATTTTACCTGATTACTCCATGAGGTTTTCTAAGCTGAGCTGTGTCAGGAATCCAGCCACAGGCTTTTCCGGCCTACCACCTTCTTTCTTCAATCTATCGCTGTGGATGGTGTCCAAGTGACTCACAAACCGTAAGTCGACCTACCCGTTACGCCAGGCATCAGTCCCACGGCACCATGCATGGGTCAGGTCCTCACTTTACGGCTGCATTTTGTCTAAATCTGTCCTAAAACCATTGCATGTCCATGCATATCATTCGTTTAAATTCACTTGTTTATATCTGTCAATGGCTCATTTCGAGCATTAGCATACTCCCAAACGGGAACACATTCTGTTTCAATTGCCTAAACATACTAGGCAATTCTGTGCGTGCATTTCGAATCTCACTGCTCGTTTCGTTTTGTTTCCCTGGCATACCAGGCTCACGATTCGTGCAATTTTCTACCAAACGAGTACTAGTTCATGCATTTACTATTGTACTACACACACGCTTCGTGCGTTTACAACCATGAACAGAACTTTGGTTTGTTACAATGACTGTTATTAAGCTATTATGTTCACTTATTGTATATTGTCAAACGGGCACTGTTTGTTTCCCTGTCACACAACTATAATGCTGGGGCATAGCTCACAAACAATGTTTCACATAAACCACACTGACCCCTACAGGTCACTCTCAAAATCTCACATTAACCTTGCATTTGGATTAACCCCTTAAGGACCAAACTCTGGTATAAAAGGGAATCATGATATGTCTCACATGTCATGTATCCTTCACGGGTTAAAGGGTATTTTACCATACAATCAGCATTTCTGACCCCTACTGGTCAACAGCAAAACTGTCTTCACATGTCATATACAATTACCAGCCAATATAAATTACACATACACATAAGATTGTTTTAAACATAACCATAAACCATGAATTAAACTCCAACACAGGCTCAACTTCAGGTTTAATTCACAATAATTTACATTTCACATTAACACTAACAGTGGTTCTATCAACACTGCCACCTACAGGTCTGTCAAGTACATTGACAATTTTCATGGGGTTTTACAAACACCAAAACACTGACCCCTATAGGTCAACAGACAAACAACATTTCACATACAAATCAGTATCAACTACACTGCCACCTATAGGGCACTCGGCAGATCTCCATGTTCACTTGCATTTTGCAACTCCATGTTCACTTGCCATTCAATAAGGCATACAACAATTCACATAGCAAGCAGTATATCAATATCTGTTATAAATACATATATTATTACACAGTAGCACACGCATCTGTATATACGTAACTGGTAATATGGTTCACTTACATACGGCACTTAATGGGTTAAGATTGATACATATTTAACCAGTATGGATATGATGTTTAATATTTACATATCACGGCACTTTACTTTCACATATACTGTATGTTTTAAGATAAGCTTGGTCTATGCCATATTTCCTTATGCCATACGATTTTATCCATTCAGGTTACAGTTACTACTAAAAACCTATACGGATTGTCAGGTTCAATACCATACTACCAGGTACGTACACCTGCTCACGTAGTTATCCATCTCTTACCTTCCCTGGAATAGTAATAGTGTACCGGCAATTAGGGTTCTAGGGCCCAATAGGTATTATCCCCTTTTTTTCTCTGCATTATGCTTCGGTTAGTGGTCCCGCGAGGCCAACACCCCGCCTCACACTCGGAGGCATACACCCCTCGGGCCATTGTATCATAGAGAGGGCCTCACCTGTCACTCCCCTTCCTATTTTCTGGTTACTGTCACCGAGAGGCCAACATCCTGCCACAACGTTCGGTGGCCACACAAAATCCCCTCGCGCCAAGCATAGATAGAGCCTCTCAAGCCACTTGGCAACTAGCAGGGCCTCACCAGTCACCAAAAAACACCAAGCCTAATCGTTTCGCCTTACGGCTTAGCTAGCAAGCCGGTACAAGACCCCTGGGTACAAATATATAATTGCAATCTTTATTGTTATTTAAGTATTTCTCAAAAAGATGGTAAAGAATCACCTCTTCCTAGCACCACGGCTAGAAGTGATACACCTTCATCTCTTACCTTCCCTGGAATAGTAGTAATGTACTGGCAATTAGGGTTCTATGGCCCAATAGGTATTACCTCCTGTTTTCTCTGCTTTACGCTTTGGTTAGTGGTCCCGCGAGGCCAACACCCCGCCTCACACTCGGAGGCATACACCCCTCGGGCCACTCGTGAGCTAGCCGCCTCGCATTGTATCATAGAGAGGGCCTCACCTGTCACTCCCCTTCCTATTTTCTGGTTACTGTCACCGAGAGGCCAACATCCTGCCACAACGTTCGGTGGCCACAAAAAAATCCCCTCGCGCCAAGCATAGATAGAGCCTCTCAAGCCACTTGGCAACTAGCAGGGCCTCACCAGTCACCAAAAAACACCAAGCCTAATCGTTTCGCCTTACGGCTTAGCTAGCAAGCCAGTACAAGACCCCTGGGTACAAATAATAATTGCAATCTTTATTGTTATTTAAGTATTTCTCAAAAAGATGGTGAAGAATCATCTCTTCCTGGCACCCCGGCTAGAAGTGATACACCTTCAAGCAGAGGAGATGTGGCTCCGACCTAAGGAGGCGGCAAATCCCCTACCCTGCCACAGCAAGGAAAGCAGAGTTATTCAAACTCCTCCATACATCAACGGACAACACGGAGGCAGGGGAAGGCCCAGCAACACCAACTCAGGTGACACCCAGGCCATGCTAGCCTCACTCATAAACTCATGAGCCAAAAAATTTACGACAGACTGGCAATCTCGAGTCAGTCACAGCCCTCACAAGGCTGGGCCTCACTGTACAACCAGCACCAACCGAAACTCGGTTACTTGGTTCAAGACGTTAACCCTGCACATATGATCCCGGCACATTGGGGAAACAAGGCATATATATGTATGATGATGTATCTATGATGGTCAGACCCAGGGATTCTAGGTAAATTGGGACCTGACCATCCCTTGGTTGTGTTGGCATTTGGAATATGTAGAGATGCTTATTTGTGCAGGTACCCATCCAGAAGGGATTTTCTCCCAAACAAACGGGCGAGCACTCTCAGGCTCCAGGTACCAGCACCTCTGAACTACCAGAGACAATTGGTATTAGTAGTTGCATTGCATATAGACTGTTGCATATATGTTCAAATCATTCAGGGCACATGACAAACCATGTGTCCCAATACAACTTACAAATAACGTACTCACCATCTGTACACACCAATGCATTTTCAACACTACTGACTCATCACCCTTCCAGACTTGTAGTAGATTTACTAAGGCTCTGGAGCTTCAAAGGGCTCCCATACAGGTATCATAAATAAACCCTCAAGGAATATAGTATGCCCTCACTTACAGTCAGCACAACAGAACCGTCGGCTGTAAACACACTCATAGCCAAGATTTGCAGAGGGGTTTTTACTTGGGTTTTCCAATCTCCACCATTTACAGCATGGCACCAAACACAAACACATTGGTATTGTCACAAGGGAATCTTCCCTTAAACAAAGACTAACCATAGACTTATTGGCACCACACACCTTCGCTACCCCAAGTCTCAACTCCCTCATACCCTCCGAGGAGTTTCCTTACTATACACACCATTGATCTACCTTTACAGCTATCACTCAAGCATGGGTTGAAGCTTCGTTAAGTAAGACCAATATCATCAACACAGTAAACGGCTACCATCTACCCTACAAACTGGCACTTACATGGCATAAAATGGGCAATCCTTTCCCCGCTAAAAGCAGCTGCTGTGGCATGGGGTAAATCATGGTCAGGGTCATCAATCCGTTGTTACTCAGACAACTAAGCACATGTCATATCATTAACAAATGCCACTCATCATCCATACGATCATGGTATTGCTGGGGAACTCACTTGGTTGGCCACTTTTCACCACATTTCTTTTACTTTCATGTACCAGGCGGGGGTATACATCCTTGCTGACAATTGTCTCATATTCCAGGCATGTTCATCATACGCTTCCTACAGCCGCCCATACAGTCACGGCCACTCTTTCGTTCCAGAGACAAAATCATGGATTAGACATACTCATGCAGCATAGCATGCACTATCCCACCTAGCACTTTCATCCCATACTTGTAGAACGCATAACACCTATTCACCTGGCTTTAAAGAATCTCATTGGAACACGACATAGCTCAACCTGTGTCATAACATTTCTCCTAGGTTTTGCTTCATTTTTGCCACCTTAAACTAAAACCATCTCACACACCATTAATTATATATTTTACAGGCATTCAACAACACAGGATAACCTATGGCCAAAACTACCATAACTTCATGGTATCATACCAGACAAGAATATACTCAGAGGTTTTCAGGAATCCATCCCCCCACGTTCCTCTTAGATATTACCAATAGCTATCCAACTTTTCCATCCTTATCGGACCTATTAGAGCTACAACCATTCAATTATACTACCAAGTTGGCCATTACCACCATGCACACTGCCTTTTATGCCTTTCTCAGGCCAGAGAATCCACTACCATAACCACCACTCAGACAGATCATTGTCTTCAACGATCCCACGTATGTAAACACATATATCATTACCTATTGGCTCTACCACATTCCGAAACGAGTCAACACGCACCAACAGTAGAGATAACATACTATCCTACCCACAACAAATGGTGTCCAGTTGCGGTCCTAGATTCCTACCTTCAAAAATCCTTCCAGGAATTAAATACAGTAATGCATTTAAGGAAATGTCTGGTTAATTTGTATATATTGTTGACTGTATTAAATCTTTGATTATTCTTTTTGCCCTCTTTATTTACAGGCCTACCGTATCGTCGGTCTCGGCACACCACAACCGACTTGCTCCCTTTATACTATCCTACGCTTATGCTGGAACCTTACTCCATATACGGCTATTTGCCCCGAACACAAGTTTTTAAGGCCATTTGGCCTGTATTTGTGGGAGGGGCTTAAATTAATTCACTCCCCTATATAAGGGACACCCCTTACCTGACTCATATCGCTTGAGGTCAGCATCAGAATGACCCTCCCACCCACTCCTCATTTCAACACTTTCTATTTTCTTTCCATTTACTTTACTTACTTACTCCTTGGTGGGCCCTCTTTATTTACAGGCCTACCGTATCGTCGGTCTCGGCACACCACAACCGACTTGCTCCCTTTATACTATCCTACGCTTATGCTGGAACCTTACTCCATATACGGCTATTTGCCCCGAACACAAATATATATACCACTATATAAATAAAAATAATTTAAAAAATTATATACATATATATATACATGTATATATATAATAATCCTACATATATATTTATGTAATAATTTTACATAATTAGGTAATTTTATTAATTACAATTTGCAGGACCTGCCTGACAACCCAGGCCGAAAGTTCAGGGAATTTAATTTACTATCACTATATTTAGCCCTGTAACTTTCCAAGACACCATAAAACCTGTACATGGGGGGTACTGTTTAACTCGGAAGACTTTGCAGAAACAAAAATTAGTGTTTCAAAACAGTAAAATGCATTACAACGACGATATCGTCAGTGGAAGTGACATTTTTTGCATTTTTCACACACAAATGGCACTTACACTGACGATATAATTGTTGTGATACGTTTTACTGTTTTGAAACACTAATATTTGTGTTCAATGAAGTCTCCTGAGTATAACAGTACCCCTCATGTACAGGTTTTATGGTGTTTTCAAAAGTTACAGAGTCAAATATAAGGCTTGCGTTTCAATTTTTTCACATTGAAATTCGCCAGGTTGGTTATGTTGCCTTTGAGACCGTACGGTAGCCCAGGAATGGAAATTACCCCCAAGATGGCATACCTTTTGCAATAGTAGACAACCAAAGGTATTGCAAATGGGCTATGTTCAGTCTTTTTTAATAGCCAATTAGTCACAAACACTGGCCAAAATTGGCGTTCAAATACGTTTTTTGCATTTTCAAATATTAACACTAACTTTGGCCAGTGTTTGTGACCAAGTGACTACTAAAAAAGTCTGGACATACCCCATTTGCAATACCTTGGGTTGTCTACTTTTGCAAATGGTATGCCATCGTGGGGGTAATTCTCATTCCTGGGCTACCATACGGTCTTAAAGGCAACGTAACCAATCAGGAAAATTTCAATGTGAAAAAAATGAAAAATGTAACATGCCATATTTGACCCTGTAACTTCCCAAAACACCATAAAACCTGTACATAGGGGATACTGTTTTACACGTGAGACATCGCTGAATACAAATATGTGCATTTTATTGCAGTAAAAGCAAACAGTATTTTGACATTCAAAGTTAAAATGTCACGTAGAACTAAGAAAACGTTAAAAAAATCTTATTTTCTCAGATTTTTTTTATATTTTATTCATATTAAATTATGTTCCATACCTAAATATTTGATGTTAAATGAAAGCCCTGTTGCCCCTGAATAAAATGATATATAATAAGGGTGGGTGCATTTAATATGAAAGAGGTGAATTACGGTTGGACAGACATTTAGCGCAAATGCCAGGTTTTGTTTACGTTTTGTTTTGATCACAACTTGTACATTAGTATTTAGAAAATTGGGCAGACTAGATGGGCTGAATGGTTCTTATCTGCCGTCACATTCTATGTTTCTATGTATTCGTTACAAGAACACATGAATAATAAATGCAAAACAAGGAAACATAGAAGCCTCTGGGACTCAAGCCTCCAGGATACAGAGACCAAACCTGAGTCTAATCCAATGAACTGGCAACCTTAAAAGACGTAACTAGTGGGAAGATAATGTATTGCGGACTAAGTCAGATCTCTTCAGTCTTAGTGCAGCATTCTGCAACAGCACCATAGCTTGGTAGTGGCAGTGTGAGGTACTGCAAGAGACTGAAGCGATCAGAAACCTTATTAATGGAATTCTGACAGAGGGAGCTTGTTCCAATAGAATATGGTATTTTCCCACTTTGCTGCTATGTCATATAAGGAAAAGCTGTCACAAAATAATTTTTTGTGATCGTCCAGGCTGATCACTATGCAGAACCCTGTGCGAATCCCTCTCTGCTGTTAATTCAGACTGGGAATGCGTGCAGTCAGTTTCTTTTCAAACCACTTATTTTCAACTACATTCTGGGCATTCTTCCAGCTAGAGAGCGTTTCAAAACAGTAAAGCATATCACAAAAATAATATCGTTTGTGTGTGAAAAATGCAAAAAATGTCACTTTCACTAACAATATCATCATTGTAATACAATTTACCATTTTGAAATACTAATATTTGTGTTCAGCGAAGTCTCTTGAGTAAAACAGTACCCCCCATGTACAGGTTTTATCGTGTCTTGGAAAGTTACAGGGTTTAATATAGTGCTTGCACATTAAATTCGCTGGACTGTATGCCTGGGTTGTCAGGCACGTCCCTTAAATTTTTATAATAAAATCACAGAATTATGTTAAAAGATTACATAAATATACACATAGAATTTTGAAATATATACATATACATGTATTTAAATTCTACGTGTATACTTATGTAATGATTTATTTAATTATATATATATATGCAATTATTTATATATAGATAGATAAAGAATGTCATTCTAAGTGTATTTTGCTACCAATATATAATTATTAATATCAAAATACCATTAGAACAAAATTACATATGTATATATAATTTATTTAATTTTTTTTCAATTATTTTATTTATTTTATTATTGCATTTATTTATTATTGTAATTATACGTATATATAGATATAAATATATATATATATAAATTATATTATAATATATCTAATATATATGTAACTTCCTTCTAAGTTTATTTTAATACTAATATATGTAATTATATTAATATAAAAAATACACAAACTATGAAGTTACATATATATAAGGTAATGTTGAGATCTTGAGAAAGACCTGAATAGGTCGAAACGTTGATCATCTTTTTTGCACAATAAACCAGAAACACAATATTAAGTCCAGGAGTGCACCTTTATATTTGTTTTCTATAAAAAATGTGCCAAATTTATTGTTTGAAATATATATATATATATATATATATATATATCTCTATAGATACATATATTCTTTTTACATGTGTAATAATAATTTTTTTAATCTTTTCCCACCAGCAGGGGGACTGTCTGGCATGCCTCTTTGAGAGCGATCACATGGGCCCCGGGGCCTGATTTGCCACAGGAGGACTGGCTGGGCTGTCAGGCAGTTCTCCCGAAGCGGAGCCCTGGGAAGGAAAGTATCCCGGGCGATCCAGGGCTCAGAGCTGTTACAACGTTCTATGCCGCCCCAATGGCTTTAAAACCCATTAAATGAGGGATGGGATAAAATGCTATAACGGCTTTAAGGGGTCAAAGGGTCATTCTAAGCACCATAATATTATTATTTATATAGGGCCAATAAATTCTGCAGCGCTGTACCTTACTGAATTTGCATAAGCCTGCCACAATGCCAATGTACCCCATTCTTGGCAGATCCTATCCTACCAAACTAATGCCTGCTCTTATGAGCATTGAATGGGGTACATTGGTGTTGCAGCAAGCTTATGCAATGCATGGTGTGATCATACTGTAACTAAACCCCCATTATTATTTTTTGCCTAAGTGAACGGTTTTTAAATAAATCTATTACATTCTCTAAACCTTAAAATTATTGTTTATTGAATGAGTCAGTGCGCTGGATTTTGTATGTTGTATGAATTGGCCCTAGCAGCAACCCTCTTGCTTTTATATATATTTAAGAGTCCAGGCCAACTCCCCAGTGTTTCCCCCCTCCTTGTCTTAGGTACCTGATTCCAGGTCCCTATCTAACTTTACATTGGAGATAGTCCCAGGAAGTGGATTACTTTCAAATGAGCAGGCATTAGGTTGCTAGAGTAGGACTTGCCAAAAATATGGTACATTTACATTGTGGCAGGCTTATGCAACGTATGATCATATACTGTAACCAAACACCCATTATTTTTGCTTAAGTTAGATATTAAACAAAACAAAAATATAAAATTCTAGAAGCCTTACAATTGCTGTTCAGCGAATGAGCGAATCCACTGGATCTTATATATTTTATTTTAATTTAATTTAATATTTTTATTTTAGTTTTTTTTTTTAACCCGTAATTATAGTGTGTGTGTATTTTTGGACATAGAGTTCCTTTAAGGACAGCAGCAGCAAATAAACCTTTGGTCTTGTGGCTTATTATATCGACAACAGCTCAACAGCATTATATTGCCATAATACACACTTTCCTGTTACGTTCATTGTATACACAGTATCACAGACAGTGCACTGGGCCAGGGACGTATTAGCCGCGAGGCAAACAAGGCATTTGCCTTGGACGGCATTTTCCAGGGGGCGGCAAAAAAAAGTGTGTGTCTGTTAGTGAGTGAGTGTGTGTCTGTTAGTGTGTATGTGTCTGTTAGTGTGTATGTGTCTGTTAGTGTGTGTCTGTTTGAGTGTGTCTGTTTGAGTGTGTCTGAGTGTCTGTTAGAGTGTGTGTGTTTGTCTGTTAGTGAGTGAGTGAGTGTGTGTGTGTGTATGTCAGGGAGTGTGTCTGTTAGGGAGTGTGTTACTATGTGTGTGTCTGCTAGGGACTGTATGTGTCTGTTAGTGAGTGTGTATGTCAGCTAGTGTATGCGTGTCTGTCAGTGAATATGTGTGTGTATTTAGAAGGCGGGGCAGGGGGGAAGGGAGGTGAAGGGCGCATGGGTGAGGGAGGGGGGCGCCTGAGTTTTGTCATGCCTAGGGCAGCACAAAACCAGGACACACCACTGCACTGGACGCAGTATCCAGTTTCCTTCCCTAAGCAGGACTGTGGGCATCTGACAAAACCAGGTAAGTGATTTACTGTCTGTAAATTGTTTGACACCTTACCATGAGATGGAGCCATGGGATCCTGGCACACTGTAGTAGTTATGGTACTTTGAGTATACCTATTAATTGCATTTTTTAAAACTGTGTCTATTACAAAACCTCTCTATACATTTAAAAAGTCACTGTTAAAACTGTACCTTTGAAAAGTGTCGATTGTCATTATAGCAACGCTCCAACACTTCTCTTGTCATAAGTATGCACAGACGTTATAATGATGTTAACAATAGTCTCTTGGCTTAGGGTAAAGTTAGAGGGAGATTAAGTAAGGCTATGCGTTAATCACTTTAAAAATGTCAACATAAAACATAAACACAAAGATTAAAAACAATGTGGCCAATGTTTATAATGATAAGCATTATTACAGCACAGAGTATATTGGCATACCCATTGTTTTACATGGTGTGAAGATTTAGAGGTAGGCTTAAGGTTTAAAAGGGATTTAGGATTAGTGGGTACCTGCCTTTAAGATACCATACCACTCTAATTATCATTCTTGTCTGAATAACAGAGAGGTGGCTAGCAATCTCATATAAAACTTAACTTTGCCACCCATGGGGTGGCAGTTGGGGTCTCTAAATGTATAATATTGAAAGGGGGTGGACATTCCATATGGGGTGGCTATAGAAGTGTACAGATCATAGTGACTTTGGGGGGAAATGGGTGGACAGTGGCATGTACACACCCTTTCAATATTTATTTATGTCCACCATCATTGGGTGGGGGACACTATGTTTTGTCCACACCCTAATGATTATTTTAGGTCTCCCTCCTAATGCCCACATGTAGGTGGCATGAAGGGGGGAGGGCAGTTTCCCCCATAATATTACAGGCATTCTTCCCAATGGCTGCCCAGTCACTAGTTTTCAGGTTTAGTAGAGATGGCTTCACCTTCCACGTCAGGTGGGGCGAAAAAGAAGGTTTTTAATCTCCATTACATTAATATAATTTATTTTTTTTCCTTTTGATTTTATTTACTTCTTTTTTTTTATATATATATAAATATTACTGTGTTAATAGGGTTGCTGGCTACAAACCTCTGGCCAGATGACACATGGCTATTTTTAACTGTTGGTCCATTGAGGGTTATATTATGAACTATCGTCATTGCTGCCATTGCTGCTACCGGGTCATAGAAAGTAGCAGTCAGGCAAACCTGGTGAACAAAGAGAATTATCACTCAAGTTTGGCTGAAACGAATAGACACCCGATTGAAAGCTTGTCAAAACATGTCTATTTGAAAATACATGAGAGAAACTGCTTCAGCAATGGAAGTAATGCACAGCTAAAGCCAATTTGACTGCTCTGCATGCATGCTATTTAAAGAAATGTCTCTCACTGGGTTGTCTGGACCTATCGCTAGTCACATGTTCCAGGAAAAGTGTTACATTTTGTAAAATCTAATTATATAGCAAAGGGGGTAATTATTTGCATGTTTGATTTAAAGTAATCCAGTTATAACTATTCTCTGAAGAAGAAAAATGCTTAAATCACCATTGTATTGCATTTTCCTTGTTAGAAACAGTTTGTATAAGGATTTAAAGAAAACCATTACCCAGCCTGCACATTAATTAACATACAATGTTATCAGAAAAGATGCACACAAATGTATTTCTCCTTTTAAGAAAACAGATAATTTGAAGCCAAAGGTCTTTAAAGACAAATCAGTTTAAGAGTTTTTAGTTTTTTTTACTGAACCCAACATTGACCATGTGTGAATTAAAAAATAGAATATTATTATTATTGGCATTTATATTGCGCCAACAGATTCTGTAGCGCTCGAATAGATAAACCGCTAAAAGCACAATGACAAATGAATCAACAGATCCATGAAACCTTTTTTTTTTTTTTTCATCTCGGCGGACAAAATGACTCAACATTAGCATATAGGCTTGTGCAAAAGCCACATAACATGTCACATACATGATAAGTCATCCTGAGACAAAGCGTATGAAACACAATTGAGAACTTCGTCACCGTCCGTCAAGGAATTTTTCTATTTTTTCTTTAGTAAACAAGATTAAACTTTAGATAAACGGTAGACCTGACATTCCATTCCACATATTGTTAACAGGTACCACAGTGCCCTTAGAAGATGAACTTACAGGCCTCCTGTGAGGGCACATTCTTTTTTTATGGTCTGTAACTTTCTTGTTGAGGTGGCAGCATCTGAGAAAAACAAAGGCACCTTCCATTCTTTCTTAGCTTCCGTACTAAGTGTAATGCTATATTTCAGAATCCCGAGTGCCCAATTTTACACTTATAGTAAGCCACCTCCTCTCCCGTATATGCCTCCCTTTCGCCTCATGTACTTGCTAGAATGCACCGGTACAACGAACCGCTGCCTTCCAGGCAGTTTTGCCGCCCTCCTCTGTTCGCGCAGCAGGGAGCTGTGGAATTTTCAGTTAAGGCCTCCTACCGATAATGTGTCCTATATGCTCTGTCATGGCTTATACCTAGTCCCTTGTAAAGAAGGGAAGCAAAGAAGAGTAAGAGATATAGAAAAGGGGGAGGGGGGGTGGAGGGCGAAGGGGGAGAGAGACTTCTGGCCACAAGGCCTCCTGATCAATGGTGGTGCCCCTGCACCGTAGGGGGTTCCAGCATGACTTATTAGCCTATCGTCTCCTGAAGAGGGTTTCTGGCACTTCCCTCTTGCCCACTGTAAGCGCGGATGCTCGCCCCCCAGGTCTCCTCACACTCCCACTGGGCTATTCTCCCAAGGTTCCCAAATCCTCTGGAAAGCTACAGTGGTCCCTTTCACCCTGGCCGTCAAGTCATCCATCAGTTTGCTCTCTTTGATCCTGGTGATCACTCCCAAGAAAATCGGGACCCCCGAGGTCAGCCAAGAGGTTGCTATCCCTCTACGTGCGCTTAAAGTAATTTTATGAAGTAGTTTCTAATCTCTCCTGGTCCATCCCTCCAGTAGGCACTTTATTACTTTTCAATATAATAAATGCCTTCTATAAATCAGCAATGTGACCTGTTTCTCCATACCGTGGTCATTTACTCCTTGCCATTTACCGTTATGAATTTTGCCTACCCAACAATACATTGCAGGTGAATATATGTCTTATGTGGTGCTCTTTTCCCCTAATTGGGCTATTTGTGTTATTTACTTCATACATTGCTGTCTAACTAACTGTCCTCACAGCATACTCTAAGAGTTCATATTTATATGAACATTGATGTGCGCATTACTATTTATGTTGGTAATTATCGCTTGCTATTCAGTATTATTGGAAAAGCTCCGCTCACGAGGCACAATGTATGCATATCATTTTATTCCGCTGCCAAATAATAAGAATTGTTAAAAAAAAAAAAAAAAAATGTCATTAAATTTTTTATCGTGTATATGGGCAAACTGCAGCCATTACCCCAAGATACTGCTATTCAGTGCAGAGAAGAAAATATATCAAAGCACTGCCATGTATAATCATCAAGATTCAATGGGAGAAAGTAAAGCAAACTGTGCTTATTATTGCCAATTGCCTGGTTTGTCTAAATATTTGTCTAAATACATGAAATTTGAAACACTGTCATCCCTCTTTTATTGACTGGCTGGGGGATAATGTTGGGGAAACAATAAAACTATATCGTTCATTCCAGTTGTCTTACTTTGCACACATACCTTGAGCCCCCAGTATCTACTACCTATGACTGGTGAGTGCCTGTGCAGACTATCAAGTGTGAGTGTATTGCCCTCTAGTGGTTGGTATTGTTATCACTCCTTACTTTGCTTTAGATTACAAACAGGTAAAAAAAAAATTTCATTCTTTATTTTAGCAGTGCAAGGTTATACATACAGGCTTGCATGAGTATTATATGAAGGTTAGGTACAATAATATAGATTACAGAGGTAACATGTAATAGCAAGAAAACTGCACTTTTAAAAAATATATATATAAAATAAACTTAAACATACAGGTGTGTCAGGTCAGTAGTAAGATAAGAGAGATTTATTAACTAGGCAAATGGTCAGGCAGAGTCCAAACAGGTATGCAAATGAATTCATGCCACCCATTGTCTCCAAACATGCAGCATCATTATAGTGCCAGGAGCTAGCAGGAACCAGCATCAAATGTCCACAGGCCTTGCTTTATGTCACTAGGAGGAAGCCTCAGAATCTTGGCTGGCGATATGTTACCCAGGTGAGTGGAGTACGGATAGTTACTCGAACCTTCTTGGTTCCACACCGAGGAAGGGGGCTCCAAACAGATCTGACTAGAGGCTTTGCCTTAAGAGTTGGCAGCGTAGGTTGCTTTCTCCAATCCTCCAAGCTCTTCCAGAACCACAGGCACATAGCATCAAACATAGTAAGGGGATGGAATTTTGGCACCTGTGCTTCGTATGTGTGGAAGCTTGTTCTTCCCTAACCAGAGTCTCTTCTTTCTGGTGGTATAGTTAGTATGCAGAAAAGGGTGCGGGGAGACAGCACCTGTAGAAATGTTCTCAGATCCAGTGATATATGAAATGAACAGAAAAAACTTAATATAGTGTAGTATATCAAAAAAATCCTGGTGAAGTATAGAAAAAGTTTTTTTTTATATACTACACTATATTAAGTTTTTTCTGTTCATTTCATATATCACTGGATCAAACTGTCTCCCCGCACCCTTTTCTACATAGCATCAAACACCTTTAATGTTGCTACCCATCTTCGAGCAGTAGCCTGTTTACCATACTCAGCAGCAGCAATGCCGTCAGCAATTTTGGAAAGTGCGTGTGGGAGAAGCCTTCACGAAATACGCCCATGATTGATGAAGGGATAAGTGCTTGCATGGTGGGACTGGGATAACCTCCACCAGCCCAGAGAGGGGAGGGAGCGCGGGGCCCTGAGTATGCATTAGAGTGCCCAGGCAGCCCCAAATGGAAAGTTAATTTGCTTCCCCCACCAACGAGTCACCAGGCTGCAGGAGAACGGAGGCCCCAGTTACCAGACAGCAAGAGTGGTGAGGTACCCACACCCAAGTTGCCCAAAACGTGCCAGACGCAGGTGCTGATGTGGGTAAGTTGAGTAATATGGTATTTTTTACCTTCTAAATCACTTGTGAATCACACTTTTCCAGAAGCTCAAACCAGCTGTGACCATTCAGCATGGCCAGGGCCAGAGCTACCATAAGGTGGCCCTGGCAGCCACCTTAGGCGCACACGCCCGGGGGGCGCAAGATCTGACTGATAGGCAGGAGGGGAGTGCACCGTGGCGTCCAAGCCCTGCCCCCTCAAACAGTAACATTTTAATGTATAGCTAAACATTCTTATTTCTGTATGCATGCCTTTAAGACTCAATTACTCGCCCATATAACCCTAGATGTGCTATTAACCATTGATTAGCTCTCCCCTTTGTATTAGAAAAATGTTGTGCATTATGTCTTTAAATGCATTTTTCCTTTCCAACTTCCTCAATAGGCACAACAAGCTCCCCCACACAGGACAATATTGTACATACATTTGTCCACTTAACCTGGCCTCACTTTTTCTCCTCAATTGTACTTATTAGATTTTCCAAATTAAATTCATCATCATCATCATCAATAAAATACATCATGCATCAATGAAAATGTTGGTTGTTTTTTATATAAACTTATAACACACAGTATAGCAGAGTGATCTTGTATAATATATATTTTTTTAATTACATAGTAATGAATATCATTCTGTTTGCAAGAAGAAGCTCAGAAAAGCCTTAACTATGCTATATTTTCAATGATATAATTGCCGCAAGATCTTGTGGTCACTATTCTATGCTAATTCTCCTTGATCCTTCTGTTGCTTTTGACACTGTTAATCATCAACAGCTTCTGCTCACCCTCCATAATCTTGGTCTACTTTATATCCTCTAGAGCAGGCTTCCTCAAACTCCGGCCCTCCAGATGTTGCTGAACTACAACTCCCATGATTCTATGAATAAAATAGGCTGAGAATCATGGGAGTTGTAGTTCAGCAACATCTGGAGGGCCACAGTTTGGGGAAGCCTGCTCTAGAATATAAGCTCATTGAGCAGGGCCCTCCACCTCTCTGTTCCTGTACATCCAGTTGTCTGGTTACAATTACAAGTCTGTTAATCCACCAATTAAAAGTCTGTTAATCCACCCAACGATATGGAATCTGATGGCCCTATATAAATAATAAAATAATAGTTGTTCTCTCCTGGTGCTCTTTCAACCTTTCCCTGTGCTCTTTCAGTGTTTCTTCTATGACACGCAAATCTATTTGTCCTCTCCTGAACTCTCTCCGTCCCTCTTGACTTGTGTCTCTGACTGCCTCTCTGCTATTTCTAACTGGATGGCTGCTCACTTCCTTAAACTTAACCTGTCCAAAACAGAACTTCTGGACTTTCCACTCTCAAGTGTTGCCAATCCCGTGTCTGTCTCCCTCTAAGTTAAAGGCGCTCCCATCAGCTCTATCTCGCAAGCTCGCTGTCTAGGTGTTCTCTTTGACTCCAACCTCTCCTTCACCCTTCGTGTCCAGTTGATCATCAAATCCTGCCACTTCCATCTAAAAAACATTGCGTGCATCCACCTCTACTGAACGCCAGATGTAGTTAAGATGCTGTTCAATGTCGCTATCCTCTCTCGCCTTGACTACTGCAATCTGATTCTCAGTGGTCTTATGTGCTCCCGACTTGCCCCACAAGTCTATAAGGAATGTGGAGGTGAGGCAAATCTTCCTGTCCTCCCCACTGTCAGTCCTTGCATTGGCTTCCCATAGGTTAAAGGGCTCAATTTAAAATTCTGGTTCTTGCTTACAAATCTCTACATAATGCTGCTCCAACTTACCTATACTCCCTAAAAACACAAGTATGTCCCCATCTAGGCCCCTTTGCCCTGCCAAAGACCTACATCTATCCTCTGTTTGTACGCCTAACTCTGATGCTCACCTTCAAGGCTTCTCTAGGGCCACACCGTTCCTACGGAACTCCCTTTCCTTCTGTTAGACGTTCACCCAGTATCAATTAAAAAAAATAAAAATATTGAAAATGCACTTCAGGAAAGCATATAAATTAAAATAGCTTAGCCCCGCACCATGATTCCGCTCCTGTCATATAGTGAATAATATTCTAGCAACCTACTTTTCTACCATACCTTACCTTTTGTGTCACTATACCCAACTCCCTCTAGCATGTAAGCTCACTGAGCAAATCCCTCAACCCCTCTGTTCCTGTGTGTCACACTCGTCTGGTTACAAGTAATTGTTTTGTTCGCCCACCCATTGTATATCACTGCCGAATTTGTTAGTGCTTTATAAATAATTTATGTGAAGCATAAATTAGTCACTCGTGCTGGGCTCAGGGAAGTGATACCCTCCAGGAAATCAGGTATTGCCCCAGACAATGTGCATTCAGCAAAGCGTATATTTATAAAATATATTTGTGCCAAATTAAATTTCTCATTTTACAAAAAGTACAGATTTCAATATTAACTGGCACTTTTAACCCCTTAAGGACAGAGCTTCAAAAGCTTGTATTTCACTTAATGTCAACAGCATTTTTGTAATTTTTTGCTGTTTGCGTTCAACAGCAATTTACATTTTACTAATTTATTGCACCGACACATATTATATACCGTTTTTTAAAGTATAGAAAGGCCTTTAATTTGATGTAAATATATATATATATATATATATATATATATATATATATATGCTTATTATAAAAAATACAGAAAAATGCAAAATAAATTAAAAACTTTTGTGGGTTTTTTTTTTTTTTTACAGTTTTTGCAATAATAATGTGTGCACAATTAGTGCAGGTTAAGGAAAGTAATTAAAAATAAATTCATTTAGTTGTTCTGATTTACAGAACATATAATGTGTCTGGGATGTTAAGGTTTTTTTGGTAGTTACAGGTCACAAAGCACAAGGAGTAAAATAAACTTTTAATGTGGAGCGATTTTAGAATTTGGTATATTTGTCTTGTAAGCTTAATAGCCATAAAAGAAAAGAAAATTGCCACTCAAAAGTATACATTTATATAAAGTAGACATCACAGGCTATTTACCTAAGGTTGTTTTGACACTTTCTACGTAGCCATTTTACCGCCAACCTCTGCTAAATATTGGAGTAAAATTGAGTTTTTTGGGGGTTTTGGCACACAAACTAATAAAAGAAATTCTCACGTGTATTTTGTAAAGTTGGTGTGCTATTCCTGTACAAAGTTTTAATTTGTGTTTAGTTACATCTGCTGAGTAAAATGACACCACCATTGTATGTCTTTTTCGTGAAGTTACAGTGCCATATAGGATACCTGTCCTTTTCAGTATTCACAGTAGAATTTTGAGAGACGGATTTAATGAGCCTATGCTTCCATTTGGGGTTTTATAGTAGTTTGACTGTTCAAAAAAAAACCACAAATGCCTACCATTTGTAAAAGTAGACACTCCAGGGTATCTCATAAAGTGCATATTGTGCCTTAACATGCCCCCATTTTATCACCAATATATGCCAAAGTATGTGGTAAAAAATAATTTTGTGCATTTTTTACATACAGATTGCATTTTTGCTGGGCATATTGTATATTTCATATCTGCCACTAAGTTCAAACCCCCAAATTATGCTCAGCTAAGTTTTCTGAATAAAAAGAAACCCCCAATGAATGTCTTTGGCACTATTTCGTGAAGCTACAGTGCCATATAGGAGACCAAGCCATATCAGTTTCTACCGAACTTTGAATTTTGACGCTGGGCCTATGTGCAATTTCCAAGCATCTTTGCAGGTTTTAAATTCAAAACTACCCCACAAAGGCCTAGAATTTCTTAAAGTAGACACCCCAGGGTATTTTAAAAGGCATATTTTGAACCTTAGCGTGGGATCATTTTTCCGCTAGCTTGTACCAGGTGTAGTGGTAATAAGCGTTTTTTCTGCCTTTTTGACACACAAAGTGAGTTTGCACAGTATATTTTGCAAACTTTATGTGTGCTACAACTATAATACTTCATATGTTGCTCAGCTATGTGGTCTGAGTACAGCAATACCCCCGTTTGTACCTTTGCCAGGTATATGTGGATGTTGAAAGGGCACATTTGAGACGCAGCCAGTTTTTTTTTTCTAACTGAAGTTTTACGCTGTGTCCATGTTCCAATTTGGAGTAGTTTAGACGGTTGGTTATTGAAACTTCCCCACAAACCCATACTATTTATTAAAGAATACACCCTGGGGTAATTCAAAAGGCATGTTTTGAACCTTGGCGTGGGATAATTTTTCCTCTAGTTTGTTCCAGGTGTAATGATGAGCGTTTTTAAATGTATTTTACTTTTTAAACTTTTGTTTATTAATTTTTTTAATCTTTCCTTAACACTTTTTTTTTAAATATAGATTTAAAATTTTTGTAAGCTTTTTTTTTACGGTTAACCCCCAGGTAGCATTAGGCAGCACTAACAGTAAATTCCCCATTTTCCCTTAACTCCCACACACCCCAGCTAGCAAAATATATAATTATAAAATAGTTAAATCAGTTAAATAAATTGAACCCCTGAGGGTTCAAAAAAAAAAAAAAAAAAGTTAATCGTCAGGGGTTAAAAAAAATTAGATAACAGTATAATAATGTGATCTGTATTTTGATCACTGTAGGCAGTGATCGACTGTCACGGAAGGGGTTAATTTTTATTTGGACTGGCTAAAGGGGGGGTGGTTTTTTTACTTTGTTATTACAGCTTTTTAAAAACTTTTTTTTAACGTTAACCCCTAGTTAGCCTAACACCAAATCCCCCACTAACTTCCACCCAGCTAGCTAAATTTATAATTTTAAAATACTTAAGTTAAATAAAATAAATTTAACCCCGAGGGTTTAAAAAAAAAAAAATATATAGATCATAATAAAATGTAATCCCTGCCAATTGATCACTGTAGTCAGTGATCAATTGGCAGGGAAGGAGTTAAATAAAATGGGTAAGGGGGGTGGGATTTAAAATTAACTTTATTTTTTTAACAGGGGGCAGGATCATCACTGATCAGTCTCCCAGAACCAGGAAGA
This sequence comes from Pelobates cultripes, assembly GCA_933207985.1. Lineage (NCBI taxonomy): Eukaryota > Metazoa > Chordata > Amphibia > Anura > Pelobatidae > Pelobates > Pelobates cultripes. The sequence goes on from OW240916.1 coordinate 51,474,698, forward strand.
AGTGCAGGGAGGCGGAAGGTAAGTATACTATGTCAGCACTCTCAGGTGCTCCCGGTCTGCCTCTAATACAGAGGCAGACCGGAGCACCATTAACCTCATGATCACGGCGATCTGGCGTTAATTTTACCGCGTGACGGACAAGGTCCATCACTCGTCGTTAAGGGTTTCCCCTGAGTGACGCACCTTGCCAGTCACTCGTCATTAAGGGGTTAATAAAGCAATCATACCTCAGTTGATCAAAACTCAAGAAGCAGGCAATTTTCCAGAGCACCTGCCTGGCAAATACTTCTTTTGAGCTATACTGGGAAGTCTGTAATTGAACAGCCACAGCATATTTGTCTTTTGAAAAGGCTGCACACAAGAGATATGTATCTTAAGCAAGATGTTTTGTTTTCTTTTTCCCCACCATTTCTTCAGTTAAAGTACATAGTTAATACCCTTAGAAGTGCATTTCAGTGCAAGCTCAGTTGATGTTTAACCCCTTAAGGACCAAACTTCTGGAATAAAAGGGAATCATGACGTGTCACACATGTCATGTGTCCTTAAGGGGTTAAAGACGAGGAAACATCCCACTGAATAGGACCTGTATAAGTGCTAAAGCACAGATAACTAGACCATTTCATTAGTAAACAGGTGCAAACTTTAGTCAATTTGAAGACGCTATTGTGCCTTTGTATCAGCCCTTTTTTTAAAATTTATATATTTTAGAATTTTTAATTTTAATTACTGGTATTTATAAGGCGCCAACATTCCGCAGCGCTGTACAATGGGCGGTAGAACATACAATAGGCACAGACCAACACAAAAAGGTAAAGGCGGCCCTACCCGTGATCTAGCCATTGAACTTTACACTCTAAAAGATAAGAGGATTATAAACATGATCCATTTTGAAGAGCCCCAATAGTAACAGGGTTTTTTTTAAACTTGTTTTCCTGGCACCATAGCTTTCCCATACATCTAGCTGTACTATGAGCTGGGAAATTCCTCAGTAGTAGCGTTGTTTTAGTGTTTGACAGTGTAGAGATAAGATTATGGTAAGTGTAAAACTAAAGCTGCTATAGGTTTAGCTTTCACTACAAAAAGTTTAAATTGTATATTTTGAATTTTTTTCATGAGGTGCACCTTAAATTTTAACTTATGTGCAAAATGTGCGAAGGGACACACTATATAGTTATATAAACGGAACAGACAACACAAATTCTAGGTTTTGTTCACAAGTTGGACTATTGCCTCTGTCCTTAAGGGGTGGGGTTAACTACCTGTGAATCTACAGCACTTTAATAGCCCGTCAGCAGAATACTCCTAAAATGTCTACAAAATGTTTAAAGAGAATCTTAGTCCAAAGTTGGACAATTGCCTCCATCCTTAACCCCTTAAAGGACACATGACATGTTTGACATGTCATGATTCCCTTTTATTCCAGAAGTTTGGTCCTTAAGGGGTTAAAGGGTTAAGCAAATATAGCCCCAAAACTAGCTGGCATTTCAGTTTGATTATCTTTGCCAAATATGTGAAGTGAATCAAATTGTAGCAGACTAATATTGATTAGCAAAGAACTGCACATTAAACACAAAACAATTTACCAATAAAGCAGAGTCATGTTTAAGATATTTTACCATTTTATAATAAACACAATTATATACATATTATACAATATGGCATGAATCATGAAAAAACAAAGCATTTGTTCTAGAGTGGTGAATGTAAAACAAAATACAATTCTGCTGTTCCTCAATATGCCATAAGGCGGGTTTATGTCAATGCCATGTCCAACCAGGGTCAATCTAGAGTACCTTAAAAGAACAAAAACAAAACCAGAACATTTAGCACTTTGCTTAAATTGAAAGACATTGTATTTTACAAACAAAAATACTCAAATGAATCAATTCACTTAATAAAGTCTCTTGTTGCTTAAAGAAAAATTAAAGTTATAAAATAGTATGTGTCCCTCTATAAATAAAAAAAAAAAAAAAAAAAATTAAAAAACCACCAACCATCACACACAAAACATTTAGACACTTATTTTTATTGCAGCTCTGGGACAGATTCCTCACTGCTGAGTGATATTCATCCTGATGTCTGTTATCCAAGTCAGATGAAGCACTGGAGACAGTCGAGATTCATCAATACAAAGCTTCATGGACAGAAGGAACAGCATATTTTACATGCCTATTCCAGACATTAGATAGATCAGTAATTTAATCCAGAGCCTCAAGTTACTGTCTGAATGATATCCACTAGTAGTCGTGGAAACTACAAAAGTCTTGACAGAAAGCACACACACCAAAAAAAAATAAAAAAAAAAAATAGACAACTGATCTATGAATGCTTTCCTATGAAACTGGCAGAATGCGCGCGCAGCTCCTGCCGCGCATGCGCATTCAGCCAAAGGGGAGGAGAGGAGGCGGAGAGCTCCTCGCCCGGCGCTGGAGAAAGGTGAGGTTTACCCATTCCTCTCCCCAGAGCCCGGCGAGAGGGGGTCCCTGAGGGTGGGGGCACCCTCAGGGCACTATAGTGCCAGCAAAACGAGTATGTTTTCCTGGCACTATAGTGGTCCTTTAAAATAAACAAAGTTTAATACATCTGCTTTACAAGACGTAAGAAAGCACCTGAGGGCTCACCTACTGGCTACTTTCTCTAGTGATATAGATTTATATTACTTTAAAATGCTAACAACTATTTGACAATCTTTAACTATCTGCACGAGCATTTAGGTGTATTTAGACCTCATACTACAGTTATTTATAAACTGCTACTTTGTAATGGCTAAATATACAGCACTAGAAATGTATCCAAAGTAGCAGCATAGAACTATAACCGGTCTCTGTGTAAGGGCTGAACATAATACGAGGAATCTATCCTCAATAAAGCATAGTTTGTATCCATCTGCTTCAAAAACTTCAGAAAGCAGTGTAGAAGAACCCACTGGCCATCTTCTATAGCAATACAGACCTATATTGCTTTAGTATATTAAATGACAGTTTAAACATTTTACTTTATCGGTACTGGAATTTCACAGACAGAATTAAGGTCTACTTACCCTATTTTAATACTTCTTGCTATATATTTTATGATTATAGATATATTAAAAGGTAAGTTTTATTATTAGACATAAGACTCCATTTGCATAACCTATTACTTACCTCTCTGGTGACACCGACTGGTAGTTTTTAGTTTAATTTTTTATTTTTAGTTTCATTTATAATTCTTTTTCTGTCCAAGATACTACATACTTCTTCTAGGAGAGGGGAAACAGTCATTGCCTTTTAGTTCTGTTGATTTTGCAATTAGAAGACAGTTGTATACCTTTCTCAGAAAACCTGTAAGGACTACCAGATGTTTGGTGCATAATCTTGTGAAAAAGAAATCAAATGGCAACACCCTGAATTAAAGGCAAACATTAAATTTCCCTTTTCTTAAAGCATGTATATCTGACCCTAGTGTTAAAACTACCCTTTAGGTGGCTTGCTCCCTTAGAAAAGGTTAAAACTTGCCATTTTCCAGCTCTCCAAGGGTCTGCGGGTGCTGGCCCCGCCCCCAATCCACATCAGAAATGATTTCAGCCAATCTAATGCGGAAAAGCATTGGATTGGCTGAGATCATCATGGTGGCGGGGCCAATGCTGCACTGGCCAATCAGCATCTACTCAAAAGATGAATTGAATCAATGAATCTCTGAGAAAAGTTCAGTGTCTCCGTGCAGAGGGTGGAGACGCTGAACGTCCGTGCTGAACACTGCCACAGGAAGCACTTTCAGTGACCAGAGGAGTGGCCACTGAAGGTGTCCCTAGATTTTTATGTAAACACTGCCTTTTTTATGTTTACTGCAAAAAGGCTGCAAAGTGCCTATATACACAAGAACGATTACATTAAGCTGTAGTTCTGGTGACTGTAGTATCCCTTTAAGTCTTAGGAATCGTGTGCATTGAAATACAGTGAGAATGTGAAGGTAGGCATCTTTTAAATATAGGGAAGCTAGTAAATCTTAGATGATATGGATAGTTGCCAATATGAACTTCTCATCCATTTACTTTTTTTATAGGCTCCTCGATATTGTCTTTCACAACACTTTCTATGACATTTTTGATGAGGTCTGCAACAACTGTGTAAAGAGTTTATTTTATCTCTGTAGAATGAATTATTGAACAAAATGAAAGATTCTAGAGTAAGATGGTCGCATTCTATTTTTTATAATTAGAGGTAGTCTTCCCCCTACCTGTCTGGTGTCAGTTTTCCTGCGTGGCTAGCCTTAGATTTTTGTCTTGAAGTTTATGCTTTTTAATGGAGCCAAAATATCTCCTTTGAAAGAAAGATTCCTACCAACTACATCCACAGAATAATTCTGTGTTCCAATAAAGCTTCTTGTCCTGAAAAAGACCTGCTTTCCTTCTGTCATTGCCTTTAATAAATCTTGTAAAAAGGATTCGAAAATGCATCCCTGTTCAAAGGGCATATACCACAGTGCATTTTTGGAAGAAGCATCTGCTGATCATTCGTCGAACTACACTGCTCTTCTTCCCACCAAGGAAAGTATACTTTTTACGATTCTTGCTGATAAACACTTTCACTAGTGTCACAGAGGAATTCGGAAGCCATTTTGAAATAGATCAGGATCTTCATCAGAATTCTTCTTAAATGCCTTTTCTAGCCAGATTCTTTAAAACGCTTACTACAGGAAAACCTGTGAAAAGTGTTTTATACAGCAGATGCTTAAAAGTCTTCTTAAAATTAACATTATAGTCATCCAGACTACTTCATCTCAAGAAGGTCACGCTGGAAAGAGCTTACATTTGTAGCTTTTTTTTTTTTACTGCGAGGAAGGGGAAACCTGTGGGAACAGGAAGAAGTGTATTGTCCGTGGGCCACAAACACCATGCGTTCCACTCCGGGTAGCCAGTCTGCAAGATCCTTCTCTTGTTTCAGCCCTGTAAGAAGAAGTGAGGATAGAGATCCGTGGAACGCACGCCATTTCTGCAATTCCATTGTGTGTTTTAAATAGGCTCTGCAGCCATTGAGGAGCCACCACCATAGTCTGACGGATTAACGATGAGACGGCCTCCCAGCAAGCACAAAACCTTGACTACCGCTGCCCTAGTCTGTGCCCCTGCAGATTTAACTCACACTGAGTCATTTCTTTCTAGACCTATTCCCTGTAAGGACAGACAGAAAATGCAGTCTCCTCTGGTTGGTACAGTTTTTATACCGAATAGGGGATCAGTTTCAGGGTAGTTCTGTTATATTCAAGATTTTAGACAAAAGATGCCTGTCCTGGACAGATAATGCAAGGAAAATCTTTGCAGTAGTATTGCCAGTATCCAAATGGGGAAGGAAGGGGAAAATGAATTATTTAGCACTGCACAAGGAGGAAGGATTTGCCAAGTGGGTAACTGAATCCCAAATATTTTAAGTCAGGTGTTAAAAAAAAAAACAAAAAAAAAAAAAAACATTGAATATAAGAAAACCCGGTTACATTCTGAGGTTTGAAGTTGCAATTTAGTGAAGGAGTGAGTGTGCTGGATCTTATACGAATACATACATACATACATACATACACTTTCCATCACAAAACTAAGAGCCATTTTCTCAGCTTCCAAAAATCTAAATGTTGTATAGGATTTAAAAATAAAAATAAAACAGAACTATGCACTTACCTTCCAGAAAAGCAAACTCGTCAATCGCATCTATTGCATTATCTGCAAAGAGAAATAAGTACTGTATAGTTTAGTTTCAATTGACATCTTTCAGCAACTTACTAGTCTGTACAAGTTATAGACACTTAAAGCCTTTGTTGAACATTTTGTCATCATTTGCAACACTTCTGAAATGCGGAGGAAAAGTGTGGTCCCCCGTATTCTTTGAAGGAGTGGAGACTGGGTGAGCATTTAACGGAGGAGGGAAGCAAGTTCCACAGGAACGGTGCAGCCCTCGAGAAATCTTGAAGGCGAGCATCAGAGGTGGGAGTACGGACAGAAGATAGACGTAAGTCTTCAGCAGATCGTAAGGGCCTAGACGGGACATACTTGTGTATAAGGGAGGATAGATAGGTGGGAGCAGCATTATGTAGAGATTTGAAAGCAAGAACCAGAATTTTAAATTGAGCTCTATATTTTATAGGAAGCCAATGTAGGGACTGACAGAAGGGTGAGGCATGGGAGGTGCGGGCGGACAGGAAGATGAGCCTCGCTGCCGCATTCATTATGGACTAACTGCGCAAGTTGGGGGCACGTAAGACCACTGAGAAGCGGATTACAGTAGTCAAGGCGAGAAAGGACAGTGGAATGGACCAACATCTTAGTCGCATCTGGCGTTAAGTAGGGGAGGAAGCACGCAATGTTTTTGAGATGGAAATGACAGGATTTGGCGATAGATTGAACATGAGTCTTGAAGGAGAGGTCGGAGTCAAAGAGAACACCTAGTAACAGTTACTGTCATCAGTAACAGTTGCAGGGAATTGGCTAAATCTATGGAGGATCCTGCAGTGACATCAGGAATGAGGAGGACCCCAAGATGGTGACGACCGCTAAGGACAGGTTTAGGTAAGTAAACTCACTTTTACTTGGCCACCAGCAGTGACAACCATCGGGGACTTTGTGAATTCAGCAAAGTATCCAAACTGACAGTGCCGCTTTAATAAGGAAATTGTTATACAGACCACAATTTTAGCTTACCTAGATCTTTCCGCTGTAGGGTTTTCCTCTTTCCACGTTGAGCATATATAAAAGCATCCTTGGCAATAGTTTCAATGAACAATTCCTGTTACAGAAACAGAGAAAGGTAATCAGAGCCAGGAAAATGCCTTCTCTCTACTAGTCAAAAAAGAAAAAGCCTTCCAAAAGGAAGCCACCGATATGGTAATCCCCTTCACATGGGGACATCATTAAGTGCAAGTGAACTTTTTCATTGCTAGTGCAGGTTGAACACATCATACAGCCAGCATCTCAGAGTGCTGAGTTTCACCTACAAACTATCGATGGTGATGGGAGATCTTTTACCTTTAAAATATATTTAACTTCACATATCATTTGAAAAACTACGCTAAAACACCTAACTATTTCTTTCTGTTCTGCAAACCGTGATATAAATATACAAAATATAGAGGGTTTGTTACAGTTATAGCCCAGCCAGTCTTCAAAATGATTTGTGTCAAATATTTGTGTGCAGTTTCTCAGCTCCTGTCACCTCATACTGATTTAAAATTAAGTTCCCCACAAAAGCCTTAGAATTGCTGTAGACACATTTTACACAAAAACACAGCCAGCCATTTAATGTAACACCAGTTTTTATTTTTACGCAAGCCTACAATACAAGTATCACCATGACAAGTCCCAAGCACGAATAGAACGTTCCAAAACTAAAGTACACATTTATTCTATTATTTTATAAGTCGCTGCACTAGCTGTCACTGGGGTGATGGGTGTGGGGGGTAAGAGAGTCACTCTCAGTAATAGGACAGGATTCTTTTTGGGATCTGCACCCACTTCTCTTAACATAAGGAAACCCTAATCCAGGGCATACTGAGCTAAGGCATTGTATTACAGGATTATCCAATAATAAATTATTTATCCATATAACAGCTTGCTGTATAGAGGATCTGCCTGCAGTGTATACTGTCCAGGAGACCCCACACCCGGTAATACATTAATAAATGGCTCCCTCTCACCGTGGCTTTACTGATGATAAACACAGACTCCTGGCTGGCTAGTGACACGTCTGGATCAGCTTTCATCAGAGTTTTCACCCGGGACAGGGGCAGCCGGGCCTGTTTCTGTGGCTGTGCGGGAGGAGGCGCTGCCGCTGTGTTTCCATTGTCTACCTCGGCCTGGCTGCCATCCGCTTCGGGCGGCGGAGACTCCAGTACAGGGACGGCAGCAACAGCCGCCGCCATACTAAGCAGCTGGGATAGATGAGCTGGAAAAGGCGGGAAAATGTGTCGCCGCTGTAAGAGCCAATAAAACGCGAAGGGGCGGGGGGCAAAAACGCTAAACGCCCAGTCAGAAGATCAGCTGACTGTGAGTCAGGGAGGGGTGGAGCTAGAAGGCTTCTGGAGAGGGTTGTAGATCAGCAGACACGCCTACCTCTATAAGAGGGACTATGGCTTGTTACAGTGGAGGGTGGATGGACATGTTTTATAATAGATTGCCATGGTTGGCTGGAGTATGACAGAAAATAAAGTGTATATAAAATGTATCTATATATGTATATATATATTTTTTTTATTGGCATTTATATAGCATCAACTTAAAGGACCACTATAGGCACCCAGACCACCTCAGCTTAATGAAGTGGTCTGGGTGCCTGGTCCAGCTAGGGATAACCCTTTTTTCCCTAAACATAGCAGTTTCAGAGAAACTGCTATGTTTATGTTAGGGTTAATCCAGCCTCTAGTGACTGTCTTATTGACAGCCGCTAGAGGGCTTCCGCGCTTCTCACTGTGATTTTCACAGTGCATGTCATCAAGCAATGCATGTCATCATGCTATTTTAATCTTAAAAAGGCAGACAGTGGGGGAGGTATTGGATGAGCGGTTTTGACCAGGGAGGGATGCTGTGAAGATTTTTTGCACAGGGTACTTAAAGGCCTGTGACAAACGCTTCTTACCCTGGACATTTGTCACGAACGCCTGCAGTAGCCTGCTAGCCTCCTGCCCAAGGACTGTGGGCCACATACAAAGACCCTGTTCGGGAGTTAAATCTCCCCAGCCTCCATTACCAGCTTTTCCTGGGTGCCTGAGACTAAGGGGAACAAACACTACCTAGGAGCCATCTGGAGAACTCCGTATTGCGGCCGCAGGAGCTCCTGGAAGTTGGCATTTCCCCTACACTGCATGGATTTGAGTGCTTATTGGAGGGAAGGTGCCTGAGACTAAGGAGAACAAAAGCTATCCAAGAGCCAGCCGAAAAAGTTGACCACTAAAAACACCAAACACCCTAGAACTGTTTTGGTCATAGGACCATGTGTGCGGCAGGTCAGAACTTCCACACAATGGCGTTTCCCCTACAATGAATGGATCTGAGCGCTATTTGGAGAACTTGGGCGCTTAGATTAAGGCTATTTAACGGAATATAATTTGTCCTATTTGTTTTGTATGTATTTTGATAATTTATGTTTTTATGCCGAGTCACTCTGACACAGGAATCTGGTGACATTTTGTGGGAGTGTTCTGGGCGTGTTTTACTGCATCCTTCTTTTGTATATAAGTGGGCCATTTGGCCATGAATAAACACATTCGTTTGTACCCTTCACCAAGTCTAGGCTGATGTTTGGGGAATTGGGAGCTATAATCACTGCTTTACTGGGGATTTGGGAGAACTACAGCGGATATACTCAGCTGGAGTATAGGGGATCCGTTACAAGGCCTAATGCCAGTCCTGGTCCTGGAGTTGAGAAGTGAAAAATTGGAGATACTATACTAGGCTTTGGTTTGTGCATTCAGCAGCCCCATTAGTCTGGAAAAGATAGGATGAGAAAGAGAATTCAATGTCCATCTCAATGAACAACCTCCTATAGAACTCGGAAATGAACTGTGGCCTCCTATCAGACACAAGACATGAGTCAGAATATATCTTTAGTGAAAATGTGTGCCAGTTCTGCAGAATTTAGGTAGCTAATGCAGCAATATGCCATCTTAGAAAAGCAGTCTACTGCAACCATCATAAAAGTGTGTGTTGTAGAATGTGATAAATCCACAATAAAGTCCATAGACAATTGTGACCATGGAACAGAAGGTACATGAAGGAGTTGTAGCAGACTGCATGGAGTTTGATGAGATGCCTTTGCTTGAGTAGAGGTGGTACAGGCTTAACCGTATTTTAACTAACATTCTTCTGGAGGGTTGACCACCAAAAATTCCAGGATATTGTCAGGATCTTACCTGAGTTGGGAGTCTGTAGCGCAGATATGTTGCTCAACCTTGCAAATAGACACAGTCCAAGGTGACCAGATAATAAACCACCTAGACTGTGAATCTGTGCACGGGGGCTGTGCAGGATGAAGTTCCAAGTCAGTACAGGCAAGGACACAAACAGCAGGATAGTCAAGGGATAGCCGAAATCAAAAGATGCCAGAGGTCAGGATAAACCAAGTCAGAAGCCAGGGTCAAAATGGAGTAGAAAATCAAGACACTGGAACGCAGGCACTAAACACACCACAGGATCAAAGACTTGATAATGTTCCCAGGGTGAGGCAGTGCTTAAATACCCAGCTGATGACTGAGCAATCTCAGGTCAAGCACAGCAATAGATGAGGTCCAGCCCCTAGTGCTGCAGACAAGCAAGGATGAACAGGACTAGAATAAGTCCAAGGACTAGGAACTGCTTGTTGGGCACTTCTGGGGTGACCACGTCTGGATGTCACGGTGAGAACCCTGACAGATATAAGTAGTAAATACTATCATTTTATGTATCTTTGCTATCAAGGTAGGTATGAAGGATATGTTGTTTATCTGCTGGTGAGATATAGAACCTATGGTTTGGACTTTCTGGAGGAGCATGCTACTTTGGGCTTCATGGAACTTAACTGAGATAACTCAGATCAGATAACTGAATCAAGAGAGGAAGAGGGACTAATGGGCTTGTATGTCAGAGAGTCTCGCCACTTATGTAGGATACATTTTTGACATCTGTTAGTATCTTTACAGTGACAACAGTACCGTTACATATTTATATAGTTACAGAGGCTGAAAAAAGACTTGTGTCCATCAAGGTAAGCCTTTATTACGCAGAATCAGGATGACCACAGGTTCCTGTGTCACCGGGATAGTCCCGGTTTTTGGCGATTTGGTCACGGTGTCCCGAGAATCTTTCTCGGGATTCATAAATGTCCTGTTTTTTCGACATCTCCCCCTGCCGGCCCAATGCAGAGCAGGACCTGTTATCTGCCTTCTCGCGCTGATGGGCTGATTAAAAATCTCCCTCACCAACCCAAATGCAGTTTGCCACAGCAGAGGGATGTAGGGAGCCAGGGCATGGGGGGCAGAACTTTCCTCACACGAGCAGGCAGGTCGGAGCATTGCTCCGACACAGCATTGTACTCGTGGGACGAGACAGTAGTCAATCTGCAGGCAGAGGAGCTGCAGGCTAAACTACACATGACGCCCCACCACTGGACCACCAGGGCTTGAAAAGTCCCCCCTCCAGCAGTCTGTGTGTATGTATGTGTATTCAGCAGCGTAATACTCTTAGGGAAAAATTGTGTGGAACTCAACCGCAGGTGAATGTCAAGTTAACAAAATATAATTATTAAAAAAAAGTAATTTAACTCTGGCAGACTTCTGCAGCAATAAAGATTTAAAATAATTATGCATAAATAATGAGAATCTTGTTTCAGTATTGCTTCACAAGAATATAGCATTTAGAAATAAATGAAAATAAGGAATGCTTAATTAGCAGTAAGTAGTCTAGTCTGTTAGACTTCAATATAGTTTTGACAGAGCAGGTGATTTCTGTTGTTGGAAAGTAACACAGTCTTTTAACTTGAACCAGTAAATATTGGCAATGATATATTTACTGTATCCTGGTATGAGAAGTGGTTATAGTCTTTTAGACTCCAATAATAATAATTAACATAAATGAGCAATTTAGCAAATGAGATTTTCAATAGAGATAGCAATTAGAATCCCAGAGGGTAGACTTTAGTATTGCTTTTCCTTCCAAAATAACTTTAGGTAAGAACTAATTAGTAATCCAAATAAGTGGAGAATTTATCTTGCCTTTCTTGGATGATGAGAATTGTAGTAGCGTGGATTATGGTTCCCTGAAGTAAGTGGAGAGAGGCAAGAATTCTAAGTGAAGTCTGTTCCTTGTCAGGGAGTTGAGAGTAGAGCATAGCCAGGATCAAAGCCAGAGAGGTTCAGTACACAGGAAATCAATTAGCAGAGCTCCATCGGGAAACGGCAACAATGTAGCAAGTAGCGTGAGCACATCAAAGATGAAAAAACATTGATTGAGCTATTTGGATGCGGTCGCGGCTTCGTTTTGAAGAGAATCGCGTGACGGCATGGCGAAAACCGGAAGTCATACGGGTAATGCTGATCGGTCTGAAAACAATATGGAGGAATTCCGAAACAACATGGGGGAATCCTGACAAGCAGCCTGTGTATATGTATTCAGCAGTCTATGTGTGTTTGTGTACTCAGCAGTCTGTGTATGTATTCAGCAGTCTATGTCTGTATTTAGCAGTCTGTATGTATTCAGCACTCTGTGTGTGTATTCAGCTGTCTGTGTGTGTGTGTATTCACCAGTCTGTGCGTGTATGTATTTAGCAGTCTCTGTGTGAATGTATTCAGCAGCCTGTGTGTATGTATTCAGCAGTCTAAGTGTGTGTATTTGTCACGTATCCATCCGCACATAAGAATGTGGTCAATGGCATTTACTGTCCACACAGGAAAAGTTGTGCCGAGCAGCAACCAAATCCACAGAAGGGTTAAAATGATGAGCAGCAATTATGCAAATGGGAACCTGGTAACTGCCTTTGGGGTCATAGGCTGGTTACAGCCTAACAGATCTAGAGGAGGGGTATTTAGGCCCAGTTGTCATCCT
>OW240916.1:51497874-51581499 GCA_933207985.1 Pelobates cultripes
CTACTACATGGGATATTTCAATTGGCATCAAAGTTTTGGATCGTTAAAACATATATATTTTTTTTCTTTTCCTCTCTCCTTACAGCCTGTTACAAAAAAATAGCTCCAGGTGACGTTCTATGTTTAATAAACACTCTAACCCTGTCATCCCAGGTCCCCCGCAATATCCCCCGCCTTGACCACTCCCAAAGTCCTGAAGTCGGCCTTGCTTAAACGTAACGGTTGAACTTAAAGAACGTTCAGTCCAGAGATCCTCTGCAGTTCAAAAAGGTCTAATCATGCCTTAAGTTAGAGTTTTTTACGCAGGTAGATTTGTCTACTAATACTAAACAAACTTACTCTACAGCTTACGATATGTGTAAGTATTATGTATGATTCAAGATAATAAATGCGTTCCAATTATAAATGGTTGTTTGCACAATTTTTTGCCACATCTCTTTGAAACTAGCCTATAATACAATTGAAACTATACCTACAGGAATTTAACATTACATGTAGACAATATACCCCAACAGCTCCCATTTTCTTTTCTTATTCAATAGGGCACTGACAAGTGTCAGAGATCAAAACTCCACAAATCATCCAATTCACTCCCTATTAACAGTAAAACTTAGGGTGAGTTTTCAAATTAACCGTTAAGCCTCCCTGTAATAACGCTACTAACATAGTAATTTAAGTCAGCAGCTTACTTGGCTTTCTACGATTTCTTGAGGCCAAAAGAAAGAATCTTGCTGTCGGAAACATTCGACCTTCACTCATGCGTAAAGAATTCAGGAAATCCACAATCGTTACATTGTCTACTCCTCATACCAAAACATATCAGTTGGGCATTTTAAATTGTGCCCAGTTCAAAATTTGTATTCGTAATTAAAGACCAGGTTAGCCAGGTCCCTAACTAACCTTACTATCTTTAATAACTGTGATATTTGTTACTTTCATACTCCATCCAGGCCTTAATCCTTCCTTCTACTCGGGCCACTCATTCCATGTCAATACAACAGCAGCCTCTAATGGGCGTGTTACGACACACATAAGTAGAAATATGGTAAATTGGTTTACAATAGGAACATTCCTAACCCAGGATAGAAATCAGACTGTCTTTTCGATAATGTGACTGATTGCTAATTGTGAAATTAATCTTGTCTTATATTTTTGCCCTCTTTTGCAGGCCTGACCTCTCGTCGGTTTCAGCACACCTCAACCGACTTTGGTCCTTATCGAACTACATACTTTTAATTGTACGTCCTCTAATTACCCCGTACACAAGTGGAAGGCATATGCCTGAATTTGTGGGAGGGGTTATTTTCCTATTTAATTCCCCAGTAACCCCCAGCTTACCTATCGTCGCCATCTGGAAGTTCCCCTCCCACCTCACCCTTTATTATTTACATCAATATAACAGGTGGGCCCTCTTTTGCAGGCCTGACCTCTCGTCGGTTTCGGCACACCTGAACCGACTTTGGTCCTTATCGAACTACATACTTTTAATTGTACGTCCTCGAATTACCCCGTACACAAATATATGTGTGTTGGGGGTCAGCAGTCATGAAACAACAATGTTGTTCCATGAAAATTTAAGTTACATTTTTTGGTGAGGCCCACATAAACTTAAACCTCGTTTATTTGGCCCATGTTAGCTTTTGAGTTTGACATGCTGGATCTAGAAGATGTGAAGTATAATAATACAAGAAGGGCAAAGCAACAAAAAAAGTGAGAATGTGGGAGAGCCGTAGAATTTGAAGGTGAGTGAATGAAGAGGATTATGTTAAGAGTAAGAGAGAGATTTGAAGGAATGACAATAACCATGTGAGACAATAGGCTAGCAAAAAGAGATGTGTTTTAAATGGCTTAAGACTGAAGACTAAAGGAAAGTGTATTGGGTGGAGGCAATCTGTTCCATTGGATTGGGACAGCTCTTGAGAAAACCTATAGAAAGCTTTGGCTGCAGGGGAGAAAGCAGAGACAGGAGAAAGTCACTGTTAAATGTAGATAAATTCAATTGAATCCTTAAGGCGACTGGAATCCAATGTAGCGATTGGCACACGAGTTGTGATAGGCAGTATGGTTTGGTTTCTGGAAAGACCTTCAGTCATGCGTAAAGAATTCAGGAAATCCACAATCGTTACATTGTCTACTCCTCATACCAAAACATATCAGTTGGGCATTTTAAATTGTGCCCAGTTCAAAATTTGTATTCGTAATTAAAGACCAGGTTAGCCAGGTCCCTAACTAACCTTACTATCTTTAATAACTGTGATATTTGTTACTTTCATACTCCATCCAGGCCTTAATCCTTCCTTCTACTCGGGCCACTCATTCCATGTCAATACAACAGCAGCCTCTAATGGGCGTGTTACGACACACATAAGTAGAAATATGGTAAATTGGTTTACAATAGGAACATTCCTAACCCAGGATAGAAATCAGACTGTCTTTTCGATAATGTGACTGATTGCTAATTGTGAAATTAATCTTGTCTTATATTTTTGCCCTCTTTTGCAGGCCTGACCTCTCGTCGGTTTCAGCACACCTCAACCGACTTTGGTCCTTATCGAACTACATACTTTTAATTGTACGTCCTCTAATTACCCCGTACACAAGTGGAAGGCATATGCCTGAATTTGTGGGAGGGGTTATTTTCCTATTTAATTCCCCAGTAACCCCCAGCTTACCTATCGTCGCCATCTGGAAGTTCCCCTCCCACCTCACCCTTTATTATTTACATCAATATAACAGGTGGGCCCTCTTTTGCAGGCCTGACCTCTCGTCGGTTTCGGCACACCTGAACCGACTTTGGTCCTTATCGAACTACATACTTTTAATTGTACGTCCTCGAATTACCCCGTACACAAATATATGTGTGTTGGGGGTCAGCAGTCATGAAACAACAATGTTGTTCCATGAAAATTTAAGTTACATTTTTTGGTGAGGCCCACATAAACTTAAACCTCGTTTATTTGGCCCATGTTAGCCTTTGAGTTTGACATGCTGGATCTAGAAGATGTGAAGTATAATAATACAAGAAGGGCAAAGCAACAAAAAAAGTGAGAATGTGGGAGAGCCGTAGAATTTGAAGGTGAGAGAATGAAGAGGATTATGTTAAGAGTAAGAGAGAGATTTGAAGGAATGACAATAACCATGTGAGACAATAGGCTAAGAAAAAGAGATGTGTTTTAAATGGCTTAAGACTGAAGACTAAAGGAAAGTGTATTGGGTGGAGGCAATCTGTTCCATTGGATTGGGACAGCTCTTGAGAAAACCTATAGAAAGCTTTGGCTGCAGGGGAGAAAGCAGAGACAGGAGAAAGTCACTGTTAAATGTAGATAAATTCAATTGAATCCTTAAGGCGACTGGAATCCAATGTAGCGATTGGCACACGAGTTGTGATAGGCAGTATGGTTTGGTTTCTGGAAAGACCAATAAGAAGATAATTACAATAGTCAATGTATTAAAATTCAAGAACACAAATAAGCTCCTTAGTAGCATCTTGTATAAGAAAGGGGCAGATGAAGGCAACATTTTTAAGGTGGAATTGGCAGCATTTGATGACAGATTGGATATGTAATTGTCCAGCCAGAATCATGGCTAAAACTAAGGCTGCAAGCTTGCAAGGATGGTCTGGTGGGTGTACCATGAACTTTCAGGGGAAGAGTCAGTGGAGAATTAGTATTTTGCAGAGCTAAAATAAGAAGTAACGTTTCAGAAAGTTTAAGTTTTAAAAAGCAGGAAGACATCCAGTTGAAGACTGAAGAGAGGCAGCTGGTGATCAGGGCCAGATTAACATAGGGGCTGATGGAGCAGCAGCTCCAGGCCCAGGCCCAGGCCCATGGAATAGGCCCATTTAAAAAAAAAAAAATAATGATAAAAAAAAAAAATTTACTTTTTTTTATTTTTTTTTTACACACTACTCTTAGGTTTGCCACCTGACTGGTATTTTATATATTTGAGGCTGCCTGGCAGTGCCGGTATAGCAGTAATACCAGCAATACAAATGCAGATATTTTTCTCAGTATAAACAGAGATTACTCTGCAATACCAGCACCAGCCAGTAGGGGTCACTGTGTGTGGATAGAGGCAGGGATAGGAAGTTACAGCATCTGCCTGCCTCTCTCTACTTACTGATACGCAGGGGAGCAGCTACACAGCACAGAGAGTCCAGACAGCAACTCCCAGACTGCAGAGACAGCCTACAGCTCAGCGAAGTGAAGGATGGAGGGAAAGGCAGCAGGGATTCTTGTCATGACTGCTAGTGTGGCCCAGCACGCAGAACTATGTAACAACTACATAGACAGAACAGAAAATTATAAAACGTAAACCGGTCCTTAGAATTGCCGGACTAATACGTTAAAAAAGAGAATAGTCAAGGGATAGTCGAGGTCAAGGAAGCCAGAAATATACAATATCATTTAGAAAGCCAAGTCAGGGAAGCCAGAAATCAGAATAGTCAGGAATAGCCAAGGTCAAAATACCAGGAATATCAAAAACAGGACAAGAACACGCACTTTCAGCAACCAGGAACGAAAACCACGACAGGGCAATAACCTAGGTTAAATATCCCTCTGGCCTCTGACCCCAGAACGTGCGTGTGTACGTGTGACCCTGGGGTCAGAGCTATATCTGGCCGCGACTGCATGGTCGGCGCCATCTTGGATCCGGGTGGGCAGCCAGGAGAACCCGGCAAAGCGGCTCCTGACTCGCCACTGAGCAGGTAAGCTCAGTTCGTTGGCGCGGTCGCACTGGTCCGGTGCGACCGCACCTCACGCCGAGCCGGGGGCCGTGACAATTCTGTAATTAGGCCCCATCATAATTGTCAGCACCAGGCACACTGGGCTCTTAATCTGGCCCTGCTGGTGATGCATCTGCCTTTCTTCTATGCCTCATCAGTGGTCTCTCTTCCATCTCCACCTACATCTTTCTAAAACTGAGCTTCAAATCTTGGGAATACACTACACATATGGTGGCAATGTCCCAGGATAACCCCATAACTTAATTTGTGCTTTCAGATACATGCTTTACTGGGAATAGCAATTAACAACCTCTTTCCTCATAAGTACTTTCACTCAACTTCTTCACTCAAATTACTCTAGAAGTCATTAGGAAGCATTTTTTGGTTATGTTTCACTGCCGTTACACCGATTGAAAAAGTATGCTGTTTAAGACTACCTACTAACGTTTCATTCATCGCTCCGCTCTCGGGTTATGCCACATATCACTCCTCTCCACAGGAAGCACTTCTGATGTTTGTCACTTCACTATGGTCTCCAATTATAAGAACCAAGCTTTTCATTTCTCGGCAAGTGATCCACCGTTATTACGCTCATATCTTTAGGAGACACAATTATGATGCACAGGGATCTTTTATTTCAACCACTCTGCCCAACAGAGAAGTGACCTATCATGGTGTCCGATAGCTTCTTTCTATAGCATCTTTAGAATAGTGATGGTTTGGTTATGATTAGGCTAGTTTACTTTTACCTTTAATTTATATATCTCAAAACACAACCTTGTATTCAACAGTCTTTTAATGAATTACTTGCCTGGATGCTCTTCAAGGTCACAACTAAATTGAGGAAAGACGACCGCAGCCGCTCCAATAAATTCCATAGCACTGTACAATAGGTACAAGTTGGATGCACAGAAACAGAGGGTTTTGATGGCCCTGCTCAAACGAGCTTACATTATAGAGGGAGTAGGGTAAAGTATAGGATGAATTACATGTACTTTAATGATCTTTTGAAGGAACTGAGCCTGGGTAAGAGTCTAATGGAGAGGGGCAGGGAGTTCGATTGGAATGGATCAGCCTTAGAGAGGTTTTGAAGGTGGGCGTCAGAGCTGCTAGTACAAACAGAGAATAGACGCAGATATTCGGTAGAGCATAGGGACCTGTAAGGGACATACTTGTGTATCAGCGAGGATAGGTAGGTAAGAGCAGTGTTGTGCAGAGATTTGTAAGCAAGCAAAATAAATTTAAATTGAGCCAAAAATCTTATTGAAAACCAGTGTAAGGTTTGGGGAAGCATGGAAGTTGTGGGCAGACAGGAAGATGAGTCTCGTTGCTGCATTCATTATCGACTGTTAGAGGGCCAGCTGGGAAGATATAAGACAACTGAGAAGTGGATTGAAATAGTCAAGGCAAGAGATGATAACAGCATGGACCAGCACGTTGACTGCATTCGGAGTTGGATAGGAGCAGATGAATGCTATGTTTTTCAGATAGAAGCAGCAGGATTTGGCAAGTGACTGGATTTGAGGGGTGAAGGAAAGGTTGGAGTCAAAGAGAACACCTAGACAGCAAGCATGTAAGGGAAAGCTAAAGGTATTGCCATCGACTTAGAAGGAGACAGATGTGGGTCTAACAATACTTGAGGGAGGAAAGACTAGAAACTCTGTTTTGGACAGGTTATGTTAAATAAAATGAGCAGCCATCCAGTTGGAAATATAAGAGAGGCATTCAGACACAAGTCAAGAGGAACGGCGAGAGATGAGAAGAGGACAGATAGATTTGCATGTCATCCACATAGAAATTATAAGTGAGGGTGGCAGTATAGATCAAGCGTAGAGGACCAAGGACAGAACCTTAGGGAACATCGACAAAGAGGGGTTGCAGAGAAGAGGAAGAGCCTGAAAAGAAACACTGAAAGAACAGGAGGAGGAGAACCAGGAAAGTGCAGAGTCTCGTAGACTGAGGTTACGAAGGATAAGAGGTTTTTGATGATCAACAGCAGCTGAAAAGTCAAGGAGAATTAGGAGAGAGTAACAGCCACTGGATTTACCAGCAATTAAGTAATTGGATACTGTGATCAGGGCAGTTTTGACAAAGTGACGAGCGCTGAATTCCGACTGAAGCAGGTCGAGCAGAGAGTTGGATTCAAGGAAGTCTGTAAATCTAGCGTACACATCTCTCTCTCGAGGATCTTGGAGGTGAACGGTAGTACTTAAATGTGTTACGATCAAGTTTTGCCCTTTTTAGAATCAGGGTGATGGTTGCATGCTTGAAGGAAATATGCCAGACGAGAGGGAGGGATTGAATATTTTAGGGACAGAGCAAGAGAAGGAGACAGAACACGAGTGAGATGCTTCAGAATAGGGTTGGGGGGAACAAGTGATGGGGCTGGAGGCCTGAGGCAGAGCAGAAACCTATGTTGATGTAGTGGGTGCGAGTGTGCATAAAACAGAGAAAAGTGCGGTGTTTAGGTAAGTATTAGCAATGGTAGGTGCGAGATGAGAGATATCTTTTCTAATCATGGGAATCTTTTTAGTGAAGTGAATTGCAAAGTTTGTTGTAGTCAAGATAGTAGGAGGAGCAGCAACAGGGTGATGAAGAGAGTTAATAGTGTGAGATGCGTTTGGGTTTTCGGAAGAGTGTAGTTATGAGTGTATTGAAGTAGTTTTCTTTTGCGGATGAAAGAGCCAAACTGTAGGAGCGTAGCACAAATTTATAGTGAAGGAAGCCAGATGCAGATTTCTCCAGCGGAGTTCAGCAGTTCTGGAGCATTTTTGGAGGTAACGGTTCAGCTTGGTGTGCCAGGGTTGTAACCCAGGTCGCTTATAATGTTTAAATACAGGAGCTGCCATAATATCTAGTTCAGAGGATAGGGTGGATTTGCAGAGATAGGACAGTGATGTTTGAGATTGATTAAAGGAGCGTTTGTAAGTTGGTGAAGAATTGGTTGATGGGAGAACATCTGAGTTCTATTCTGCGGCAGAATAACTTTTAACTCAGGCTGTCTTTATACTTTACATGTGTTTAGAAATCCATATGTGTAAATAAGTTACATTGTTCTTGTTCTAAATTACATTTTAGTTGTATAAATTGTTATTAATAAGTAACCTATATTTTTTCAGAAAAGTACTGCCCTTTTGCCACTACCCCCAATCACATATCTAAAATGAAAATGTCCCTCTTTGTCCGTTTGAAATGTTGGGAGGCGTGTCATGCACCACTAAATCAATGGTCTATAAAAAAAATAAAAAATCAGCATGACTCAATTTAGAGTGCCATTTCACATAAATAGTTTTGATTTTTGTTTTGTCAGGTTTGTGAGTCAGAGTCCGTACAATCTGGCCTTAATTAGTCAGTAATCATTTCACAGTTTATAATATCTGGTTTGTTGTAGCATTACAAGGCCATCAGTTTATGCTTATCTATAGAATTTAAATTTGCTGTTCTTCTGTCATTTAAATTAACTTGTGACAATTTGGTTTCTCCCGTAGTACAGTATAGTGATGATGTTAGCATGATGGTAATACTTATGACTTAAGAGAAACCGACTTCCTTTTTTAATAATGTACAACTTGTAAAATTGCAGCAATAATGAACTCTCATGTGCACATATTGCTAAAAAAGAGAACTGTTGTAGATTTTTACATATTTTTGGTCAAAGCTATATCTTTGTATTTAATCTGGCTACACCTCATGTCTGTTGATGTTAGGACTATAGTTATTGTTACCTGTTACTATGGCTCCATCATAATCCCTGCATATATTTATATATATATTTACACAATCCCCTAATTAATCTCCATATTGGATTCCTTGAAAACTGGCATAAAAATTCCCAAAGTTCAAGAATCTCTTAGGCATGGTCTTACAAACTTTTCAGATGATAAAAAAAAAGTCATCAGTCATTCTTAAATAAATTCAGATTTGTATTTGAATAAAGAAACACAGAGATGCCATTGGTTAAATGGAAATGGTGTGCAGGGCTAGATATACTACTGCTAGCGCTCTACAAACAAAATCATTTTTTAAAAAAATCTGAAATGGAAATATCATTGTTGAAGAGGCCCAAAGTCCAGAAACATCAGAATTTACAAAAGTGCCAATCAGCAATTGGTGCTAGCTCTTCAAAACTGAAATAAAACGATCTGCACGTAATATCGCTTAAATAAATTAAATAAAACATTTTACATTAGCTAATCACTGGGAGCTATCTGCAGCCCATAACGGCTACCTAAAGTCCAGGTTTCAAACATCTCCTTTTTGACACCAGATGGGTCAATGTTTAGTATGATAACTCTTCTAAAATATTCCATATAGTAATAGTATAAATCAGTGGCAATCATTGTAACTCCGCCATTAAAGCTCAATAAGGTGGTATCATCAAACTTGCCTGACACATATAAAACCTCTACATGCATGTATCACCTGGACAATGCAACAATTGTTGTGTACATATTACACGTGTATATTTCAATGTGTATGTAGAGGACCACTTCAATGTGAACATGGCGTTGCTGGCATAAAACCATCGTTATGTGCAGATGCAAAGACATATGGTAATAGGGTAATAGAAGGGAGCACCAGCCAGAACTGTATTCATCTTTGCCAAAGCATTTTCTTCCATATTATTGATAGATTCTAATGGAAAAACCTGTGAAGATATGTAACCCTTGTTGCTTCTAAAGGGAAGCTACCCTGGAAGTCCACATGGTGTCCATATGGTGATTTGATGCAGAGTTGAACTTGTCAGCATACTGTCAATTGTTGAATTAAGATCTTGACATAAAGCAATGACCCCAGCTCAAAGGTTATGTCTTTGAATGTACAATCATGAAAATAAATGTCCTGACTGACTGAAATTACACTTTAAAAAGAGTTAGTACCAGAGGTGTTCATGCAGAAGTTTTTGTATTTATGGCAAGATGATGGCATCTGGGGTTTGTAGTGGCAGATCATGCATATGTGAAAATGTATCCACTTACTGGAGTCTCCATGCTGACCACCAGTACATGAACAAGAGGATAGGATGCACTCTCGCATCCAGCAGATGGCACCATTTCTTCAGGTAAGCATAATGGACAAGAGGGATCTGACGTTGTAGCTTTTCTCTCCTGGAGTGAGGCTTTGGAAGTAAAACATGGACTGCGTCTGCTCATCCCTTTGCTTCTGCATCACCACAGTGTCACAGTTTGCTTCAGAGTATTTAGAAGGCCAAGAAGATGGTCCACAAAAGTTGATCTAGGCCAGAAGAGGTATCTGTGTGTATCGTTACTTACCTGGTCATCGAGCTGGCAGGGACCCTCTATTTGGGTCACACATGCCAGACACCTGAGCTGTTTGAACGGCCCATGCTGGGAAAGGATCTATGATGGACTCACACGCACCAAATGCGACGTGTTCGACCCTTAACCCCTTAAGGACCAAACTTCTGGAATATAAGGGAATCATGACATGTCACACATGTCATGTGTCCTTAAGGGGTTAAAGTGGTAAATTCTGCTTGCAGTCTGAGCCCATTCTTTTTTTTTTTTGTAGTGTATAGATATAACACAAACAGACGAGAGGTACCCCAAAGGCAGTCTTCTAGCTTTTCCCACGCGAAACAAGCGGGGCACAAGATTAACACGCACAATTTTATATTTTAAACAGGTTTAAGCATACGAATACCGCAGTGAATTAAAATTATGGTCTAAGAGTATAAGCAGTTGTAGCATTGTAGTTTCGGATGTACGAATACACTGATACTATATTCATGTTTGGTCAGAGCTTGAGTTAGGTTAGTTTCTCATATTTAATACAGGTCTATACTACGCTTTTGGGACACGGATTTCACTATGTATATATGCATTCAAAATGCCATAACGCCAAGTCAGCAGGCCTATTTATTAATGCTTAGTTTACCCTCAGCTTGTGTGTAGTTTCGACCCACCTGCAACCTAGCATACCATAGGGGTTAGCCAATTTACAGAAGGAGGCTTGTATGCCCGGGGCCTAGCGTGATACTCATGGATATGCGACATAAAGCAGGTATAAGATTGAGTGTTCATTAAAGAGATATCGCTTGTTGAAGTAAGCTGAAGATCTTGTATAGGCCCAGTCCATGAGGTTGGCAGGTTGTAGTGTGCTCTCTGTTCCGCTTGGACCGGACAGGTGGTGATCCAGTGAAGGAGGCTGAGTGCAGGTCGTGTAGCTCGGCTGCGGTATCTGGGTCTGACTGCCTCTCTCTTCATGGGCTGTTTAGTGCAGGTGGTAGTGGTTGCTTGCTTAGTTCCCGCTCTCTTCATAGTCACCACTGCTGATCTCTGTGTAGTCAGCCGGTACGGCCCTGGAGTAGGTCAGGTGGCACTGGATGGTCTCGGCTCGGCTCCATTATGCTGGCAGGTCGTGCACATGGCTTGCGTGCGGTGGCCATTTTGAGGGGTGCTGCTTGGTAAGTATGCCATGACATGGTGGGGCTCTCAGGCTTAATTTGGTGCAAACCTGGGCATCCGTGTAGACCGGGATGACCCATCCGGTCCAGGGTGGGGGACGGGACGCCATTTGTCGGCTGGAGACCGGGGTGAGCGGCCGTCTCTTCCCAGCTCAAGCTCCCTCATGTTTCGGGCCTCTGTCAGGTCACCGTCGGTACCGGGTGTGATCTTAGGAGGTATCACTGCATACCCCAATGGCAGGGGATCAATTTGGTCACCGGAGTGTGTCGCTGGATGGATTTGGCCCCCAGTTATCACCGATTTTCGGGCCTGAAGCGGGAGCTCATACAAAGCGTGTCTGATCCATTCGGCGGCCCCGCCCCGCCCCCGTCTGAGTCCATTCTTGAAGGGAAAATGGATGCATCTTGACTCTAATTGGTCCAGGTCAGTCCGGCGCCCCCATTCATAGATGTTTTGGGGTTGCAGACATGACTTGGACCAATCACAAAGCACCACATAGTATTTAAACCTTGCTTTGCTCTATTGTGGTTTCTGTTTCCAGTACCCTTTAGTGCATTCTTTGTTTTTATTGTGTTATATTCTGGTATTGACCTTGGCTTTGTTCCTGACTCTGAGTTTGTCTTTAGCCCTTGCCTATATTGTTTGTCTATTTGACCATTATCTTGTACCTGACTGACTAGTTCTTGTTGTCTCTCCGTTACCTTGACCTCAACTGGTTTATTGACTATGCTTCTCTCTATATTACGTTAAGTCCTGCTCCTCTAAGGCTCAGTAATACAGTTAACCTTGTTTGTTTTTTTGCTATCCTAAACTTTGCGTGACACCGGGCAATAATCTCTTCAGAGTTTCGAAGGCACATTGCATCTTTTCCATCCATTAAATCTTCACCTGCTTCTTTTGCAAGCTAACAAAATGCTTGATTTCAAGACATATATGCACAGAAAGGGAGTTGGAGCAAACACTTGTATTAGGATTCCACAGGCAGAATTTGTTTGAAATGCTGTCTCTGTGCAGGTGTCCAGTAGGGGTAGAGTACAGCCAAAGATCCAAAAAGTGGGAAGTAGTCATCAAGAGAGCCTCAGATAATGACTAGAGGTTTTTATGTAATTTAGAATGTACCAGATTTAAAAAGAATGATCTGTTCAAAGACATTAACACACAAGGCTTGCATAGCCGGGCATTTAAGCCAATAGTGTATTCATGTTGTTAAACAACAACAAATGTGGTTGATGCATGTGGTAAAATATGTAACGATGCACAGGAGAATCTGTGTTTATGGATTTGTGAGCTATGGAAGCAGAGCTTGACAATGTAAAGTACCAGAGACAAATCGTAAAATCTCTTTTCTAGGTATTATAACTGTAGGTTAATTTGGATCCACCTGTCATCAACAGATTTTAGATCTCTTTAATTATCCTCCCACCCATATTCTGATTTCAATTGCTGGTAAACATATGAATTCTAACAACGGACCAGTTTTTGTTACCACCTTCTAAAACTATTATTGAACGAAAAACGTTAAGATAGTGTGCTGCTAAGGATTGTCTGTCCTATGAGAGTAGAGTTTTGCCAATTTGATATCTGTATCTGTGCATTATGTAGTTTTAGTCACCTGATTGTGGCCACCCATATGATGGCTGTATGAGGAAGCCCGGACTGTTTGAACAGCATACCACTATTTACCGCTTTGACAGTATTTGCTATTTGACAACTTAGCCATCTGGCATTCCTTTTATGGAATACCATACCTGTAGGGGGGTTTGGCTGTAGGAGGAGGACTTTGTATCAGCTGGTATTTCACTCCTCATACTAGCATTGCCCTAGAGCAGGGGTAGGCAACCTTTGGCATTGCAGATGTTTTGGACTACATCTCCCGCAACGCTCTTACAACCGTAATGCTAATGCAAAGCATTATGGGACATGTAGTCCACAACATTTGGAGAGCCTAAGATTGTGTACAGCTGCCTTAAAGGCTCAAGTGAATTGTTACCAATTCTGCGTTATTGTAGGGACTTAGTGTCGTTTTATGTGTAGGCTGGTCTCTTTATTTTATATTATTCTGCCATATGTTATTTTATATGTTCTGTTTTTTTTGCTTATACAAATTTATGCCATGTGTTCATTTATCCTGTAGACAGGTACCTTTATAAATAAATAAATATATTAATATATAAATAAATTATATATATATATTTGTTGTTTTCACATTTCTCCTTATTCTGTATGGTTTACCAGAAACCTTGAGGAGTCAGATAGTTGTTAAAAAATATACTAATATAGTATATACAGCAATGAGAAAAGAGGAATGGAAAAATAGCTCCAAACATCCATTCTTTATACCTAGGGAACCAATCACTGGTGGTTTCCCACCTTAGGCTAGATGACTTCAGGTTCAGTATCTCATGCCTGGTCTTCTCCCACTCACATGCTTGTAGGGGCATTAGGGTAAAGAACTCCTGAACTTGCTAATGACTTGACTTAAGTTCTATCTGTACTAATTAAAAGAACACTATACGCACCCAGACCACTTCACCACAATGATGTGGTGTGGGTGCATTAGTCCTGTCATTTTAACCCTGCAATGTAAAACACTGAAGTTTTCTACATGAATGTTTACATTGCAGGGTCAAATCCACCTCTAGTGGTAGTTATCCTGGCAGCGACTAAAGACTCTTTTTCCTCCAGACAGAGTGAAACTATCAGCATCATTTACTTGGACGGCCATGGTGCTTGGCTGCTCATGCAAACCACCAGACGATGGACTGGAAGAGATCACATGCCTGTTGATGTCTTTGAATGCAGAGT
This sequence comes from Pelobates cultripes, assembly GCA_933207985.1. Classification (NCBI taxonomy): domain Eukaryota; kingdom Metazoa; phylum Chordata; class Amphibia; order Anura; family Pelobatidae; genus Pelobates; species Pelobates cultripes. The sequence goes on from OW240916.1 coordinate 51,511,834, forward strand.
AGGCTGCTGCAGCAGAGGAGAATGAGTGTTAATTTCAGGACCATAGGTTACCTTTAAAAATATTGTTGAGTGGGGTTAAAGCCAGAAACAAGTTAAAACTTCTCATGTTGCCCACACCTGGCAATAGTTCCACGCTGCCTGTCCATAATACCAAGAGTGCCAAAGTTATTGGCTCTGTGTTTACTCACCTTTATCTGATCTGTCCATTCATTAGCAAATGGACCAACAGTTGTGCTTTATGGCCTTTTCATATAGGAGAACCCTATCTCTTCTATCAGCATATTGTACACACACCCTCAATTCTCCATGGACCATGAGGGTCGGAAGTGACCATTTTTATCCCTTGCTCCTCCAGTGGATTTCTCTGTGCTTCAGCTTGCTTGTGCAAATAGGTTTTATGTACTTGACATTTCCAGTTTATAATGCATGTGGAGAAGATTTTATAAATGGCTGTAAAATCTAATTTGCAGATTGAGTCAAAGGCATGCTGTTTTTAGCACAAGTTACGAGAAATGCAAATTAATGTAATAAGGCCTACTCCTAGTTCCAAGCCAATGAAGCCCCAAATCCAGCATTGGGTAAAGCCTTTTAACCAACACCTTCCATTACCAAAGAGGTGATAGTCCAAACATTCGATTTGGGGAGCTTTTGCCAATGGAATTCAAGGAAGAATTTACTTCTTTATAGGTTAATATAATGCAAATTTCTATTTAACCCCTTAAGCACCAAACTTCTGGAATAAAAGGGAATCATGACATGTCATGTGTCCTAAAGGGGTTAAATGTCTTGAAAGCAGTAGTATGACTAGATCCAAAGAACGGCAATTTTGTGAGTATGAGTTTGTATAGCCAGTGGACTGTTTTTTGTAGGTTAGTTCTTCCCATTTTTTTTTCTATTGTTTAAGGTTTTAATTACTTTTCTATTAGGAGACGAGGAATACCCGAAGACATCAAAAACAAATATTCACGGAACATTTTGTCATGAATGTCTCATTGTAAAGTAGATGCAGTGGATAGTATGTATAGCCTGCTCCACAAGTATCCCATCCAGGTAAGTTATCTGATGGCAAGCGCAATATACGCCTTTAATGAACATTTCAAGTGAATTTAAAATGTGATAATAGTAAATAACCCTAAATATTATTTCCTTACTGTCTTGGTCTTATCTGCTGTATTCCTTCTTTACCACCTGCAGACACTTCACAATCTACTCCATGAGTCTTCGGTTGACCATACAAACTTACATACTATTAAATTAGAGGGGCAAAGGTTTAAAAATAAATTAAGGGACAATTACTTTACTGAGAGGGTAGTGGAATGGAATAGCATTCCAGCTGAAGTGGTAGAGATTAACACAGTAAAGGAGTTTAAGAATGGGCCGACTGGTTGTTATCTGCCATCACATTCTATGCTTCTATGTTTCTGCTAAAATAAAAAAAGATTTGTGGCATCAGCAAACTGCCCTTCACCATTTGATGTGTCAAACGAAAGCATGAGGAATACCTATTATCATACCAGGTCTATGATTGCTTTACAGACCAACTCCTGTGCACTCCTAAACCCAGGGCCTGGTAGACCTTAAAGGGATACTCAAGGCACCCAGACCACTTCTGCCCGTTGGAGTGGTCTGGGTGCCAACTCCCACCACCCTTAATCCTGCAAGTGTAATTATTGCAGTTTTTATAAACTGAAATAATTACCTTGCAGGGTTAAGTCCTCCTCTGGTGACTATTAGACAGCCACTAGAGGGACTTCCGTGTTCTTAAAACACGAAAAGTGTTTTAAATGACGGTGGATATCCTCACGCTATGCATGAGGACCTCCAGCGTCGCCGGAATCCTGGAGGTCTAATGCGCGGCCATTGCCACATATGCGCATTAGATCTCCCCGCCGACGTCAGGAGCGTGGACGGAGCCTGACCCAGCGCCGAGGGACATCGGCGCTGGATTCAGGTAAGGCACTGCAGGGCTTTTAACCCCGTTAGCAACATGGGATGGGGCGTGGGAGAGGGGCAAAACGGATATGTTTTCCTGGCACTGGAGAGTCCCTTTAAATTGAAATATTCTGTGGGTCCAATATATGAAGCAATCTCAAAATGTACATATGTCATACTCCACATGTAAACTGATCTTTGCAGGTTAGATATAGAATTACATCCTCAGCTGTGTATATCTGCAGTTGTTTAGATCACTCTTACTTATACACCTTGTTATTGTGCTTTTGATATGTCTTGTCTTTATGGAGGCAGGAAGTCACATTGCTTCTTAATCAATGCTTTTGCCTTCTTCGCCAGTTTAAGACCTTTTCATCTTTCCAATTAACATGCTGCTCTTATCAGTTTCTCTCATGTTGTCCATTTATTACCCTGTCTCCCCAACGTTCTACAGAAATGTTTATGTCCCACAAACTACATTTCTCTGCTCCTTGCAAGTCCCTGTCCCCTTTCATTTTGTAATCTCTCTCATAGTTTCTGTTTCACAACCTGTCTTTCAACAAGTTATTCTCCTTCTCCCTTTCATTGAAATAGTAATTTCTTCTTACATGTGGTACCTTGTTCTACCCATCTCTACACGTAGATTCTACCTCACTAATTATGTCCCCTAATCTGTTCCACCTGTCCCTTGGCTCTTCCTCAGAAAAAACGACCATTCTTAAATACTTTATCCTGATTCTGCCAGTTGTAATTTTGCAGTGTTTTTTTTTTTTTATAGCAGTAACCATGTTTTTTTTTGTTTTGTTTGTTTTTTATCATGTCAATCAAAATGACTAGCACCATATGTAAATACTTATTGTTGCGGGCTGGCCCCAAATCATGAGACCTCCAGTAATACATTACCCCCCTCCGTTGTGGTGAAGTGAAGGACAATGACAGGAAATCTGCCTGTCTGTCACTGCTCTCAACAAGGTATCCTCCTAGGTCATTTATCTTATAGATGGTGGAAGGATGTGACACCACATCCCTTCCTCTTCCGTTTCTGCTCAATAGGAGTATACTGAACACAGTACATATTTTTTTATATTTTTTTTTTTAATGTGGAGCTTTACAGCTAGAGCCACCTCTCAATCTCTTTTTATCACACCCACGTATGGTTTCCTTTTTGTCACTATTACCTTTTCTCTCTCATCATCCTTCATTCTCTCTTGCAATCATCCTCACCCACCCTCCCTATTTCAATTGTTAGCTCTCACCCATCTCTCCCTATATCCATCCATCTCTACCTTTGTTTTGCTATTATCCCGACCCATCCCTCCCTCTATCCTTACCCTTCTGTAACTCTAACTCAATCCTCCCTCTCTCCTCGTCATCTTTTCATTCTAACCAATCCCTCTCTCCTCTTGTAGCTCCCACCCACCCTTCCTCTTTCCCAATCTTCCTATTATTCCCACCTATTCCTCCACCTCTCTCCATCCTCTTGAAAGTTCCACCCATCAATCCCTTTCTAAACTCTTCTCACTCGCACCCATCCTAACCTCACTCATATCCACCCCTGCCTGTACTCCTATTGCCTTCACCCTTGGGCTTCTTTCCATATCATCCTATCTCTCCCACTCATTATTCTCTGCAATCTCATATCACTCTCAACCATTACTTCCACATCCCTAACTCATGTTACTCAAACCCATTACTTCCTACATTACTTCTGCCTGCCGTCTGGCCCACCGGAATAAATCTGGAGTTCCAGAGGTTACCTACCACTGGTCTAGACTAATGTGCTTGAGTGTTAGCATGCCTATTTAGATATCTGGGCCCCCTAAATTAACCTAAAAAAAGCGTTACTCACCTTATTTCCTCCAATGTACCATACTTGCTAAGTCACCTTAGTCCTCCACTGACCATTAACCCTGATGATTTCAGCCAATCTAGTGGTTCCACAGGGAAGCTTTGAAAGGATAGAGTACTGCGCCAGTCAGTATCTCCTCATAGAGATGGGTTGACTCAGTTTGTCTCTAGGGGGAGCATTCAACATCTCCATGCAGAGCTGTTGTTAGGTAGCAATGTAAACACTGCCTTTTCTCAGTGCAGCGTGTACACTGCAAAGCCTTCAGAGACAGACTCTTTGCCCTAGAACCACTACAGTAAGACATTTCAAGACATGTAGGTACACTGACATTAACAACATTAAAACAACTGACAGGTAAAGGGAATAACATTGATTACATTGTAGGATATATTAGGCAGCAAGTGTACAGCAAGTGTACAGTCAGTTCCTGAATTTCATGTGTTGGAAGGAGGAAAAATGATCAAGCGAACAGATCAGGGTGACTTTGACATGGGCCAAGTAGTGATGGGCTAGACGACTGGGTCAGAGCATCTCCAAAATGGCAAGTCGTGTGGAGTGTTCTCAGTACACAGTGGTTAGTATCTACCAAAAATGGCACAAGAAAGGACAACTGGCATTAGGGTCATGGGTGGCTAATGCTCATTGATGTACTTGGGGAGCGAAGGCTAGCCCGTCTGATCCAATCACACAGAAATGCTACTATAGCTCAAATTGCTGAAAAACGTAATGCTGGCCAAGAGAGAAAGGTTTCGGAATACACAGCGCATCACAGTTTGCTGTGTATGGGGCTGCGTATGGGACTGCGTAGCTGCAGATCAGTCAGAGTGCTTGTGATGACCCCTATCCACCACTGAAATCGCCTTCATTGGGGATGTGAGCATCATAGAGCAATGAAAGAACCTGGTCTGACAAATCACTTTTTCCGTAAGATTGGGTGGATGGCCAGGTGCATGTGCATTAGTTACATAGCTGAAAAGAGACTTGCGTCCATCAAGTTCAGCCTTCCTCACAAATGTTGTTGCTGTTGATCCAAAAGAAGGCAAAAAACCTGGTCTGAAGCGCTTCCAATTACCTGGAGAAGAGAATGCAGCAAGATGAAATATGAGAAGAAGGCAAGCCAGAAGAGGCAGTGTTATGCTTTGGGCAATGTTCTGTTGGGAAACCTTGGGTCCAGGCTTTCATGGGTGATACTTTGGCATATACCACCTACCTAGAGATTGTTGCAAACCACGTAAACCCTTCTTGGTATGGGGTTCCCTGATTGCAGGGGCCAAGTTTCAGTATCGTAATGCATCCTGCCACACTGCAAAATTGTTTAGAAATGGTTTCAGGAACATGACAAAGACTTCAAGGTGTTGCCTTGGCCTCTAAATTCCCCAGATCTCAGTCCGATGGAGTGGGATGTGCAACAAATCCGGTCCATGGAGGCCACACATGGCGACTTGCAAGACTTAAAGGTTCTGCTGCTATAGTCTTGGTGCAAGATACCACAGGACATTATCAGAGGTCTTAAGGGGCCTGTGCCTCGGCACTGTTTTGGAAGTACACAGGCAACCTACACGGTATTAGGCAGGTGGTTTTAATGTTGTTGTTGATCAGTGCATGGATGTGTGTATATATTTATGTGTGTGTGTGTGTGTGTGTATATATATATGTATACATATATATATATAACATATAATTGTGTATATGTGTGTGTTTTTGTATATGTGTGTGTTTCTATATTTTTTATATGAAAGTTACATTTTTGTCCAGCTTTTAGCTGTACTCTTGTGGGCATCTATGACACATTGCACAAGAAGAATTTAGCATGCGAAAAAAGATCTCTGGAGACATGGTAGGAGTAAAAAAATTCAAATAAGGTATAAGTGGGACAAATATTCATATGTAAAAACAGCAAAAAGGGGAACTGTCACTTCTGCTAATTTGCACTGCATTCTGTAGATTTTCAAGGAAAGCCTGGCTTATGTCAATAAAAAATTAAAAAGAGCGAGAACGAACCATATAACAGAATAGCAAGGTTTCACTAAAAATCCTGCACTAGCAAGTCTTAATGTGGGAATGCAAAGAAAATATGCAGATGTTAAATCAAAATGTTAATGGTGCTGTTTATGGACATGGCTTTGCAGGGGTTGATGTTGTATACATGACACGCACAGACAGCAACAGTACAAAATGCTGACAGAGTCATTCACTAAAGTGAAAATTTGGGGAAATGTTTCAGATTGTAAATAACTACTCAGCATGCCTGTACTCACTCAAATCTGTGGTGCTGGTATCTGGGTCACCCTCCAAGGACCACAACAATCAATATACAAAAATAACCAAATGATACTGAACCGCCCAAAAAATTAAGATATGAAAAGAAAAATCCTGACAGGATTATTTACTAAAGTAAAAATTCAGATTGTGTTGGCAATGGTACAGATAAGGCCTCTAACATGCGAGGGCAGTATAATGGGTTTACCACATGCCGGAGTTGTAAAGAACCTGATCAAATATGTGTGGTACTATGCGTATTCACTAAATATAGTTAGAATGGATTAGTATTATTATTAGCATTTATATAGATCAACATTCCACAGACCTTTTACAGTGATATAATAGGGATAACTGTAGTAATTCACAAACGGAGGATACTGCACTCAGACTTTGGAATCCAGGTGCCAGGAATTCAGACTTAGGAATCCAGGTGCCAGGGTTGGCAAAACTAAGTTTAGTAGATAAAATTAATTAGGTCCAGGTACACAGGATTGCTGCAGGAAGGCAGGTTTATTGGAACAAAAAGTGCAATGTTTCGGCCTACAAAGAGGCCTTTATCAAGCTTGATACAGGCCTTTGTGTAGGCCAAATCTTTGCACTTTTTGTTCCAATCCTGAGTGCCTGGATCCAAGTTATTTTGGCAACAAGTAACTGTCATGCAAACATGTAACAGGGAAAAGAAATGATGAAGGCCCTGCTCAAATGAACTTTCAATCTACGAAGAAGGGGTAAAGATAAAATAACGGCATGTCAGCAGGTCACCAAATCAACTGCAGAAGCAATATCATTGGTTGGATTGTTACATTCACAGGCTGTGTTTGTTCATGAATGAACATATGGATAGAAAAATATAATGAAGTTGGTCATTCTCTGTATTTAGGGACCAGGATGGGGGTACAAGACTGCAGCACTTTCCAAATTGTTTGGAAAGACCCAAGTTCTGCCATTGATATTGAAGTGCTCCTGACCATGGCTGAAATGTCATCTTTCAGTCTTTTCAACACAGATCCAAGATACAGGGCTGTAATAATTACTGCTCAGATGTATCTGCTCATCTTCAGCAACACAGCTCCCTTATCACTCTCACAGAATGTACCTAGTCCATAGAGTAGGTATACATGTGTGTCGCGGGGTTAATCAGGGGTCAGGTCGCGACGCGAATAGCAATGTCCCCGAGGGCATTTAGCAACGGCTGTTGCAGTGCCCTCTGAGTTTTTCAAACAGGGGTCCTCTAATTGGAGCACTTGTCCATGAGGGTACTCTGAGGCGGGAAAAGCGGGATATATAGGCGCCTTGAGGTAAGTTTTGGCGCCAGAAGAAAGAAGAAGTTACCTTGAAGAAAGAAGTAATTACCCCCCCACACACCTTTTCTGCAGCTCTTTTCCCCGCCCTCCCTCCCTATTCAATTGTCGTGGTCTTTTATTGGGGTAGAGGTCACCTGCCTAATTTAAAGGGGGGTGGACTAGCTGAGTTTATGATCATTTGGTTGAAGTTCTGGCTAATAGGGCGGAACTCTGATGAGTTATCTTTTAATTCTCTGGGGGTTTAAACACCGGAGATGTTTACTTAATGCTCTGGTTTAAAAACCGGAGATGGTTTGGTTATAAAATGAATAAGTGTTGGTTGTATGAATTTTAAAACTAAATAAAAGACCACGGCCTTTTCTGCAACATTCCTGAGTCTGTGTGCTATTTATTATGTATCTTTGTAATTGTTATGTTGTTTATTATTGATGTTCACTATGTATCAGTCTAATTTAACCCCTGCTGAGCAAATGCAAATCCAAGGCATGGATGTTCTACAAGCATATAGAATGGTCAAAAACAATATAAACACTTAAAAATGATATTGCCAGCATTTTAAAAGCATCATTTAAGTCTATATTTGAGTTAGACTTTCCAATGTCACTAAGAGTAAGCCAAAAAAGCAGCTTGCTGGCAGCAGATAAACGTATCAATTTAGCAAGGGAAACATTTAGGGTGGAGGTTTATAATTTGACAATCGACAAGATAATCACTAGTCAACGGAGTTGTTTTAAAGCTCATGGTCAGATATTTGCTGATTTGGCTTGTTTAGACCCAATATGTTTCCACGATGTCCTTAAGAACTTCCTTCAAAATGCTCTAGAACAACTGATTAGCTTAGTTATTTAATTTTATTCTTTCCCCTGATGTTCAAAGCTAAGGAAAAATAAGATGCAAGCCTTAGTGAAAACAGAGCAAAGCACAAGATGTACATGAATTGTATAACATGTTACTCTAGTGTATAGCACGTTCCAACCTCTACGTTTTTCTTTTTAATGCATTTGTGGCCCCTCTCCTCTTCCCAGGTGGCATGTGAAAGGTCCTATTCAAAACTCAAGTACATCTTAAAAAGACTTTGGAATTCCCTTTCCTAACCTCACTTGGAAGTCTTTATGCTCATGTCAACGGAGCATGACGCCATGAAGGTACTGAGCAACGACACAATATTTGATCCTTTGGCTTCAGAAAGCAACTTGCAACACAAGTTGTTGATTGGTTAAGATGGACAATATATTAAATATATTAGTGCATTGCAATAACCTTTCTACATTTTTATATATAACCATGTAACTATGTACCTTACCTAACCTTGCACTGTTAATGGTTTCCTATGTATTTAGATAGTTATTTGTATTGTTTCAGCACTATTGGTGTTAGTCATTAAAACAGGAAATATGTAGAATTGAAATAGGATATGAGTTAGAGATTTTTTCCACCAGTTTGGTCTGAAATTTAAAAATATCTGGTTAATATAGCACAATTCCCCTTTTTGTTAATAAAGACCTTGGTTTAAAAGATAATCATCCTTTCTGGAGTCAACATCATTTGCATAGTTTTACTTTTCAAATTTATCATCTTTGGGTTTCTTTAATTTTAAACGCAGAGTACGAGTTAACAACTGATCACACTTCAGGCTGAAATAAAGTTAAAAAAAAAAAAACATTCTCAGCAATTCAGAAATTTCATTAGTTTCACACTTTTAAAAAAAAATAACATTAGATTGCAAGTCTATTCCCAACAATTAACACGTTATTGAATAGACCACATATGTAACAATAAATACAATAAGTAATAAAATATAAATTCCATCCCAAATATTGCACTGTGAAATAGTTTACAGTTTTTTTTTTTACGTCGCGCTTTAATAAGCTTTCTAAATGATTCGATACTGTTAGAAAAACTTTCTAAATGATTTATCTACAAAAACTCCCACAGGCTTTAATGGTGACTTCTGTTTATAGATCATTTGAAACGTTTTTGTAACCATAATGAATCATTTGGAAAGCCTATTAATTTTAAGTCCTAGTTATGATATTTCAAGTGCTATGTCTACAATGCATTCACATTTTGGCAAAGGTTTAAAGATATCAGGAAATATTACTTTACTGAGAGGGTAGTGGATGCATGGAATGTTGAAGTTTAGATTGTGAGTTTGTCTGGGTAGGGCCTTCATCTACTGCTCCTGTATGTTATACATGTTTTTTTGTTAGAATTAACTGTTTGTCTGGTTTCCTATTGTACAGTGCTGCATAACATGTTCGTTCTAAATAAAAACGTGTTGCCCATGGAACAGCTCAGATAGGGGAATGGGCCTTGACAGGGCCAGAGAGTAGGCATGTAGGTTAAATATAATTATGGGCTGGAGTTTAGTAATTTGGTTATGGGGGTGGAGACTAAGAGGATATAGAGCGGCCATCTTAGCAAGTGGCCATTTTAATTGAAGCCTTCACTTACCTGTTAGTTGTCCCGCACACCCTCCCTGAGGTTTAGAGGTTGTTTCCTGTTTGGTCACAGCGGCGGGGAAGGGCTAGGTTAAATGGGAAGTAAGTGGAGTATGAAGTGGTCATGGCAAGGTTTAGGCTGGATTAGGTACGAGTGTTACAATTGGTTGGTAGGTTCAAGCTCATCGCTGGCTCCGAATCTAGGGGTGTAGGGGTGTCTCGGTACACCCCTACAGTTTAAACAGTTGGATATGGGCCTCTTTGGTAGGCCTTGTTATATGTTATGTTATTTATACTGTTATTTATTGCTATATTGGTATGGGGTCATTGCCAGGGGTATTTATGTACCGATGGAGATTGTATTAAAATATCATTATTATTTGGCTATGACCCCAATTCGTTAGATTTATGATGATAATTAAATAAAGCTGTGAACGATATATTTCCAACAGAAAAGCTGGTGTCTGTGTTTCATTAAAGGAAGTTGGGTGTGAGTTATGGCACATGCCGAATAACGACTGTGCACATGTCATGTAATGTGTTTATATTACATTTTTAAAAATTAAACATGGATAAATGTTTTCAATTGTAATCTTCATTTAGTTTTTCTCGGATATATTAATTAAGATCTAAAATATTCCCTGTTGCTTCCATCCCAATACGTGAGATCATGGGAAATCATAAATGTTCTTTTATGTCTAATTCTTTGTTGACATAGGGCTGGTCTATGCTTTTTTTTTTTTTCCAGGGCTGCTTTTTGCTTCCAAACTGGCCCCACACCTTCTCCGTTTTTTAGTCTTGCATCCAGAAGTAGTCTGAGCAAGTACAGATCAATACTTTGCCTCAGTGAACCCTCCAGCGATGGGCAGATGTGACGTTACTTGTTACTATTGCAGCTACTGGGGAGCTCTGTGATTCTCGAACACAGTGCACATTCGTGTATCAAAGAGTTAAACAGAAATAAAACTCACATTAATATTTAATTAGAGAAATAGGGTGATTGGCGGAATATGTGATTACATGAAGTAGTGGCACACTTACTAATTTCAGAGGTACCCAAATGGATGGAAAACAGAAGAGGCTGTGGCTGTTTTTGCCCATGCAGTAAAGATGCTGGGCCAAAGAGCCGAGATTAGAAGATCTACAAACTGACAGAAATTTCTACACAACAAGCTCTACGGGCTAGCCCCAAATTAAGGGAACACAGACTAAATCCTCCATCCTCTTATGTTATCATATGACATTAACTGCCTGGCTGAGGCTGTTATTTGGATGTTTTTTGGTTTTTTTTGCATAGATAGATTTAGACGGCTGTTACATCCATGTTTATATCTAAGAAGACAAGTCATTTTTCTTATGAACCACACAGAGTATACTTTGGTAATCCTCAGAAGCATCTTACTCTATGATTAAATGCTGAGCATGACACTTGAGCAGTGTGGCTTCCTGCTTTGTTCCAATCAATCCTTAAAATATTTACACATGTTTTCTAGGCGTAGAACTTTCATAGATTAACACAATCACAAAACAATGTTATATATAAAAAGAGACACCATTTGTTTTATAGCAGAGGGACCAATATAATGGGAGCGACCAAACTCCCCAGCTACAAGCAAATACAGAACTAGACATGCCGATTACCTGTAGGAAGCTTTACAGGTGACAGAGGTCGGGTTGAAAGGTTGGAGCCTTTCTCAAGATTTGAGCAAAGCTTCTGTGTGAGCTAAAATAAAATTTTATATGTTATTATACAAAAAAGAGTAGACTAGCCAAGTGCATACTATCTGCTATCTGCTGTCAAATTCCATGTTTATGTAATAACTATTTTCAGATAAATCTAGGGGTGGAGGGGGGGTGTATATTTTCGTAAAGTTGGTGAATGGCATATGTATTGTTTATGATGTATTGTTTATGATGACATCAGAAGTACACTATTAATATCACCAGAGAAGGGGGACGGCAGGCCAGCAATGTGCATATTTCACTTAAAAGCTCAAAATGGGCGGTCTTCCAGAGATGGGGCACAGAAGAGCATGTAAGTCTGCACCAACACACTCTAGGCTGAGTGATAGCCTCCCAATAGACCCCACACGCAGCCTATAATGCCGAAGAACACTTTGTAGTGTCCTAGTGCCCTCTGTACAATATATGAGCTGTCCTAATGATGTGATCACTCTGTGCTGACTAGGGTCAGTTCTCTGGTGCCCCTGGATGCAAAAAAACAGTTAACACACCTGGGACGGCGGGACAGGAGTCCAAAATTAGGAAAATAGAACTGTTTAAAGGGACACTATAGGCACCCAGACCACTTCATCTCACTAGAGGTACTTACGGGCTAACTAATGCTGGACATCCTCACGCTATGCATGGGGACATTCAGCGTCACTGGAATCTAAAAAGGAAAGCATTGATTAATACTTTCATATGGGGAAATCATAATTCGAGGGATGCCATTGCCGGGCATTTGCATGGGGTCTCCCCCGCCAACTGACGTCAGCACGTGAGGAGTAGAGGCGTAAGTGACAGAAAGGGATCTGTCATTTCAACTTTGTTTCCCTGGCACTATTGTTTCCCTTTAATGGGAGGCCAATTTTAAGATATGTGTGTTGCAGAGTGCTACACTTTTTTTTTATTTAACATGTGTAGAATTTAGCCCACTATACTACAGCAATGTAAAGATTTGGAAAGAAAAATACTTGCTAGGTACGCTGTATATTCTGGGATCTCTAAACCTGGTGAGCTGCATTACCATTACTGATTTAATTTACTGGTAATCTTTTATTGTGTAATGAATTAAAGACAAGAATAATAAAAGGCTATTTTAATTGAAGTGATTGAAATGTTAATTACATTTGCATTTACTCTTAAATGGTGAAAGGTTCCCTGGGACATCCTATTAACGGCTTAGTGAAAAAAACTAAACACATATCTACCAGGTAAATATTTGGCTGGTGGTAATGCTAAATCAAGGTGTGCTGTACAGAAACACATAATCAGAAAGTAGCTGCTGCCATCATTATTTAATTATAAATACATATATGGAGATCTGTCTTTTCTCTGGAATTTAAACTATGGATTAAAACAGCGGTTCTCAAACTGTGTGCCATGGCGTCGCACACAGGGGTGCCGCGGAATGTTTCCCCGGTGCTATGATTATAGCTCCAGGGAAACATTACTACTGAACAGGGGCCCGGTTGGGTGCCACGGTCCTTAAAGACTGCGACTGGGCCCCTGTAATGTTGGCTGGCTGGGAGGAAATGACAGCCTGCAACTTCCTCCCAGTATCCTGCAGGGAGACAGCGCGGGAGGAGGTAGCCACAGCGCGAGGGGAGAGAAGCACAAAAAGCTCCAGACCCCTCACTCCCACAGCAGCAGGACTCCAGGCACAAGTTAAGCTGGAGGGAACAGGAGGGTAGCTGGAGATATTTTTTAAAAAAATCACTTGTGTGAATATGTGTGAGTATGTGTCTATGTGTGTATGAGTTTGTGTGAGTATGTGTGTGAGTGTGAGTATGAGTGTTTGTATGTATGAATGTGAGTATGAGTGTGTATGTGTATCCGTGTGTGTGTGTCAGGGTGTGCATCAGTGTGTATATATATATGTCAGTGTGCTTCTGTGTCTGCACACACATCTGTGTATGTGCGTCTGTGTGTCAGGGTGTGTGTTTTTATGTCAGTGTGTGTATCTGTGTCATGGTGTGGGCATGTATCAGTGTTTGTGTGTGTCAGGGTGCATGTATGTATGTCGGTGTGTATGTGTGTATCTATATGTGTGTATGTGTCGGTCTCTATATGAATTTGTGTGTATGTGTCAATGTATTTATATGCATCTGTATGTTAATGTGCATGAATATCTGTGTAAGTATGTATGTATGTGGTAGTGTATGTGCATACATCCAAGCAGTCAAACACCAGCACAACATACAAGCACATTCCTGCAGTCTAACACAAATATTACATACAAAAACACCCCTGCATTCAAACTCAAAAAAATATATACAAACACACCCCTTCACTCAAACACAAATACTTCACACAAATGGACATCCACATTTAAAAGTGAACATTACATTCAGACACCCCAGCAATCAAACGAAAACATTCCATAAAAACACACCCCTGTATTAAAACACAATAACTATATACAAGCACCCCTTTAAACACCAGCACTGTACATTAACCTATAGCGCCAGTAAATGCCGCAGCGCTGTACAGAAATACAACCTAGAAATTTTGACTTGGGGTGCCTTGTTAAAATACTGAAATATTAAGAGCGCCTTAAACCTTAAAAGTTTGGGAACCACTGGATTAAAACATTGAAAATTGCCTATAACGTTTATTAATCTTTTCATACGATCCTCTGTTTTCTTTTAAATATATATTAAAGATTAACCAAATGACATAATCCTATTCAGACATGGCAAAGCCAGGGCAGACATTGAAAATGAAGAGAAATAAAGACATTGTTTATATAAATGTAATTATTTCACCACCCACCCATCTACGTTTTGGTTTATATTGTTTAAAGAAAAACTCTATGAACCATCACCACTACAATGTGCTGTTGTGGTTATGGTGCCAGGTGGCTTTAAAAGTAAACTTTTCTAAATTTGTCAAGCTTAAACTTTAATAACAGTCACAGAACCCAAAATCACTATACAAAAGTATATATTTGCAGAATGTAGAACCATCAAAGTATTTACCTCTGAGCATTTTGATAGTTTTCAATTAAACATTTCATCACCAATCATGTCAAAACGTATGGATATTTTTAATTTTGGGGTGTTTTTCACAAGCTTTTAATTTTGTGGTTACTTTCAGGACTTGTTCTACCATAAGCCTGCATTATGGCTCACCTGGCTGGGGGGGTATCAGTAACCAGGTGACTCGCAATGAGGCTATGCCACTCACACCATGTATGTGGCCTCGCAGACCGTGGTAGAGAATCTTATTTATCATCTACCCAGACTGACAGTAAGCTGAGTCATGGGACCATCAAGCAGCATCAGTGTCATCAAGTAGAGGATACAGAAGTCCTCTACCATGGCTGTGAAGCCACGCTACAATAGGAGGTAAGAAAGCACATGTTGGGGGTGGTAAGAGACACACAAAGGTATTTAGGGAGAGACAAGAGACACACCAAGGGACTGAGGGGAGTAAGAGACTCACAAAGTAGCTGGTGAGAAGTAAAAGACACACAAATTGCTGGGGAGGGAGTGAGAGAAACAAAAAAGGGATGCGAGGAGGTAGAGACACACAAAGGGTCTGGGGTGAGAAAGAGACACACAAAGGGGCTTGAAAAGAGTAAAATACACACAAAGTGGCTGGGGATGAGTAAAAGACAAAATTGGGCTAGGGGAGTAGGAGACAAATAAAGTGGTAAGGGGTGAAAGAGATACACAAAGAGGGGAGTAAGAAACACACAAGCAGGTTGTAAGAGAAACACAAACAAAGGGGCAAAAGGTGGAATGAGAAATTCTTAATTGGGGTAAGCCACAATTAAGATAACACTCACTAAAGGAGATAAGACATTGAAAACAGGGAATAAGAAACACAAATGGGGCTAAAGGATTAAGAAATTCAAAAGGGGGTTAAGAGACACTGAGATGCTGGGGGAGAAATAGACACACAAAGGAGTTGGGGAAGCAAGAGACACACAAAGAAACGGGATTGGGACAATGTAAGAGACACAAAGGAGCTGGGGGAGTAAGAGAAAAGCAAAATGTTTAGGGAAGAAACAGACACACAAAGAATGGAGTTGAGGGGGTGTTAGAGACACACAAACGGGCTGGGGGGAGAATAAGAGACACACAAGGGGGGTGTACGAGACACTCAAGGTGAGTGTAGGACACACAAAAGAGCAAAAGAGAAGGAGAGGGGATTACTATAGCCCTTTGAGGGCCTCAAGGCACTGACTTATTTACCTTTTGTGAGTGCAGTCATTTGATCCACTTTATATCACAATACATCACTATGTGCTGTTCCATTTTTTCTTTTTATAGAGCCTGTGCTGTACAGCCTAAGCTCTATCCCACATGTGTGTATTCATACGTCTAGTTCAAAGACCTGGATTTGTATTCTGCTTTATCTCACAAGTACATCAACACCTCACATGCCAGGTTTTGGGGATATGTATAGGGTCACATTGGAGAAGTGGTATAGAGTAGAGAATAGTTAGATACAGGCATAGGTCAGGGTTCAAGACAGATGCATATTTGAGTATAATAAAGCCAAGGATCAGGGATACCAGAATACAGAATATACGTTCAGTTACCAGAAGTACCAAGAACACAGGAACACACTCTTGGGGTACTAAAACACAACAGGGCAAGGAATTAAAGTCAGAGAAAGGCCTAAATTGGCGTAAGTGTATTGTGATTTACTGGGGAACAATTAGGACAATTAGTGCAAATATGTAAATATGTGTTTTCAGCCCACAAGTCATTTTGGCTGCTTTCACTTTAAATTTAGGATGAAAGCCGGCGTAGTGCTGGTTGAATGCCAGGATGCAGCATAAAATGTTGGCTGAGGGAAGAGGAGTAGCGCAGTGAGGGCCAAGAGGAGGTAGACATATCTGTGTCAGCAAACTGATCAATGTCTCAGTTCAATGCTATTTCCGCCCCTTAACTCTAAATCTATCTAACTCTATTTAACCCTAAGCAACCCTAATGCTAACTAAATCCAACCTTTCTCTGTCAAGATGCAACGAGAGAGAAATAAGACTTGCTTATTAGAGTGCTGACTGAGCATACAAAGCCTGCTAACGCCTTTAAAAGGTCTTGTACTGCCTTAAAAACTCATCCTGTTCTGAGCTATCCATGATTCTTTTTTTATGTGTCACTTTTTTTTCACCATTTTACTTGGGTCTTTTTTTTTTATTTTTTATTTTTTTAGTCGCATTGATTATTCTAGATTTTTATTTATCCTTTTGTGGGGCAGAAGAAAAGAAGATTTGAGAAAAAAAAAAGACCTCATGATATTAAATTTTATTTTACAAATATTAGATTTATTGGGCCTACTTGGCCACAATTTTTGGAGGAGTGGACAGTGGCATGTCACCCACCCCTATCATCATTAATAATCCCACCTGAAGCCTATTGGTAGGTTTTAGGGGGTGGACCGTTATATTAATAGCTCCCATCTGCCAATTATTAATAACACCACTTGGCGCTCATGGGTGGGGCCAGGGAAAACACTAGATCCACCAGTTCACTTTTTTAATATCCATTAATTTAATGAATAGCCCCTACCAGCCACCCATGAGTTGGGGATACAGGTTAGAACACTAGGATGCCCCACCTACTGGCAACAGGTGAGAGCAAGAGGAGAAGTGACCTGTCCACCCCCTATTATTTTATTTTAAGCCCCCACCTGATATCCACTGGTGGAGGCATGGGGGAGTCATCCCCCCTTTATTTTATTAGAAAATACATAAAGCCACTAGTTTTCCCAGTCACTGGCTGTTCACTGTTTATTAGATGTCCCAATTTGCAGCATGGTTTGTGGAGAAATAAGGGAAATATTAAACCTCTCTTTCACTAATATGGGTTACAAATATATATTTTTTAAATTTCTGGTTTGTCTGCATCACTTTGCAAGCCAAAAGGGTACACGAACGAAATTCAGTTGCCTGAATCAAAAAATATTTTGTCAAATCTATTCGGATAAACCACATTTTATTGCGGTGCGCAAGTTTTCTCCTTACTAGAATAATACACAGGAATCTCACCATGAACCTTATGGCATGGCGGGAGATTGTGATGCCACCTAACAGGAGCCGCAGTGGAGTAGAAAGAGAGCCAAACCCCTTTCCCACTAGACCCAGATAAAAGCCACATCTAGTGGGTCTCGTAGGCAAACTGTAGTGTGGTTTGAAGCATGTATAGTATGAATTTAAAAGTATGCATATGGGAGTGTATCATCAGTGGTGCGTTTGTTTTTGTGTGTATTTGTGTGTGTGTCTGAGAATGTATTGTTGTATGGATCTATGCGTATGTGGACAGCTGACGCACCAGGCAGACAAAACGTAGGACAGTGAACCTAGCTTGTTGTAAAGCATAATATACTTTAAATGTGTTGCCAGCATGCAAGCATAGCTCATATCATTTTGTTTTACCTTTAACCCCTAACCTGTTTTCTTTCTAATTTACAAGTGAAACATTGATCAGCTTGTTTATTTTGTTTAAAAGAAAAAAGTGCAATTATCTCATGGCTTGGCAATGTACATCCCTGTAAGTTAATGCAATTCTTGTCAACGCTGTCGGGCGCTGCAAGCCAGATTGTTCTTCTTTGCATAATAAAAATAAAGATTTTTTTTTTTAAATAATCATTTTCTATATAAATTTAGAAAAACAAATTGTACGGGCCATTGTTTTTTGTCTTCAATTTTCTTGGGATCTCTTTGAATTGAAGAATTGGATATAATGTACCCAAGGAATAGAATTTCAGTAGAATGGAAAGTAAATTTTTCAGGTTTAGCATAAAAATGTGGAAGAGTAATTTGCCAAGAACTCGTTTTACATGTGAGGTGTGTTGTTAGATTGTATTTGAAAATAAGAGGATTATGTCAAGGTAAATCCCAATGAATTCATGGAAAATATCTTAGAGTACGTCATGCATAAAATGCTGAAATGAGTCAGGTGCAAAATATATAACCCAAATGGCATGACCAGGCATTCACAGTGACAATAACTGATCCTAAAGACAGTTTTCTAATCTACACCTTGTCTTATACGCAGGAGGTTGTAAGCACCTCTTTAGATCAAGTTTAGTAAAAGTGTTAGCATTTTTGATTCTTTAAGTATTTCTGGTATTAATGGGAGTGGGTATCTGTTCTTGATAGTAATTTTCTTCAAGTCGTCTTAATCTATGATTGGTCTGATTGTTCTGTTGTGGTTAATGAGAAAAAATAATCTGACACATGCTGGGGATGTAGAATGTCTTATAAATCATTTTCCTAATTTATTTACCAAATATTCCTTGACGTTTTGTTATTCAAGCTCTGATTGGATACCACAAGACACCACCTACCAATGGGAAGCCGGACCGGCATATTTAAACAGACAAGAAACGGAGCAGGACATGCCGATTGAAAAAGCCCTTGGGAAGGGTGAAACACGTCTCGGATAACAAGGACACCGGTTGGACACTGTATCTATAGACTTTTTTTATAGATTTTATTTTAATATTTGTATTTTATTACTGCTTTGTCAGAATAAATGTATTTTTATACCAAATCCGTTCCTAGTCCTCATCTAACCTGCTCCAAGAAGGGAGGTGTCCCCTTTACTGACACCTAAGCTGTCAAACCCAGAGCTAGGTACTTGGGCTCTGAAAAAGGTGAGCACTTATTTAAAGCTACAATACACTCACCTACATTTTTAAGAATACTAAACCAGAATATTCTCTATTGTACTCTTTTTATCTCCCTACTATGAGGAAAATCACCAACATTCTTAAAGGGGAACGTGCCACTAGACGGCACTAAAGTGGATGCTATTTGAGCCTATCCTACTCTAGGCTCTGTAGCATGTGAGCTGGCAATTCACTTAACCATTTCACAACAAAGATCACCTCCACGGATTTACACTATTATTTCCTTTTGTGTTTTCTTTCCCTGTTTTGTATGTCGCTACTTATGTGCTAATATTGTAAAGACATTATCAGAAGACCCTCATATAGGGTAGGTGTTTAAATTTAAAACTATTTGCTCCACTCTTAGAGGTGAATAGCCTTGCAGCCTTTCTTCCTTTTGTTCAGTTTTCAATGGATAAATATGTCTGTACAGTATTTTTGAGCCTTCAATGAGAACAATTGGACAGTCATAAGGAGAGTATAGTGGTAATTGAGAAGCGTCAACTTCCATAAACACATCATGATATTCAGAATATAGCAAGGAAATAATGGAAACAAAGATCCAAAGTAATGCTTATGGAGACAATTCCGAAGGCAATTGTTGGTATCAAAAGAGATTGAATTGGTATCCCAATTAATAGAGGGATTATGTAATTTAAAGCATGTAATTCCGAATACACCATCAAACATCATAAAAAGAGGATGGGACTATATAAAAACTCAGCCAATCAGGAATACAAACATGTATTCCTGACCCTATAGTGTCAAAACCACCATCTAGCCCCCCAGGGCCCCTCATGCCTCCATAAATATAGCAACATCTTACTGTATTCAAGCCAGAAGCTGTAGGTTTGCATGCTGTTTGCCTAAAAAAAAACAAGCAGTCTGCTGACATCATCAAAAGTGGTAGCCTGATCCAATCACAATGCTTCCCCATAGGATTGGCTGAGACTGACAAAGAGACACATCAGGGGCAGAGCCAGCATGATTCAAACACAGCCCTGGCCAATCAGCATCTCCACATAGAGATAAATTTAATCAATTAATCTCTATGAGTAAAGGAGATTCTGAATGTTTGGATGCATTTTAGGCAGCAATGACCCAGGAAGGCTCTCTAACAGACATCTGAGGAGTGGTCAGTGAAGTTATCACTAGGCTGTAATGTAAACACTGCATTTTCTCTGCTAAGACGGTGTTTACAGCAAAAAGCTTGAAGGTAATTATTCTACTCACCAGAACAAATGCAATAAGCTGTAGTTGTTCTGGTGACTATAGTGTCCCTTTAAGGTTAGATAAACACGGATGTTCAGGTTCCAATAGTTGGAAAGACCACTTTGCAGTATCTCCTTGTAGAAGTCAAATAATAGTTTTTATTTTAATATCGTCATTAGAGTAAGTACAAGATTTTAAAGGAAACATTAATTTGCATTCATGCAAAAATGTTCTGAATAAATTTGTCTCTGGAAAATTTGTTAGTCTAGGAAACGTTTGGTTCAAACGCAGTCTGAGAGCCAGATGCTGTTACGGAATCAGCTTGATTTTGTAATTCATTTTGCCCTAAATGAAGTTCATGTATAGATTGTGCAATAAGGTTAACACGTTGTTTATGTGATTCAAATGATTGTGAACTTTGAAGAGTTTCCATTGTCTTTCGGACGCAAGAGGGCGCTGTAAATCTGATATGTTAGTAAATGTCCTAGACATGCAATGGAATGTTTAGAGGGTTGAAGAAGAGAACAGCCAAAGTTAAAAAAAAAGTAGGTTGAAAGCCGTTCACTCAGAGAAGGGATATATTCTAAGTTGGATTAATTAGGGCCATTTGTGGATTTGGCGTTGAAGCCTAAAGATAACAAACCCGCAAACTGAAAGTACAGCATTGAGGAAGTAGGCACACAGTTTACAGCGCACAGAGGCACTGACGGTACACATATTTATAGCAGAACGTGAGTGTCTCTCTTAAAGAGACATGCACACATTCAATATAATAAACACAGCAATAAAATGATAACAGGTATGGCTTCTTTAGTGTTTGTTTGGTGATAAGATTCTGTGATTTGGCCTATCATAATTGTCAGCACAAGGCCCAAATGCCTATCGATCTGGCCCTTCCAATTCAGATGGAATGTGGCCATTTTCAACAAATTTTGTCTATCTGGATACAATATGGTGTTTAAAAAATAGATCCATTAATTTACCTGCAGGGAGTTCTGCGGGCTAATGCACTCTGCCCTTTGGCCCGAGTGGCTATGGACTCAGGTTCAGGACTTATGGTTATGCCCAAGGGGGTGTCGGATTGAATTGCAGGTACACTTTATTTGAATACATTCATTATGTCGTTTTTCTTTTCATTTTAAATTGGTTTCTAAGCATTGTTTCTCTTTCTCATTCAATACTCTACGCAACAGATTAATATAAACTAATGTCTGTGACATCGTTGTACTACTTTTGCTTCAATGTTGACTTGCATATTTCTTCACTAACATTCTACAACTCTGTTAGTCCCCTCACTTCAAATAAATGCTTTGCACAGATTTTAAAGATATTACACCCAATCCTCACAAATCATACGCATTGTATACAGGGCTCAAACCATTGGAAACTCAAATAATTAATCGTGAAATATGAACATAATACAGATGGGCAGCTCAGCACCTGCGATAGCTTCACCATAAAGAACAGAATTAAAATCAGCCAGTAACATGATTACCAAACACAACAGCATCTTTTCATTAAACAATAAAGGTAACCAAAGAAGCCAAATGCTTTTTGGTAGTCACAATTTGACTATTCTAACCCATCGACTATTCACAAAAGGCAAATTTGGTTATTTCTATAAACTTTGCCTTTCCATCGGGCTGCATTTATATTGTCAATTGAAATAAGCCAGCTCTCTATAGAACATCAGCTGAATATTAACTAGACTGACATCATTCCGCGATTCCAATTCATCTGACCAGGGGAATACCACCAAGTTTTAACCTCCCTAATCTCATGTCACCCTAACATTCTAAGGATACCCCATCTATAAATCCCATGTCCGTCCTGACGTTAGTGGCCTCTTCAGAAGGGTGCTTCAGTAAATTTTCTGCTGCACTACAGTTGCAATTCAAATTGAGCTACCTTGAAATAAATCTAACTGTATCAATAAGATGCATTTTAAAATAGGATCTGTTTGATTATCATTCTGCTCTTAGGGATTAGGAATTTTAACAGTCACGTGCAGGAAAATCGTGCCAAATGCAATCAACCAAAACCACAAAAGCCAATTCAGCATTTGTGAATAGACCACAGAGAGACTTAAATGTGGGCCTTCCAGTTTCTATAGAGCTCATGGAAATCTTTCAAGTTCTACAGCTCTCTTTCCTCCAATTTGTCTTGTTGTGTATGTGAATTTCTATGTGTATGTTACATTTTGACTGTTTCCTGTTTGTATTTCACAACAAAAGTAGACAATATGCCAATTTATGGACGGCTATATTACAACATATGAATGATCGTGGGGGGGGGAGTATGACGTGATATTGTGGAAATATATTTGGCATAATATGACAAGTGGGCAAAACACAAACGACAAGGATACGTAACAATAAGACAAGGACACAGAATACGTAGAAATGAAATATGTGTTATGGGAAAATAATCTCTGGGTTTTGGAGGCATCATAATTAACTACAAGAACGTATATTACATGATATTTTTTAGTAAGGTTAATATTCATGTATGTGTTATTGGTTAATGATTAGTGTTAAGGTATTGTAGGTTTTAATGTTTAGTGTTATTGTAATGTAGTTACTGTGTAGTGTAGTGGTTGGATTAATGTACTGTATGGGGTTAATGAGACGTGTACAATGTTAGGATTGTGTAGAGTTACTGTTTACTGTGTGTTAGTGTAGTGTTGAATTTAAGGGAAGGACTTTGTAATAAGGGCAGCACTGGGATATACATACACCCTGTTCCAAATTATTATGCAAATTCTATTTACGTGTCACAAAGATGAAATATTTTGTTTTTCAGTTTAACTCATGGATGGCATCGTGTCTCAGGGATCTTTTGATCACTGAAAACAATCTCGGACACCTGTGATAATTACATTGCCAGGTGAGCCCAATTTAAGGAAAAACTACTAAAGGAGGGTGTTCCACATTATTAAGCAGAGCACCATTTTCATG
Source organism: Pelobates cultripes (assembly GCA_933207985.1). Lineage (NCBI taxonomy): Eukaryota > Metazoa > Chordata > Amphibia > Anura > Pelobatidae > Pelobates > Pelobates cultripes. The sequence goes on from OW240916.1 coordinate 51,535,145, forward strand.
CAATATGTGGAAGAAAAAGGATCTCTCTGCTGATGAAAAGAGTGAAAAAGTTCAATGCCTTGGACGAGGTATGAAAACATTAGATATTTCACGAAAACTTAAGCGTGATTATCACTATTAAGAGATTTGTGGCTGATTCAGAGTACAGATGGGTTTGTGCAGATAAAGGCACATTGAGGAAGATTTCTGCCAGATCCATGCATCGGATCAAGAGAGCAGCTGCTAAAATACCATTATATAGCAGCAAACAGATATTTGAAGCTGATGGTGCCTCTGGAGTCCCACGGACATCAAGGTGTAGAGTCCTCCAAAGTCTTGCAACTGTGCATAAACCTTCTATTCGGCCACCACTAACCAATGCTCACAAGCAGAAACGGCTGCATTGGGCAGAAAAATACATGAAGGCTAATTTTCAAACAGTCCTGTTCACTGATGAGGGCCGTGCAACCCTGGATGGTCCAGATGGATGGAGTAGTGGATGGTTGGTGGACGGCCACCCTGTTCCAACAAGACTGCGATGTCAGCAAGGCGGTGGTGGAGTCATGTTTTCGGCCGTAATCATGGGGAAAGAGCTGGTCGGCCCCTTTAGGGTGCAGATGACCTCTGCAAAGTATGTGGTGTTTCTGACTGACCACTTTCTTCCCTGCTACAGGGGATAAATGGAGAGAAAATCAGGGTGTGGCCTCCATCCTCCCCGACCTCAATCCTATTGAGAACCTTTGGAGCATCCTCAAGCAAAAGATCTATGAGGGTGGGAGGCAGTTTACACCCAAACAGCAGCTCTGGGAGGCTATTCTGACATCTTGCAAACAAATTCAAGCAGAAACTGTCCAAAAACTCCAAGTTCAATGGATGCAAGACTTGTGAAGCTGCTATCAAATAAGAGGTCCTATGTTAAAATGTAACGTGACCTTTTAAAATGTTTACAAAGTTAAAATGTTGTTATAAGTTTAATTGAAATAGCTTTTGATTTCATTAAATATGCTGCAAAAATAACAAATGACAATTTTCAATTCTTTACAACCTATTAAGTGTTTTGAAACTTATTGTGTGTTATTATTTGGATCAGTGCATTGTAAGTTTTTTATGTTTAAAAAAAATACTGCCATCATTAGGAGGTTTGTTCAATAACATTTGAATTGTACTCTTAATAGTTGTTAACATGAGAATTATGCTGACTGTTATTTACACCAATTATTTAGGTAAATGAGAAAAATATCATTTGCATAATAATTTGGAATAGGGTGTATACCTAAAATTAGAGTTACAGTGCAATGCCACTCTGGAGTGTAAATGTAACTAATCCAAGGCAGACCGGGACATGTCTACGTGTTTTCGTGGGATTAGAACCCACAGATTGAAAATTGATCCATTATTTCTCATAATTATAGCACGGAGAGGGGCGGAGTTGAGCACTTGACCCGAATGGCCGCAATCCTGCATGGCTCCTGACAATCAGCAAATAATCTATGCCAATCTGCGGCCCCACAGTGCCATCGAAAGGACCAGCTACCTACCTGGGCACCCCTCAAGGACAAGCAACAGGCTGATGCCTTTTCTGATCCCACAAACGGGTAAGAAGACCCAACAGAGAACTGGGACCTACATCAAGTTTCACACCACAAAGCTCGCTCCAGAGATAATGGTGCAAAGAACACAAGTTGCCACCCAACTGCTGAACAGTCCACCGCACCAGATGCTCACAATAGGGAAAGAAGGTCCCAGAGGCTTCCCTCGAGCACCAGCAGGGACACACAAGACATAGGTGCCCTGTTACAGCGACCAATGGCACCCAAGATGGCGGCCTCACAAAACGCAGAAGAGCAATCCGTAGATCTGCCGGAGTCCTCCGCCGCACAACCAACCACAGGGACATCAGCAAGCCGAGACAAGCACACCCCAGCCACTAAACAAGACATCACTGACCTGCTCCAGGAGATGAGACAAATGCATGCCGCAGATCTTGACTTGCTCAAGACTGAAATACAGGCGGTGACCGCACGCACGCAGGCCTCTGAGAAGGATATTCTGGATCTGCAACAGAAGGTACAAGGGCTACAGGAACATGTCCACAAACTGCAAGCCTCCCAGTCCACCCTCACTACAAGAGTAGATGTGGCAGAGGACCGCAATAGGTGGACTAACATAACAATTACTGGTATCCCTGACAATATTGACTCTACCGAACTGCCACTATCTCAGACGCCTCACAGCTACACTCCTACCACAAGCTCAAGTGAAAAAAATGATGCTGGAAGGCTTCTTTCGATTCCAAAACCCTATACAAGCACCACCCACTGCTTCTCAGGATATCATCATAAGGTGCCACTCTGCAACAGACAAAATAAGGTTTCTCACTGCAGTCCGAGGAAAGACCCCACTTGTCTTCGAATCATCCCAACTAACCTTTTAACTTGACACGGGAACATGGCGTAGGTCCTTGAGCCAAGTAACCAGCCAACTGCGCAATGCTAACCTCAACTACAAATGGACATTGCCAAGATCCCTAAGGGTGACCAAAGAGGGAACCACACTTATTTTCTCCTCGCTGCAAGAGGCCGAACCGGCATGTGCTGGGGATACCCACACAGGCCAAACTGCAGGCAACTCCCTCGACGTCACACTCCTGGGATCCAGAGAGAACAACACGCTTTGTCCCTGGGAGAGATGAGGGCCATCGACGTGAACTGTCTACCAACGCAAGCATTCACTGTGTTACTTTGTTTCCTTTTCCATGTTACACCTTATTGTTAGCTAAACTTTCACCATAAGCTTTAAATCTCCTCACACTGGGCACAGCATAGTTAGGCATAGGGACCCTTCATTAGGAGGCTTCTGTGCTATAACACGGGCTCTCAGCGTTCGCGGGAGCCCCATAGGCTCTCACAAGTTTATACTCCCACCGCCCCCCCCTCCATCATATTTGGCCGAATCACAAGCTGGTCCACAGGCAACTCTGGGGTGGCAAACACTCGCACTGACCTGAGTCACAACTCATACACGCACCACGACTCACCCACAAACTTGGTGCGGACCCGTTGGCATCATGCAACTCTACCCTAAAAATCTCCTCAGACGAACCCCAACTAGGAGAGGCCTTAGAATAGATTACAACATTCTAGATGAGACAGATGTAGAACACACGACCGATAATCTCGCACCAGCCAATTGTCAGGGAACCTGTGGTTACTGCCCTGGCAGGAATCCAGCCTGTGGGTCTTCGCCCACATGATGGGATGACTCCTTCCATTTCCTCCTCTCGTCTCAGCCTTTCAAACACCAGCCACGGTAGCCCCGCCCCTTTTTATGACGCTGCGCAGGCGCGTTGATGGATGTCGATGATGTCACGGCCCGCCAAAACTTTCGAATTAGGATGTTTTGGGGGCGTGGTCATCACTTGAAGAGCCAACCTTTAACTGGTAATGAATCATTGCCCTGTCGTGGTTCTACATTGTCTGCTCCTATAGTGCTTACTCTGGTTTGGTATCTAGGAATTTGACTTGGCTCTGATTTTGACCATTATGTGTTCTCCTTCCCTTTGACTCGCCTCGTTTATTCGCTTACCTATTTTCTGACTCCCTTGACCTCGGCTTGTCCCTGGTTATTCTCTGTTCTTTCCAACATTAGTCTGGCCATTCTAAGGCCGGTATACATTTTTCTATTTTTGTATTCTGCGTATTAAATCCCTGTGTTGATCCTGACACCAATCAACTGATGGTTGGTGGTGTCTCCCTACACTTTAACCGACTGTCTTATTATGACCTTTCTGTTATTATTATGATTTTGCTGTTATTGCTAAGAATATTATTTTTCATCCCCACTAAGTATCAAGCAGTGTGCACTATCACAGGCCAGGGGTACGCACCCTGTCAATCATGCCAGGCAAGCCTACAAATGTTAGCAATATACTAGTGGCTTTAGTTGGATTTTAAACATGTTTATATAGCTTGACCTCAACAACACATAAAAAATGTGAAGGATTAGCAGAAATCAAAGGATGTAACTATACTATGAATATATGTCTACCAGCTATGTGTTATCCTCTGTCAATCGTTAATCCGGTATGGCTGTTGTGGCCTGACGGCAAAAAAAAAATTACATTTTTTTTCAATGATTGCATGGATAATGTCACCATCTGTGCAGTGCAAGTAAAACGTTAAAAAAGAAAGCACTCACAGGTCTTAAAAGGTTTTATTCCAATAAAGTAGAAATTCAACGATTTACTCAAACAAGGAAATTCTTCCGGAACATAGTGGGGTCCTTGGAATAGATTTAAAGACACACTGTAGCATTAGTAACACATATCTGCATTTCTAATGCTTTAGTCTTAATCCCCTTTGTTAGTTTGAGTGCCTCTCCCTCTGTGCACCTGCAAAACGAAAAAAAAATGAAAATAAAGAAAAAATTATAATTTACTCACCTTCTCTCCAGCGTCAAGTCTCATTCAGCGTTCCTACGGCTTCCTCATTCTGGGTGTGCTTCCAAGATGATGGTCCAATCCAGTGCTTCTCATAGAGGAGCACTGGGGAACATGGGCCCATGCGCGGCACTCCCAGCAATGTGCCTATGGTTGTGCCATAGAGAATCATTGCATGCAATTTGTCTGTATTTGGATCTTTCATGTATTTGTACAAATTCCCTATCTCCAAGCTAAAATGTAGCTGTCACGCCTTACCTATATCCCATCGCTGCTCCAGCAGCGATGTTTCGCCCGGGCAGCCTGGACGCGTGCATGCGCGAATACTCAGGGCGGGACGCGAACTACGAACTTTGATCGCGTCACGTCTATTAGGCGACGGTAGCCGCTTAGGAGGCCTGCGCGATCATCCCATGTTGATACTCACCTGTAGAGACGGCTTGGACTTCATTAAAAGTTTATAACGAGCTCCATAGCAACCTGTGACTGACAGCTCCTTACACCAATGGAGTGTTAAGGAGACTATACTCTACAGGTGTTTTCTCCCATTTGTCCCCTATTTAAACACAGCACAGCTGAGTCTTCACTGCTCAGTTGTTCTGTGCTAACCTACCCTGCTACCTTGCTGTTTGTTACCTGTTCTCCTGGATTTACCTGACCCTTGGCTGTCGTTTATGAACCTTTTTCAAGTACTGCATTCTGGGTTCCATAACCCTCAAGTGTGACAGTAGCCGAATCACAAACTAGATTAATAGGGCAATGGACAAGGATATTCGTTTTAACTCAGAACTCGGAATTCTACCTATGGTGCCAAAAAAAGAGATGATTAATGGGGAAAAGACGAATGAGGACCTGTCACTAAATGCAGATTTTTTACACAGATCAGTTGAAAAGTAGAGCGCTATGGAATTTGCTGGTGCTATATAAAAAATAAAATAATAATAATAATATTAACATGTGGAGCAGAAGAAAAAATCTACATTTATTTATTTACATATTAAATATATAATATATAAATATACATGTCTGGATTTTGTAATTAAGGGCCTAAAAGGGCCTCGAATTTCAGATGGGCCAAATGAGGCAAAACAAGGCTCAGAAAATTCAACTCCAAGCCAGGATTAAAAAAAAAAAAAATTCAAATCCCTTGGCAGTGAGGTGGGAGCATGGGGGGGGACCATATCTTCCCTGTTATTTCACAGGCCCTATCCCCAAGGGATGGGGCCATTACTAGCAACTGGGCAGAGATGGCCAGACAGTCGCTAGTTTAAATGTTTGGTAGACATTGGGGGGCATATGGTGGTACAAAACCTCAATTGCAGTAATATGGGGGTCTTAATGACCCCCAAAGGATTTTTAGTTATTTATTTTTTACTTTTTTAATGTTTTGGTTGTTTAACAAATACAGAGGGATTTTAACTATTTGGGCAAATAGTTTTTCAGATTCTCAATTAATTTGCAAGTAGCAAGTGAATGATAATTTGCGAATGAGCATCCTGCCGGATGCATTCAGTTTGTCAATAACTGCCATACGGTCGTTCATAAATCTCAGATTCCGGTGTTGTAGATTGGTTCGGATGCATAAATCACAGATTCTCTGAACTCAGTGAACCATTTTACAGAATCAGTCAGATGGAGCAATTCCTGACCGTATTTGCCTTTAGTAAATATGACAATTTGGCTTTAGTAAATTATATTTGCCAATTCAATATTCATCGTTTTCACCGGACTTTGCTTATTCTGAAAAAAATATGGTATTGAGTGTATAACCCCAATAGGGTTTTTTACCGCTTTTCCTTTTTTTTTTGCTATTTTGGATACTTTTTCTCACTTGATCCATAAAACAAATCGAGGTAAAATGTATCAGTGTATACATAATATATACACTATACATAATACTTATAATGTGTGTGTATGTGTATATATATATATGTGTGTATATATTGCAGTACACTGATTGGCCCATTTTTGCACCCTTTTGAATTGTCTACATCTTTTGCGTTAATGAAATCTGGATCAGTCGAACAACCATATGGCCAAAATTTGGCTGTCCCAAAATGTTTTTATTTTCAAAGTGGTTCTGTTGAAAAAACTTTTTTCGACATGCACAAGTCTAGTGATGGATATGAACGTCAATATTATGTTTAGGTAGATATTTTTGTAAAGATATAATTTATACATCATTAATGTATGTGCAACATAAGAATACTGATATGAAAAATAAATTGAGAAAGTGCTTTCCAAAACACAAATATATCCCCAAAAAGTTTGTTTTTCTAAATTCCTTTTTACAAAAGGAGTTAAAGGAACATTCAGAATACAGTAAAGCACTTCAGCATTCGTAAATGCTTTATGTGTAAAGAGTGTGTCCTTTTTTTTTCATTTTTCAAAAGTGTCAATTTGAATCAACATCAGCACTTTTAGAAATGAACCAAGTTACACCCCTCCCAGCTGTCCATCAGCCAGTGCCTGTTACTTCCTAGTTCCATGAACCTAAACTCAAGAGGCAGACATATTGCATGCTGTTCTTGGGGGGTATATCTACTAAATTTTTATTTATTTAGGAAAAGTTTATTTATGGAAAGTTCCTTTAACTACTCAAATAGTAAACGTATTGACTAATTAGCCAAACTTGAAGAATATTTGCTGTTTCTGAGGCTAATACATCTAGCTTATAATATTTTTCGTCTTTGAAATGCATAGCTGATTTCTGCTTTTATGTAATTAAGGCCACAGTTCGATCAACAATATGTTCTTTTACTTTTATTTTTAAATATATGAAGGTTTTTATTAAAATTGTGATACATTTACAGGTTTACAAGTGTATCAAAATATATATATTAACAATCTAGTTATGTACATATGATACAAACATAGTTGATATTATATGTGAAGTAAGTAAACATTTTATATGCATATTACCCTTTTGGATGTTCACTGTTAACACAGTTAGATATGCAATAATAGAGGTTAATTTACATTTAAAAAGTCTTGCTAATTTACCATTCTGTTTTTAGTATCTTAAAATGTATAAAACTTTTTTTTCTTTCTATTAGTGGTGACAATATAAAGATCCAGTTCATCCTTAATAAATGATTTTACATTTTCTTTAAAAATTGTTACTTCTATGTATTTATTGTGGGTTTTTGTTTGTGTTATATTTCAGTAACAAGGCAGTGAATTTATCTGTGCATTCCTGGCAAAAAAAAATTTGGAACAATAAAAAAAAATACAATAAAATTTTTATTCTTTCAGCATCACATTGGCCACACAGTGGCAATTAATTATACAAATAAATATCAGTGATGTTCTATATATATATGAAACATGAACATCCTTATTTGAAAAACAATCTGTACAATATAATTTAAGAACATCTATCGTTTAATACCAACTTTCGGAACTTCAAATCTGCGGCTTGCGAATTAAATTGTGTGACATCAGTTGGGTTTTAGCTATCTACAAAGTACTGGATGTCCCCACGAAAAGTCCAACATATCTCTGCACACCAGCAGATAGCTCTGTCTGAGCTTGTACATACAGTACTATTAAGCAGTCTTGTCTCCATAAAATTCATCAATGGCATCCACAACTGCCAGCAACCATGTCATCATATTGTTTCAGTACAACGTTTTCTTCATCATCAAAATACAATAGGTTTATGGAGAAAAGTTTGTCGGGCACACAACATGGGCTACTGACCCCTTTTGTTAGTCTGAGTGCATTAATAATAGACTGTACTGTAGCATGATTGGTGGGCTTCATGTTCTGACCCAGAGGAAATGGGCAAGACCCCTTGCAGTGGTAAGCATTGTAACCTCTCGGGGATATAATCCACCCAGACCAGCCAATTTCTTCAAAGTCTACATACAGTGGATGCCTTTGGCATGGCAAATGCCCATCTTCTGATAACGATCTACCAATCCGTGTTCTGTTGAGCGGTATATTAGGCTCATTGGGTATTGCCATTACATCATCATCAACTGGAAAGGACAGATAAATAGATTTATGGGAACATTCAAAAGAGAAAGCATTTATTGAACTATAAAATCAATTTACTTGTGTAAAACAGTTTATGATACTAAATAACATATCTATTATATGGAACGTTAATAATATAATAATAGAGGTTTTTAGAAGGTATTTTCATATTTCAGTAAACACCGTTCTAAATCTTGTTTTAGGTCTCTTATATACACTTGTGTGTTAGAAGCTTCCCCATACTCGTACAGTAGATTGTCAATAATGCAACCATGTACTTTGTCTTCAAATAAGTGGGTTATGCATACTCAGCCCTTCCTGCAAAAAATCCAAAAGTAATATGATCCAAATATCTATAAATGAAGTAAATGTGGGCTAGAGTACTATGTACTTTTACAGATAAACTACTAGTAGGTTAACTAATTAATAAAAGAAAATATGGATATAAAATTACATAAGACTTATAGTGTGATCAATGGGTAAGCGATTGTCTAATGTAAAATATATCTGTAAAAGTTTTTTTACATGTACATTCCAAATTGAGCTTTTTTTTTTTTTTTAAGGAAAAGTTTGATACATATGCATGGAAGTCGGGAGTCTACAAAATAATAAATAAATACCTCCTCTATTTATTGCGCTACAGTTCAACATAACAAACAATTTATAGGTGCTTTGATATTTCAAATCTTACTATCTTTCTGATGCTAATTTGCAGGGCCGGACTGGGCCACCGATATAGCGGGAAATTTCACAGGCAGCTCTAATTATCAGGCTAATGTCATTTAAGTATTTTCCCCTTGGACTGTGCCAGCCTGTTTCAGTCCGAGGGGAATAAAGAGCTGGGGGCTGGTGCGGCCGGAGGGAGATCTGTCAGTCTGCCTTCCAAATTTACATAAATTCCAAATGCCCTGCCTCTGCATGCAAGCCCTGCCTCGCGAACATAAGTCACACCTTCCGCACACAAAATCTGCCCCCACGTACATTGCTGACCTTGCTGGAAGGAAGACGCCACAAAATGGCGACTTCATCTGACAGTGCCAGGTAAGCTTCAGCCATGACAGTGATTGTGTGTGTGTCCTGCTAGTGAGTGAACGTGTGTTTGTGTGTGTGTGTCCCTGCTAGTGAGTGAGCTTATGTGTGTGTGTGTGCCTGCTAGTGAGTGAGCTTGTGTGTGTGTGTGCCTACTAGTGATTGAGCTTGTGTGTGTGTGTGTGCCTGCTAATGAGTGAGCCTGTGTGTGTGCCTGCTAGTGAGTGAGCTTGTGTGTGTGTGTTCCTGCTAGTGAGTAAGCTTGTGTGTGTGTGTGTGTGTGTGCCTGCTAGTGAGTGAACTTGTGTGTGCCTGCTAGTGAGTGAGCTTGTGTGTGTGTTTGTGTGTGTGTGCCTGTTAGTGAGTGACCTTGTGTGTGTGTGTGTGTGTGTGTGTGTGCCTATTAGTGAGTGAGCTCTTGTGTGTGTGTATGTGCCTGCTAGTGAGTGAGCTTGTGTGTGTGTGCCTGCTGTGAGTGAACTTGTGTGTGTGTGTGCCTATTAGTGAGTGAGCTCTTGTGTGTGTGTATGTGCCTGCTAGTGAGTGAGCTTGTGTGTGTCCGCTGTGAGTGAACTTGTGTGTGTCAGTGATCTTGTCTGTAGAAATGTGTTTATCAGTGAGCGTTTCCGTAGTGAGCATGTGTGTGAGCTTGTCTGTAGTGAGCATGTGTGTGTGTGTGTGTAACAGTGAGCTTGTCTATAGTAAGCCTGTGTGTGTCAGAGTTTGTCTGTACTACATTTGTGTGTGTATACCAATAAGCTTGTCTGTGCATGTCAGTGAGATTGTCTGTCAGTGAGCCTATTTGTGTTCATCTGTGAGCTTGTGTTTTTATTTCAATGAGCTTATGTATATCGGTGAGATTGTTTGTTTATGAAACTGTGTATCAATGAGCTTGTGTGTGTCAGTATCTGCATGTGGAATATGCTTACTGTATAAGTAAATGTTTTACTCTGAAAGGACCAATATTTTATATTAGAAAAACAAATATATATATATATATATAAATATATATAACATACAAAATACACAATCCAGCGCATTCGCTTATTCACTAAACAATGATTTCAAATCTCGCAGATTGTAATAGTTTTATTTAAAAAAAAACTCAATGGGGGTTTAGTTACATTATATGATCATGTATTGCATAAGCCTGCCACAACGTCAATGTACCCCATTCTTGGCAGGTCCTTCTCTAGCAGCTTATTGACTGCCCTTATAGGCTGCTAGAGTAGGACCTTTCAAGAATGGGCTACATTGACCTTGTGGCAGGCTTATGCAATATATGATCATATAATGTAACTAAACCCCCATTGAGTTTTTTTTTAAAATAAAACTATTACAATCTGCGAGATTTGAAATCATTGTTTAGTGAATAAGTGAGTGCGCTGGATTGTGTACTTTGTATGTTGTATATATTGGCCTCAGCAACACCTTATAATGTGTGCATGTTCATTTGAGTGCAGCGCTCTTGGTTTCATTCATATATATATATATATATATATAAAAATATATTAACCAATAATATGTAAGGCTATGTCTTGCCACCCCAGATGATTGAGTAATATAGAAACATTTTTCATTTTTTATTTATATTTATATATATATATATATATATATATATATATATATATTGTGTGTGTCATAATATATATATATATATATATATATATATTTTATGTGTTTATATATCACAATCATCTGGGGTGGCAAGACATAGCCTTATATATTACATGTGACAATGACTTATGGGGCCGGCACTGATTTTTTTTCCAGGGCTGCTGGGACACAGAATCATGAATTACAGAACCGTTAATAGATCAAATAAAAATTACATTATATACCTTGAAAGAAAAATCTAATGAGCTAAGTTAATGAATAAAAATAAATACAAATAATACCTTGTGGTTTGCCCAAAGAGGCAAAACCTCTTCTTCCATCATCGGTAAATAGTACAAGCATTGGCTGTTTGCTTTCATGGTGGTCTTTTCCGGATGCAAAGCGGATTATGTTTGTGTCTAATTTTTGCATTCCAATATTGCGGACAATTACTAGGAGACCTTTATTGTTTGCTTCATCATTCCAAGCCCGAACCTAGGCAAATATATACACATATTATGCACATATAATACAGTATTGCAAATATTAACGGTTTCAGGTCCCAGTTTAATATTTTTGGATAATCTTTTGAAATTATTTCATATTTTGAAAAATATTTCAATAGTTTCATTTTTCTATATAATTTTTTTTTACATATTAATATATCATTTTTATAAATGATATATTTTTGATATTTTTATATTTGGGGAAAAAATATATAAATAATTTAAAAAGCTTATCCAAAAAATATTAATTTGAGGCGTGTATTTGTAACGATAATCAACCCTAATGATTAAATTAGAAAAAAAAAAAAAATACCCAACTATGGATCTTTAGAACATTTTAGCAGAAGTAGATATATAAATGTATGTTTGTATATAGTGCTGTTAACTTTGTTAAATGCTAATAACATGATCTGGAGGTATAGTGGAGGAAATAATTATATTTCCTTTAACAAGTTTACATTTTGTATTCTACAAAGATGTAAAGACAGACAAAAACACAGTGGCTCTTTATACTTAATGCAAATTATCCTTACTAATACATTGTAATACTTACAGCTTGGGTGATTGTAAGAACCTCCCAGCCTGAAGAATGGATAGGAACAAGTTTGGAGGAGAGAAGTTTTCTTCCTTGTGGCAACTGCATTTTCTGTTTATCTAATATTAAGTAAACATTTACCTGCCAGGGAGAGAATTAATATAATATGAAAATACCAATTATTACAGCTAGAATATTTAATTATTAATCAGACATCCATTTTATATAATACACAAGGAGTTGCTGACTAAAGTATGAATTGTTGTTGCGTCACTGTGAATTTCAAATTCGGTAAAAGCAAACCTAAAAACATAGCTGATTTTTTCCAGGTCGGCTATTTTGGTCTAAAATTTGAATTTCACTTTGAATTCCCAAATATTTTAGAAATATTTCATTTTTGTTATAAACTTTTTTTCAAAATATTTGAGTATCAAAAATATATAATGTTAAAAAAAATCTTTCAACAAAAAAATTTTAAAATATTTTTTACAAAATATTTAACTATTTCAAAAATGTATCCAAAAATATTAAATAATTTGAAAAATGTATCCAAAAATATTAATTTGAGGCCAAAATTATGTATTATAAAAAAACTATTTAGTGAAATATCGCATACTGTTAAAGCTATACCACAGTAGCTCATACAAAATATTAATAATATTAATAAATGATGTCCATCCTCTATGGAAAACATATTTTTGTAAGGGTTCTCCTCTAATGTTTCATAACCTTTTGGACCATGCAGTACTTTCTTATGAAACAGTTTCAACGTAGGTACAGGTATAATTATGTTTAGAATATTAGTAAGTGTGGTCTCTACATATTTTAATTCTTACAACATATTTACAAACTTTTTGTGGGATATTTTTACATATTCTGTTTCTAGCAATTCTATTTGGGTTTTTAATTTTTCCTTATTAAATAAGCAATTCTTACCTGGCAGAAATGATGCCTTTTAAAATAAGCAAGCTCTGATGGTCTTGGCTTCAGCTTAAAAAGATGCAGTTCTGCTGTGAGAATTTTTTCACTTTTGCTCACAGTTGAGAGGTTGAACAGGAAGTACATCTGGTCACTGTGAACTGAAAAGTAATTTCAGAATTAGAAATAATTTAAACAATAAAAAGTCAATAAAATCAATAATATATATATATATTAAAAAAAAAATACAGAACCTCCAACGAATGATTACAAAGTATTTAAAATATAACACAAATTTGATCATCGGATGCGGAAAAGATGTTTCTCTAACTAAATGCTACATCAATATTATAACAGACTATTTCAAGCCACCTCCATTCCATAAAAAAATAAGGTTATTTTGCATAGAATGGTACTTGAAACCCATCCCTCAACTTTACATGAAATTCGTGACAAATCTAGAGACACAAATAAATTCTACAGAAATCTAATAGTTTAAAAATGTAAATATGACTTCCAAAAAAAAACATTTGTCAAAAAGGAAAATTTATTTCATAGGATTTATAACGTTTTATATTTAATTCTAATAAAAAAAAACAAAAAAACAAAAAACAAACTAGATAATAACTGATTTCTGATTTGTCAAGTATTGTTACTCACTTTTATCAAAAATACTCCTGACTGTGTTCCCCTCCAGAAGATCTGGATCCTTGGTAACTCCATCTTCATCAGCTACAGTGTTGTATAGGTCAACCATATACTGAGGGGGTTGCTTCACATTGTGCAGAGAATGTGGCGGCTCATCAATGCCAAAAACTTCCAAAAGTCTCTTTATGGCCACAGATCTGACTTTCTCTGGATCCTCTAGTGAAATAGCATTTTCCTCCATACTGGTAGCTGGTCTGGAAGTGGATCCTTGCACCAATATAATCAGGAACACCAAAGTCAACATCTTCATGTGGACAGTTTCTTCAAGATGAAACTCTTGCCAGCTTAAACTGTTTGAATGGCCCACACTCTGCTGAACTGCATTATTTATAACTAGGCTGGAAGGAAGCTGCCCTTTAAGCTCTGAAACAAGATAGAATTAAGTCAAGTATGCAAAACAGCAATCAGTAAATGTAAAGAAAGCTAATTGCAGTGCTAACAAGGTGTGAAACAAGAGTACCAATTTTCTGGCAGCAATTATCCTACGGTACACAGTTTATGTGAAACTGGAAGCTCTTGTCCTGTGTGTACATTCCTTATTTTACAACAAAATCATGAGGTTTGTATAGAGAGAATAAGACAGGATTTAAACAGCTGGAGAGGATTGGTTTGTTTATCATTTTCTGGAGTAAATGTGAAATTATTCTATTGTAACCAGTTGAATGAAGCCCGTTTGCTCTCCCCAGGAGACTAACTTCCTTCTAATGAATTTATTAATGGGAGCAAACAAGGGATCATTGACTTGCATGAATTAAATTCAGTTAAGCAAATAGGTGGCAAAGCTAAGGTGGCCTAAGATTTTATCTAAGTAGATCTCCTACAAATTAGTCAGAGTAGCTTAATGTTATTTAAAATACACACGTACTTAAATGTACTAACTTTGATTAGACTTGTTAATGGCTAAGATGAACTAAAATAAACATTTATTTATTTTTCCCACCTGAAGAAGAACATATTGTTTAATTTAGTCTATTAAAACATTACATACATTACATATTAACATTTCAGATATTTTGCATAACAATCTACCAGGTGGCATATAAAGAACATCATTGAGTTTAAAGGGCATAGAATTTAGCTTTTTTTCCCATTATTAAATTGTGGAGTCTTTATTGCACTGGTAATCTTAAATATATGGTAAACAAAACCAGTAATCATGGTTCTTTTCTGCAGTTGCATTATAGTTTTCTAATTGTTTTCTTATAAATAGCTAAAGGACATGACTGTTACAAATGAGAGTTTAAGGAAAGGTGTTGTATTTTTTTCTAACCAATCATGTGGGGTTCCTGAGATATGTGTAATATGTGTGAGCCCAGTCTTCTCTAGTCCTTATCTCAACTGGATGAGTGATAAGATATACAATTCTGATTGGGCCTCTAAAATCCCTGATTGGTTCCAAAAATTTACTAATGCACACGTTAGAGATAAATATAAAATGTGCAATTTTGCCTCTGAACATTTATCCAAGAGGTATCTGCTCAAAATTTGCCTAAAACATTTGAATTCCAAATCTATAGGAATTGAAAATGTCTCAATCACCTGAAATAGGGCCACCCACAGACATATTCTGACACTTTATTTTGTATTCTTTTTTGTTATTAAAAAACAGAATTAATACCATTTATCCCAATGATTTCCTTTAATTACATCTATTGCACTGGAAAACATTAACAGACCAATATATATATTTATAAATAAATATTTAAAATATAGGCTAGCACTCACGGTCTTGTAGTTAAAAAAAATCATCTTTATTCAGTTATTCCATAAAATCTCGACGTTTCAGCCCACGTCCTGGGCTTTCTTCAGGAGAAACAAACAACAATATATATATATATATACATGGAGCTGTGTTCATTTTACATAAATATCTGAGTGTAAGGGCTAAATTCCATTATTGACTTTTTCTTCTGTCAGGGGTTAATAATGTTTTCTTCCTTACTTTATTTTTTATTTTTTTCACTTTTTTTTTTTCCTTCAGAAAGCAAAGGCTGAGTATACGTAGACATTTAACAATATGGATTTGGCAAAATAAAAATGTTCCCTCCTGCCATTGCTTGTGCAACTTTGATGGTTGCGGAGTTCATTCAATCATTATTGCCATTTTAAATTCATTTTTATTCAATTTTTTTTTAAATTTACCAATTTGACCAATGGTCTCCAAATTATTTGGACTGCAATTCAGGATATAACCAAGAAGTCAACTCTTGGTCATTACATAAAATTTTTGGATTAATTCCTAATGGCTCTAGGTCAGGGCAAATTATGATTCGTTCAAAATTTGACTTATTAAATACACAGAATGGTAACGTTCATGAAGTATTTTGGTTGAATTAGCTCAAATGGTTTCCCAAAATCTGATTTTACAAATTCAAACGTAAATGGACCTCTATGTGTATCTCACACAATCTTTTTTAATTTTTTTGGAAGTCAAGAGGTTTAGTTAGAAAATTAGACTAGGATTAAATAAAATATACACCTTTTGTTTTGTTTTTTGTCAGTCAAGATCCTTGATTAGGTTATATATACAACTGTAATGAAGTTTTTCAAGAGTAATTATCTTTCTGTAACAGGACAATTTCTTTGTATTGTCATCAATGTTTCATTCTGTGGATAGATTTCAGCCATACGAAATATATAGAACATTAAACATTCAAAAAATTGAAACAAACCACATTGTGAACACACTATGATAATTGGTCATGACAGGTCAGAAAAAAGTCGTAAATTAAACTGCTCTTTATGATACCTGTGCAAAATATATAGTTTTGTTTAAAATTATGCATTTGATTAGAAAATATTAAATCTCTGCAAATAAAAAAAAAAACACAAATAGCACTGGTAAATGTGCATTAAAGGAAAATTGCATTTTTACTTTATGTATTTATTGTAATGTTTTTCCATGAAATAATTTCATCTGCATTTTGAGAACTATTGCTTTGATCAAAGCAACTTTAGTGATCCTATGTCTTTCTGTCTGTCTGCCTGCCTTTCTGTCTGCCCGTCCGACCATCAGTGTATCTGTCTGTCTATCTATCTGTATCAAGTTTCAAATCCTGTACTGAGGTGTTTGTGACATTACATTATGTAATTAAATGCATTGTGTGACTGACAGCACAGTGAATGCACTAGGCCTTTCTGAAGTTAATTGGAGCAGTGGTGTGCTAACTGGGGGTCGTTGGAGTTTGTCCATCCTGTGTGACAGGCACCAGGTGGTACACAGAGCACCCCCTTGCCGGAACAGTCACCTGCCTATCAGTGATGCCTCATGACAAGTACCTGCTCATCTAATTTAATTGAGCAGACTGTAGAGCAGACGGCAAGGGAGCTGCTTGGATAACTCTATACACAAACTGCCCAAGTCCCTTGCTGACCTCTGCTGATGCTAGGAGCTGGAATGTGACATCAGTACAAAACTGCAAGTTTTTTATCCTAGCAGAAAAAAAAAAAAACCATTACCTCTGGGGTAATTTTCAAAGTAAAAGTGTGTGTGAGTGTATGAATGTATGTGTATATGAATGTGAGTGTATGTATGAATGTTTGTGTATTTGTGTGTATCAATGTGAGTGTGCACGTGAGTAATTACCCTAACAAAGGAGTGTTGGGGGCAGTGCAGTGTGACAGAAAAAAAAATGCTACAATTTGGGAGGAGGGGGTTACATTTCCAATCCAGGTGTCAAGTAACCTAGGTACTTCAAGGGGAGATGCAGTTCTAGTCAGCAGCCACTATTTGCAGCTGTCACAATTACCCCACCCCACCCCCCACAATAACTTTAATTAAGTGTGAATGACTAGATAGGCATTGTATCTTTCTTTCTCTATCATTTTTGCAAGCATGTCCAAGTAGAGACAATAAATTAAAGGAACAAGCCGGGTACCATAACAACTTCATGTGAAGTTGTTATTATGCCCGGAGGTCCTAGGCACTGTTATGCCTTAAGGGGTTAAACCATTTACGAATAGTTTGACCCCAATGTGGATAGGGCTCCCATCAACTCATCCTCCTGGCTTCTAGCAGTATCAGAAGCTTCTCGAGGAAGCCTCGGACTGGGCACTGCTGATAGGCTGATATTGTTAGCTGACTGCTCCCTGTAGACAAACCTATATTAGATATGTACTCTCTTCAGAAACCAGGAGGATGACCCACATGTTTGGGGTTAAATTGTTCATGAACAGTTGAACCTGTTATGGTAAAATAGCGCCCCCTAGCACCATAACAATTTCATGGACATGATAAAGTTATGGTGCCTGAATTATTATTATTATTATTATTGCCATTTATATAGCGCCAACAGATTCCGTAGCGCTTTGAATTGTTCCTTTAATAGTTGTAGCTCAGTTTGTGTGACTACCATTGCATCAGGTGTAGAAACAAAATGGCAGCTGCATATTAGGAAGCGGACTAAATAGCATTTAGAAACAAATTCTTCTTCATTAGAAAATTATGTTATAAACAAGGACAGCTTACAGAAAATGTTCCTGTGCTGGTGTATGTGATGATATATGTGCTTGTGTGCATTTGTATGTCTGAATGTGTGTGTCTATATATGTGTTTGCTTATCCCTAGGAGAGGTGGAAGGCTGTTCTTGTTAGGAGCCTGCAAAACAAGAACTGTGATTAGTATTAACATGTCAAGTAGTTCCATTTGTGTCTATTCATGTTAGGCAAAGGCTTATTGTATATGCAGAGCACTCCCAACAAAAACAATGCGAGAACCAGGATAGACTGAGAAACCACAGAAACATCCTTAACTCTTGAACAGCTGCAGATTTGCATCAAATTGGACCATTTGAGTTAAGTATCTTTTTTACCTTTTATATTTAATGATTTATTTTTAATACTGTATTAAAAAGGAGATGGTTAACTCATGTGTGTAGAGTTCCTTTAAGGAAGGTGACAGAGCCCCCAGAGATAATCAGCAGACTTTTCATTCAGTTTCAAACAATTCTTCGCAATTTTTGTTGGTTCGCCAAATTGTCTGGAATATAGAACTCCCGAATGGACGGATATCAAAACAAACAAAACAGACAACAGATTAAACCATTTTGTTTGTTTAGTGATTTGCAATTCTGTCCACGAAAGATGATCAAAGATGATTGATTAAAAAGAAAATGATTGATAATAGGCACTAAATGTTGATTTTATTCACAAATTAAATGTGATTCAAAAAAAGAGAAGTAAAAAACCATCTATTTGTATAATGTATATTTAATAAATATATAATCAAGAAAGATATGGGTTTTTTTAACTGCTCCTCCTCTTTGTCCATTTTCTTCTAACATATTTTTGGACAGATTTTTCAAATTATTTAATATTTTTGAATAAACATTTAAAATTATTTAATATTTTTTAAAAATATTATATATATATATTGTTTTTTTATATGATATATTTTGTGATATTTTAATATTTAGAAAAAAATAAAAAATATTTTAAAAGTTATCCAAAAATATTAAACAATTTGAAAAATACATCAAAGTATTAAATTTAAAATTAAATATTAAAGGCGTTGATATGTGAATCAAATGGGCAAAAATTGTTTGTCCTAAAACAAGAAATTGGAGTGAATCTAAATGCCACATGAGCCCAATTTGACTAAAACTATTTTTTTTTTTGGGGGGGGGGGATCAAATTTTTCCACCATGCGCACGTATAATAACCAGGTGTCAAGAAGATGCCAAAGTATATTGGATATAAATGGTGAAATGTGCATGTACAGGTAGAACAGTCTGTGCATGGCTGACCACCTACATAGTGCTTTATTCATACACAGAATTTGGGAACTGGCTACTAAATACGCCTATCTCCTACATCAAGCCACATACATCTCTCATTAGGAAGGGAATTTTAAAATTTAGGTCAAAATAACTGACTTAAAAAAGTAAAAATTCACCAAGTCTTGTCTGTTTTCAGCTTGGTATTTTTGGGGTTAAATGGGAAATTGTCTTTGAATTCGTGGCTGTTTTTACTTTGATGAATAACCCATTGTGTTGAGTAGGCCAAAAGTAGATGAACTATAAAATGGAAGAATGTATCACTTTCATTTTCTATATTTTGACACAAGATTAATGCTTTGCATTTGGCCCCATTTTTTTTAATTTTTTTTATAAGAATTGACTTCTTGGTCATTTAAGATACCACACAGAAATACTGGCTTCTATGAGGTAACACTCTAGAGAAATATTCACAGGTCTACTCTTTAGCCAGTACTTTGAAACAATATTGCAAGTGAATCCTAAAGGCAGTGGCGTAGCTAGAGCTTTTACTGCCCAGGGCGGTCCCTGAGTTTGCAGCCCCTATCACATCCAATGTCATGTCCGAGTCAGCCTCATCACGTCTGGTGCTGCAGCATTAGCTGTGGCATTTTTTGCTTTTGTGTGGTAAGACTCCTCCAGAAATCTCGACCCACATCATGTCTGGTGCAGCTGCGGACGTGACCGGGCTGCCTCGGACATGTCATGGGATGAGATTTCTGACACGTCCAGAAATCTGACGGAATAACAGACGGAGGTGCTTGCAAAGCTCGGCTATTGTGCCTGAATTGCACAGCAGAAAAGGAGCACTGTGTGCTGCTCTCCTGCCATTCACTTTGAAATTGCACCCCTTGGGCCAGTCCCGCCAGTGCCGCCTTATGGTAGCACAAGTCTTGTGTCTCACAGTAAAACCCAGGGCCGGCGCTACAATAAGGCGGCAAAGGCAGCCGTCTTAACGCCTTAGGGCACACTGTCAAGAGGAGAGCAACGTCCAAGAATGTTAGTTTTTTTCTTTTAAATAAATGTCTGACATCTGGTACCAAAATGATTTAGTAGACTTGCAGTATTTTATATAAAGTTAGATTTTGAAATATTTGGACAATGACACAAGTTTTATTATTTCTGCTGTTTACGAAAATAAATTCAAGTTACAGTTAATTAATGCACTTGGGCTTAAAGTGCAGACCCGTAGCTTTAATTTGTGGGTATTCACGTTCAAATTGGAGGAAGGGTTTAGCACAGGGGTCCTCAAACTCCGGCCCCCCAGATGTTGCTGAACTACAACTCCCATGATTCTTTTAATTACAGCAGATAGCAGAGAATCATGGGAGTTTAGGAATTACAGCTCTTTAATACATAGCCCGTTCTTTAATACATAGCCCCCTCTTTTTCAAGGGACCAAAAGCAATTGGACAATTGACTCAAAAGCTGCTTCCTGGACAGGTGTGGGATATTTCTTTGTTATTTCCTAATCAATTAATGAGGTAAAAGGTCTGGAGTTGATTCCATGGCAACGATCCAAATCTCGCGAGAGTGAACTCTAGCCCTGGAGCTACAGGCTAGAGTTCACTCTCACCACCAGGGATGGAGAAATGTCCCCCCTCCTCCCTCAGTAAAGGTAAGAAGGGAGGGGGGACATAAATGTATTTATTTTATTAAATAAAAAAAGAAACAATTAATAAAAAAACCTCCCTACCCTCCTTCCCCTCCATACACACACTGCCCCCCATACACACACTGCCCCACAAACACTGCCCACCCATACATGCACTGCCCCCATACACACACTGCCCCCCATACACATACTGCCCCCCATACACATACTGCCCCACAACAAACACTGCCCCCCATACACACTGCCCCACAAACACCCCCCATACACACACTGTCCACAAACACTGGCCACCCATACACACACTGCCCCACACACACTGCACACCCATACACACTGCCCCACAAACACTGCCACCCATACACACACTGCCTCACAAACACTGCACACCCATACACACATTGCCCCACACACACACCCCACCATACACACATTGCCCCACAACACATACAGTGCCCCACACACACTGCTGTCCTCCCATACACACATTGCCCCACACAAACATGCCCCACCATACACACACTGCCCACACATACATACAGTGCCCCCATACACACATTGCCACACACATATACACACGTTGCCCCCCATACACATGTACACTGCCCCCATACACACAAAATCCCCCACACACACACAGTGCCCCCATACACACACTGCCCCACACACACATACAGTGCCCCCATACACACACATACAGTGCCCCCCATACACACACTGCCCCAAACACACATACACTGCAACTCTCACACACACTGCCCCCCTCACACACACACTGCAGCTCTCTCACACACACTGCCCCACACATACACTGCCCCCTAACACACACACTGCAAACCTGACATACACTGCCACCCTCACGCACTCACACACACACCTCACCGCTCACACACACACACACACACACACACTGCACCTTTCACATACACTTCACCCCTCACAAATACATAGTTACATAGTTACATAGCTGAAAAGAGACTTGCATCCATCAAGTTCAGCCTTCCTCACAAATGTTGTTGCTGTTGATCCAAAAGAAGGCAAAAAACCTGGTCTGAAGCGCTTCCAATTTTGCCACAAACTAGGAAAAATTCCTTCTTGACCCCAAAATAGCAGTCAGATGTCTCCTTGGATCAAAATACCACTGCTCCTATGCCATATATCCTAGCAGACCCCAGTTAAGTTGTCAAACTGTTCTTAAACGGTTTGACTACTTACTCTGGGATGGGATTCTGGCACTACTGGCACCCTAACTAAAACGCTGAGCTGTAGTGGTTATTGTGCCCGGATTATTTTGTGCCTGGATAGGGCCCCTCCCGAGATCAGACTCTGGATCCACCACTGACACACACACACACTCACTCTCTCTCACACTTCCTTATACACAAACACACAAATAGACACACACACAACAAGCTGCCCTTCTTCGCTCACATACTCAGGTGGGGGTTGAGGGCACCGGAATCAGCCAGTCCTTTAGTGTAGTACTTCCTCTGCTGCCATGCTTCCAATCTGTGTATGATCCCTCCCACAGGCTGAGCAGGATCAAGACAGTGGGGCAGGTAGCTCTGTCCACCTCTTCAAATGACTTGGTGGCTGTAGGTAGGGTGGGAGGCAGGGCCGGACTGGCCCACCGGGATACCGGGAAATTTCCCGGTGGGCCGTCGGCACCTGGGGCCGGGCAGACACCTGGGTCTTCTGGCGGCAGCTGGGGAGGTCTTCTGGGGGCTTCTGGCGGCCGCTGGGGGACTTGTCCTGGTGGCCGCTGGGGGAGCTGCGCTGGCTCTGCTCCCCAGCGTGTAGCTGAATGAGACCGGCGCCGGAATATGACGTCATATTCCGGCGCCGGTCTCATTCAGCAGCGCGCGAGGGCGGGAGAGCAGCGCCAGTGCATCTCCCCCAGCGGCCGCCAGGACAAGTCCCCCAGCGGCCGCCAGAAGCCCCCAGAAGACCTCCCCAGCTGCCGCCAGCAGACCCAGGTGTCTGCCCGGCCCCAGGTGCCGACGGCCCACCGGGAAATTTCCCGGTATCCCGGTGGGCCAGTCCGGCCCAGAAGACCTCCCCCTGGCAGGTGTTAGTAATGTGTCTGTCTGTCTGTATGGTGTGTGTGTGTGTGTGTGTCTGTCTGTCTGTGTCATGGTGTCTGTCTGTCTGTATGGTGTGTGTCTGTCTGTCTGTGTTATGGTGTCTGTCTGTATGGTGTGTGTGTGTGTATGTGTCTGTCTGTGTTATGGTGGCTGTCTGTATGGTGTGTGTGTGTGTTTGTGTCTGTCTGTCTGTGTCATGGTGTCTGTCTGTCTGTATGGTGTGTGTGTGTGTGTGTGTGTCTGTCTGTCTCATGGTGTCTGTCTGTCTGTATGGTGTGTGTGTGTCTGTCTGTGTCATGGTGTCTGTCTGTCTGTATGGTGTGTGTGTGTGTGTGTGTGTCTGTCTGTCTGTGTCCTGGTGTCTGTCTGTCTGTCTGTATGGTGTGTGTGTGTGTGTGTGTGTGTCTGTCTGTGTCATGGTGTCTGTCTGTATGTATGGTGTGTCTGTCTGTGTCATGGTGTCTGTCTGTATGTATGGTGTGTGTGTCTATCTGTATGTATGGTGTGTGTGTGTCTGTCTGTGTCATGGTGTCTGTCTGTATGGTGTGTGTCTGTCTGTCTGTCCGTCATGGTGTGTGTGTCTGTCCATCATGGGGTGTGTGTGTGTGTCTCTGTCCGTTATGGGGTGTGTGTGTCTGTCTGTCCGTCATGGGGTGTGTGTCTGTCTGTCCGTCATGGGGTGTGTGTGTGTCTGTCTGTCCATCATGGGGTGTGTGTGTGTCTCTGTCCATCTTGGGGTGTGTGTGTGTGTGTCTCTGTCCGTCATGGGGTGTGTGTGTGTCTGTCTCTGTCCGTCATGGGGTTTGTGTGTGTGTCTGTCTGTCTGTCATGGGGTGTGTGTGTGTCTGTCCGTCATGGTGTGTGTGTCTGTGTCATGGTGTGTGTGTCTGTCTGTGTCATGGTCTGTCATGGTGTGTGTGTGTGTCTGTCATGGGGTGTGTATCTGTCATGGTATATGTGTGTTTCTGTGTCTGTCATGGTGTAAATGTGTGTTTAAAAATAGTGTTTTTGCTCACCTTTTTTTTTCCCCACGCAGCGTGCTGGTCTCCCCTCGACTGGCCCTGCCTCTATAGCTGAGATCATCAAGCTTGATGATCTCAGCCAATCCAATGCTTTGCCATAGGATTGGCTGCAAAACGCCACTCCAATCAGCATCTCCTCATAGAGATGCATTGAATCAATGTATCTCTATGGGGAACGTTCAGCACCTACAGAGTGTGGAGGCCCTGAATATAGGTGCACTAACACAGGAAGCACCTCTAGTGACCGTCTGAGTGACTGTCACTAGCAGTGTCACTTTGAAGCAATGTAAACACTGCCTTTTCTCTGAAAAGTCAGTGTTTACGTTGAAAAGCCTTTTGGGACATGCTATAAACACCAGTACCACCACATTAAGCTGTGTGTGTGTGCGTCTGCTAGTGAGTGAGCTTGCTTGCATGCGTGTGCCTGCTAGTGAGTGAGCTTGTGTTTTTATGTCAATGAGCTGATGTATATCATATCAGTAAGATTGTTTGTCTATGAGGCTGTGTATCAATGAGCTTGTGTGTGTTTCATTGAGATGTCAGTGAA
The DNA here is from genome assembly GCA_933207985.1 of Pelobates cultripes. NCBI lineage: Eukaryota > Metazoa > Chordata > Amphibia > Anura > Pelobatidae > Pelobates > Pelobates cultripes. The sequence goes on from OW240916.1 coordinate 51,559,853, forward strand.
ATTGCCTGTGTCTGCATGTGAGTATACTTACTGTATAATTAAACGTTTTACCCTGAAAGGACCAATATTTTATATTAGAAAAAGCAATATATATATATATATATATATATTACTCAATCATCTGTCCTGGCAAGAATAGCCTTACATATTACACGCGACAATATATGGCGCAGTGACTTATGGGGCTGGCACAATTTTTTTTTCCAGGGCTGCTTTGTATCCCCAGTCCGGCCCTGGTGGGAGGAGGGGGAAAGATTTGTTGGCAGGTTGTGGGCAGGGTTAAAGTGTTTAAGGCTTGGAGAGGCGGGGTTTGCCACGGGAGTGGGGAGGGGCAGAGTTAGGGGTAAGAGAGCGGGATTATAATCGTAAAGAAACTGCTGCTCTGTTCAAAACATGTTACAGAGTTGAGCTACCAGGAGGAGGGCAGGAGCAGTGAGGGGCGGGCGCTGCTGGCAGCTCTTTCACAGGGAGAGGCAGCACACGGCAGCATAGCCTTATGAGGGTTCACTTCAGACAAGCATTACAGCCACTCCCTAGTTTGCCCATAGGAAGCACCAGCCCTGGAGGTAGGCATATCATTATCTAAGTCTAGCATAAAGAGAATACTTAACAAGAGCAAATACAGAAAGGTACAAATCATTGATAAGCCTCAAGAATATAAAGGCCAGATTAGACTTTTCCAATAAACATCTAAAAATGCCAACTCAGTTCTGGAACAGAATTCTTTGGAAAGATGAAACTAAGATCAACCTGTACCAGAATGATGAGAAAAAAATAGTATTGAGAAGCTTGGAACGACTCATGATCCGAAGCATACCACATCATCTGTAAAACACGATTGAGATAGTGTGATAGGATAGCATGAACATGCATTGCTTCCAATGGCACTGGGTCACTAGTGTTTATTGATGATGTGACAGAAGACTGACGTGTATTGGGATGTATTCAGTGAAGTTAATTTTGACAGAGCTTCATTTTACAGATGGACAATTACCCAAAACATACTGCGAAAGCAACCCAGGTGTTTTTTAATGCAAAAAGTGGAATATTCTGCAATGGGCGAGTCAATCACCTGATCTCAACCTGATTAAGCATCCATTTTACTTGCTGAAGACAAAATTTAAGGCAGAAAGACAAAATTAGCATTTTATTTATGATTGTGGTAATTTGACCCATTATATTTGAGGCCCTATACTAAGGTTCTGTGTATGAATTGTTGCAATTCCTAAACGTTTCATAAAATATTTTTATGGTGGCATACTGATCCAAATTTATGAAAATTGTGTCAGTGTCTATGCGGTTTGTTCACGTACTCCTGCTCCTTCAGATATCCCCACAGAAAATATTGAGTCTAATACTACCCTTACCTTTTGTGTCACTTTACCCCACTCCCTCTAGCATGTAAACTCATTAAGCAGGGCCCTCAGCCCCTCTGTTCCTGTGTGTCCAACTTGTCTGGTTACAACTACATGGCTGTTCGTCCACCCACTGTAGACAGACTATCACTTCCTCAAAGTTTAAATAGAGAGCTGTGCGGGAGGGAGGACGCAGCACAGGCAGCAGGTTCCATAGGCTATGCCCTCACAAGGGCTCTGCAGGGTGCTTCTCTCAGTATGCATGGATCATGTCTGCTGCCAGGATATGACGTCATCCCGGTGGCTGAAAAGAGAGAGAAGGAGACTGACTGGTCAGCAGCTGCATGTGGATAATCCTGTACTTCATGAATATGTGTCACATATTCATCCACTTATAGAAATGTGGTTAATGACATTTACTGTCCACACAGGAAAAGTTGTGCCGAGCAGCAACCTAATCCACAGAAGGGTTAATGCTGAGCAGCAATTATGCAAATGAAACCTGTTAACTGACTTTGGGGTCAAAGGCCGGTTACAGCCTATCAGAACTAAAGGAGGGGTATTTAGGCCCAGTTCTCAGCCTGCTCAGTGCCCTGTCGTGGTTTCCCTTGTGGTTGTCTGAGAGCGCGTTCCTGTTTATAGTTTTCTACCTGGTTTTTGACTTTGGCTTTGTTTATTGACTTCTCTATATTCTGGTATCCTGACTCCTGGCTTTCCTCATCGCTGTGTCCCTTTCTGTGTTCCCTGACCTCGGCTAGTATTTTTGACTATTCTTTGTACGTTAAATCCGGCCATTCTAAGGACCGGTAATACGTTACTTATTTGTCATCCGTGCTGTACAGTTCTACGTGCTGGATCAAACAGTAATCCTGACATTACGACATGGCCATAGATCCTGTAGAACTGTGTCAGCACATAGCTGCTTGTGAGAGGAAATTAGAGGAGAATGATCACCGCATGGATCAATTCACTCAGGCTTTAAGTACGCTTCTCGCTAGAACGGAGCATCTGCAGCCTGCAGCGTCTCCTTCTATAGCACCTCTACCCTGTGTACCTCCACCCACTGTTAATAGGACTCCTTGCATCTCCTTATCACCATCCCTACAGTTTGATGGCAATATCCAGGAATGCAGGGGTTTTCTTAATCAGGTGGAGTACCATTTTGAGGCCTCACCAGGGTCATTCCCCACGGACAGAGCAAGAATTGGTTATCTAATGAATCAATTAAAGGGCAAGGCCCTTGCCTGGGCTAATCCGTTGTGGGAGAGTAATCGGAGCATAGCTCATAATTACCAGGAATTCCTTGCCGAATTCAAGCTCACGTTTGAGCCATTGGGTAGAGAGGATGACGCCTCCACTGCCCTAATGCACATCAGACAAGGTAACCGGTCTATCTCGGATTATGCTATTGAATTCCGTACCTTAGCTTCCGAGGTAGACTGGACTAACAATGGGTTAATCTCAGCATTCAAAAAGGGTCTCTCAGAGACTATACTAGATGAGATAGCCGCTAAAGAATTACCTAAGAGTCTTAACGAATTTATTACGTTTGTCATGCATATTGATAATAGGTTAAGACTCAGAGAAGTCACCAGAAGCAAGACCAGACGTACGGCTATGTCCCTAGCACCTCAATTCTCTAAACCTGTTTTGTCTAACCTCCCTGTACAGTCCGAACCCGAACCTATGCAGTTGGGGGTCACTAGACTGTCAGAGGCCGAAAAACAGTATAGGAGAAGGGAGGGGTTATGCCTATATTGCGGTAGAAAGGGACATATGATAACTAATTGTCCAGTGCGTCCGGAAAACTTCCGCACCTAAGAACCTTAAGGGGACAGATCTTAGGTGTGATGGAGTTGTCCTCTAACAAAAACAAAAGTAGATTCCTCCTTGAGGTATCTATTTCCCTTGATAACAAGAAGTTTTCTTGCAGTGCCCTAATGGACTCAGGTGCTGCTGGAAATTTTATTGATGTACAGTTTATTAGGGGTAATGAGATACCGGTCAGGGAGAGACCTACGCCGCTAGCTGTAGAGGCTATTGATGGTAGACCACTCACACAACCGCTTATAACCCACGAAACTGTCCCTATTACGATCTCCATTGGGGCCTCCCATAGGGAGGAGATGACGTTTCAGGTTATTACTTCTCCATCATGTCCTATCATATTAGGGTTTCCGTGGCTGAGTAAGCACAATCCCTATATTGACTGGGCTAATGGGGAGATATTAGAATGGGGTAAAGAGTGTATGGGGAGATGTATAAAACCAGTACTAAAGAGATTGGATACTATTGACCTTCCCACTACCACTCCCCAAACTCCTGGAGTTCCCATACAATACCGAGAACTTCAGGAGGTGTTTAACAAGGCTCAATCCGATGTATTGCCTCCCCACAGAGCATATGACTGTGCCATTAACCTGTTTCCAGGCGCTATGCCACCTAAGGGGGCAGTTTATGCCTTATCTCCCCAGGAGAGTAAAATAATGGAGGAATACATCAAAGAATCCTTGAGCAAAGGGCACATAAGAAAGTCATCCTCACCAGCTGGTGCAGGATTCTTTTTTGTTGAGAAAAAGGGTGGTGAGTTACGCCCTTGCATAGACTACAGGGCACTTAATAAAATCACTGTAAAAAATGCATACCCTATTCCACTCATTTCCGAATTGTTCGATAGACTTCAGGGAGCTAAAGTATTTACTAAGCTTGACCTTAGGAGCGCTTACAATTTGGTTAGAATTAAAGAGAATCATGAGTGGAAGACGGCATTTAATACCCGTAGTGGACACTATGAATATCTGGTAATGCCATTTGGGTTATGCAACGCCCCGGCCGTATTCCAAGACTTTATAAATGATGTACTCAGGGAATTCATTTACTCATTTGTCTTGGTTTATTTGGACGATATTTTGGTGTATTCCCCTGATCTTCAAACTCACCACTCCCATGTGAAACAGGTTCTGCAGACGTTGTTGAAAAATAAACTTTATTGGAAATTAGAAAAGTGCATATTTGACCAGCCTGAAGTCCACTTTTTGGGTTACAACATCTCTGCATCGGGGTTTCAAATGGATCCTAAAAAACTAGAGGCTGTACTACACTGGCCATTACCCTCTGGTTTAAAAGCCAATTTAAAGGTTTATTGGTTTTGCCAACTATTACAGAAGATTCATCAAGGGATTTTCTTCTGTAATAGCCCCAATCACAAATATGACTCGCAAAGGGGTTAGTAGCACAGTATGGTCCAAAGAGGCTGTGAATGGTTTTGAGACTCTTAAACAAAGATTTGCCTCTGCTGACATACTAAAACATCCTGACACCAGTAAACCTTTTATATTGGAGGTTGATGCATCCGAGACAGGGGTAGGGGCTGTTCTCTCTCAGAGAGAAAGCCAGGGAACACCATTGCATTCTTGTGGCTACTTCTCCAGAAAGATGTCTCCTGCTGAGCGCAACTATGATATTGGCAATAGAGAACTGTTGGCCATTATTCTTGCCCTCAAGGAGTGGCGACATCTTTTGGAGGGTTCCAAGGACCCCCTGTTGATCATAACCGACCACAAAAATCTGGCATATATAGGGGATGCCAAACGTTTGTCTTCCAGACAGGCTAGATGGTCACTGTTCCTTTCACGTTTTAACTTTCTCATTACTTATAGACCTGGTTCTAAAAATACCAAGGCTGATGCCTTGTCCAGGCAATTTGATAATGAGTCAGCTCCGGAACAGATGACATCTCCTATTATTCCAGCAGAGTGTATTATTGCTACTACTGTCCTCTCACTGTCTTCTCCACTGCTTGGCACCATACTGGAGGCCCAGCCTCAGGCGCCCAGTGGTAAACCGTGTGATAAACTGTTCGTTCCCCTATGTGAAAGGGTTAATATCATGAAAGTGTTCCATGACAATATAACTGCTGGACACCCGGGCATCAATAAGTCCACTGCCGCGATCACTAGATCATTTTGGTGGGATTCACTCAGGAAAGATGTAAAGGAGTATGTGCAGGCATGTTCTGTGTGTGCAGTTTCTAAGGTGACTCATGCACTTCCTTGTGGCCTGTTGCAGCCTCTTCCTGTTCCTGAGATTCCATGGTCCCACCTATCCATGGACTTTATTGTTGAGCTTCCTAGCTCTGCTGGGTTCACTACTATTCTCATGGTTGTAGACCGATTTTCTAAGATGGCTCACTTCATTCCTCTCAAGAAGTTGCCATCTTCGCAAGATTTGGTCCTAATTTTCATACGTGAAATTGTCCGTTTGCATGGCATCCCCCACAATATTGTGTCTGATAGGGGCTCTCAGTTTGTGTCCAGGTTCTGGAGGGCGTTCAGTAAACAATTGGGGATTGATCTCTCCTTCTCCTCCTCCTACCATCCACAGACCAATGGTACAGCTGAGAGGGCTAACCAGTCATTAGAAGTTTATTTGCGTTGTTTTATTAATAGCACACAAGACAATTGGTCCGAACTACTCCCGTGGGCCGAGTTCGCTAGAAACAATGCTGTTCATGACTCCTCTGGGCACAGTCCATTTTTTGTCAATAATGGTAGGCATCCTACGGTTCTCCCTGCGGTATTTTCTGATACTGCCATTCCTGCTCTGGATGAGCGTCTGGCCTCCATTCGGGATACCTGGGTTAAGGTTCAAACTGCTCTAGGGGCTGCTGCTGAATGCTTCAAACATTTTGCTGATAAGCGTAGGAGTGCCAACCCGGTGTACCAAGTGGGGGACCGGGTTTGGTTGTCATCTCGCAACATCAAGCTTAAGGTCCCTAGCATGAAGTTTGCCCCCAGATTCCTTGGTCCCTATAGAGTGCTTCGTAGGATCAATCCAGTGTCTTACTCTCTGGCTCTTCCTGCATCTTTAGGGATTCCCAACACTTTTCATGTGTCCTTACTCAAACCTCTTGTCTGCAATAGATATACTGTTCCTTGTGTTCCTCCCCCTCCAGTGGTGGTGGGTGGTCAGGAAGAGTATGAGGTATCTTCTATCGTGGATTCTAGGTTTTCTCGGGGCACTTTACAGTACTTGGTTGTTTGGAAAGGTTACGGTCCTGCTGATCGTTCTTGGGTTTCGGCTCCTGACCTGCATGCGGGCCGTAAGATCCGCGCTTTTCACGCTAAATTTCCTCTCAAGCCTGGTCCTGTCCGCCCGGTGGGCGTTCTTCAGGTGGGGGGTAATGTCACATATTCATCCGCTTATAGAAATGTGGTTAATGACATTTACTGTCCACACAGGAAAAGTTGTGCCGAGCAGCAACCTAATCCACAGAAGGGTTAATGCTGAGCAGCAATTATGCAAATGAAACCTGGTAACTGACTTTGGGGTCAAAGGCCGGTTACAGCCTATCAGAACTAAAGGAGGGGTATTTAGGCCCAGTTCTCAGCCTGCTCAGTGCCCTGTCGTGGTTTCCCTTGTGGTTGTCTGAGAGCGCGTTCCTGTTTATAGTTTTCTACCTGGTTTTTGACTTTGGCTTTGTTTATTGACTTCTCTATATTCTGGTATCCTGACTCCTGGCTTTCCTCATCGCTGTGTCCCTTTCTGTGTTCCCTGACCTCGGCTAGTATTTTTGACTATTCTTTGTACGTTAAATCCGGCCATTCTAAGGACCGGTAATACGTTACTTATTTGTCATCCGTGCTGTACAGTTCTACGTGCTGGATCAAACAGTAATCCTGACAATATGTCTGTGTGCGTGTATGGGTCACTGTGTGTGTGTATAGGTCACTGTGCAAGGGTCACTGTGTGTGTGCATGGGTCACTGTGTGTGTGCATAGGTCACTGTGTGTGTGTGTGTGTGTGTGTGTATGAGCCACTGTTTGTGTGTGCGGGTCACTGTGTGTATTGGTCACTGTATGGGAGGGGGCACTGAGTCTGTGTGGGTCAGTGAATGTATGTATGGGTCATTGAGTGTGTGTGTTTATGGGTCACTGTGCAAGGGTCACTGTTTGTGTGCATGGGTCACTGTGTGTTTGCATGGGTCACTGTGTGTGTGTATGGGTCACTGAGTGTGAGTGTATTTGTCAATGTGCATGTATATGTGTATCTATGTCGGTATGTGTGTGTGTATCTATGGTTGTGTCAGTATGGGTGTGTATCAGTGTGTATGGGAGTTGCACGATAGTTTGGATCTACCTTTTATTTACCTTACAATTTCTTGCACCAGGGCCTTCTCTCCATTAGTTTCGCCACTGATTACAATATTGTGGGTCATTTTTAGAATCAACGTTAAAGACATTCAGATGTCCTCTGAAAGAGTTAATTAATTTTAACACCTACAGGGACTACACATCTGGAATAACAAATGGTTTATACAATTACCTGGGATAACTGTGTCAGATCAAAATAACCTTTTTCTGCCAAGTCCAGCTTATCATCTTACCATTTCAATTCCTTGCTTTCTTTAAGAAGATCTATGGCATTTACAAAAAAGTGGCCTTTAACATCAACCACAGAAACATGGAACATCATGTTGTTTTAGCGCAAGTTGGGCTAAGCGTCAGCTAATATTGTCCCCTGTACTAAGGCGACTGTATGTGAATTCTTGCTATTCCAAAACATTTCATAAAATATTTTTGTCCCTTGAATTCAAGCTGAAAATACAAACTTCATTTGCATCTCGGTTGTTTCATTTCAACTCCATTGTGCTGGTGTACTGATCCAAATTTGTGTCATTGTCTATGTGGTTTGTTCACGTACACCCACTCCTTCAGATATCCCCACAGAAAATATTGGGGGCTGAAAGTTTAGGTGAACGCGGTGGCCAGTTAATCTGGGAATTTATTGAAATTCTCTGCACACTAAACAGTCCATTTTGAAAATAAAATTCCATTATTTTTACTTGTTATTCCTTCATGAAATTACCCATGATAAATCTCCCAAGAATGTTATAATGTGTACCTGCAACAAATTTTTTTAACTACAAAGAAATAATGTATTTACCTGTCAAATCCTAATATGAATTTTTGCCCACCCAGTCTGATATATATATATGTAGTCTGACGGTGTGTCCAGAATTTCAAAACAAGAGCAAGGACTTTAGATGTATTCTAAGAAGTAGGAATTTTTAGATTCAGCTTTTTCACAGTCTTCTACTGATCATTTTTCATATAGTGTGTGTGGATAGATAGATAGATAGATAGATAGATAGATAGATAGATAGATAAATATATCTGTGCAAGGTTATTTCTAATAAATTTGTATACGTTTTGACTTTTTGTATCGCCACATTATGCATGAGTTAAAATTGTTTAAGATTGCACTGAACTATAACTGGAAACCCTTTACTACCGCTGGTGTAGCCGGTGTGGCTGCAGCTGGGCCTGTACGCTCAGTGAGCCCATCAGGTGGCCCATGCACTTAGAGACACCTGATTGCTCTCGCAGAACAAGAGCCATGTGGCCCTTTAAGAGCACAACCGTGGCCCCTTTTACACCTGCTGGCTGGGAGGAAGTGACAGACAATCACTTCCTCTAAGTTTAAATAGAGAGCTCTGCGGGAGGGAGGACGCAGCACAGGCAGCAGGTTCCATAGGCAATGTCCTCACAAGGACCCTGATAGCCTTATGCCTATCCCACGCATGCTTAAACTCCTTCACTGTGTTAACCTCTGCCACTTCAGCTAGAAGGCTATTCCATGCATCCACTCTCAGTAAATTAATACTTTCTGATATTATTTTAGAGACTATGTCCTCTTGTTGTGGTAGTTTTTCTTCTTTTAAATATGGTCTCCTCCTTTACTGTGTTGATTCCCTTTATGTATTTAGATGTTTCTATCATATCCCCCCATCTCGTCTTTCCTCCAAGCTATACATGTTAAGTTCCTTTAACCTTTCCTGGTAAGTTTTATCCTGCAATCCATGAACCAGTTTAGTAGACCTTCTCTGAACTCTCTCTAAAGTATCAATATCATTCTGGAGATACGGTCTCCAGTACTGCGTACAATACTCCAAGTGAGGTCTCACCAGTGTTCTGTACAATGGCATGAGCACTTCCCTCTTTCTACTGCTAATACCTCTCCCTATACAACCAAGCATTCTGATAGCATTTCCTGCTGCTCTATTACATTGTCTGCCTACCTTTAAGTCATCTGAAATTATTACCTCTAAATCCCTTTCCTCGTATGTTGAGGTTAAGACTCTATCAAATTCTTTATACTCTGCCCTGAGTATAGAATGCATGAGTAACATGCATGCAAAAATTGTATTTCTGTCTGTTTTCCAAATAGTCAAAATGCTAGATTTCCACCATCATGGTAAATTGGCAATTCAACTTGGAGAGTCGATGGCAACTCATGATAAAACAGATTAGTGGAAGTAATTCATTCACTAAACCTCATTTTCGGTGTCCAACCAGGCCATGAACTCATCATTGATAAAACACATGTAGCAAATTTTTCTTCATAGACTGTACTTCTTCTGATACCTGTAAATAAATGAATTTGCATACATGGGATTCATAGTGATTACCATGCAAGTCACTGACATTTTAACAAAGAACAGATCTTCAAAACAAAAATAATTACATGTAAGTATTAGTTGAAGCAATTGAAGGCCAAATTCCAATAAAAGTCTCTAATAGACTCTAATAAGGGGTACAATGCTTCATCATTCATTGCAGTAATTCCATCTTCATGAGAAATAGCTATATACTAGATGCATTTATAGTTACCATGACCAACTTCTGTTTGCAGATGTACAATCTGCAGAACTGAGGTTACCTGGCCAGGATAACTAACACAAGTTTAAAAAAAACAGTATTGGTCTCTTAAACAAGGAATTTAACAAATTTCCGGCAGGTTCAAGAGAACCACCTACAGCAGTTTGGTGTCCTGCAAGGGAATTTGGGAAGTAGATAAAGTAATGGACAGCACAGAGAAGGTTCATACAGATAATCCATTCATTTTTGAGAAACCAAGTTACTCTCTGTAGGAGAGCCCTGCCTTCTTTACCTTAAAGGACCACTATAGTGCCAGGAAAACATACTCGTTTTCCTGGCACTATAGTGCCCTGAGGGTGCCCCCACCCTCAGGGACCCCCTCCCGCCCGGCTCTGGAAACGGGAAAGGGGTAAAAACTTACCTTTTTCCAGCGCTGGGCGGAGAGCTCTCCTCCTCCGATCCTCCTCTTCTCCTCCCCGTCGGCTGAATGCGCATGCGCGGCAAGAGCTGCGCACGCATTCAGCCGGTCACATAGGAAAGCATTCATAATGCTTTCCTATGGACGCTTGCGTGCTCTCACTGTGGTTTTCACAGTGAGAAGCACGCAAGCGCCTCTAGCGGCTGTCAATGAGACAGCCGCTAGAGGCTTTGGGGAAAGGCTTAACCCATTCATAAACATAGCAGTTTCTCTGAAACTTCTATGTTTATAAAAAAAATGGGTTAACCCTAGAAGGACCTGGCACCCAGACCACTTCATTAAGCTGAAGTGGTCTGGGTGCCTAGAGTGGTCCTTTAATGCAGCGAACTCAGGTTCCAGGGCATTCAGGGAGAAAAGCGCTATAAAAATTGCAAATTTTTATTATAATATTTATGTAGCGCCAACAAATTCTGTAGCGCTTTACAATGGGTGGACTAACAAACATGTAATTGTAACCAGACAAGATGGACCCACAGGAACAGAGGGATTGAGAGCCCATGCTAGAGGGAGTGGGGTAAAGTGACACAAAAGGTAAGGATAGTATTAGGGAAGTAGATTGGTAGAATAGTATTTACTGAAGACTTAGTGTGGGTTTTTTTTTTTTAATTGACAGTTGCAGGTGAGGAAATAGTTGGGAGCCATTAACAGTTTAATTGACACGCTTTTGTGAAAAAGAGAGTTTTTTTTAATGATTTTTTGAAGGAGTAGAGACTGGGTGAGCGTCTAACGGAAAAGGGAAGGGAGTTCTACAGAAATGATTCATCCCTACAGCAGTCTTGAAGGCGAGCATCAGATGTGGGAGTAAGAACAGAGGATAGAAGTAGTTCTTCGGCAGAGGGTAGGGGCCTAGATGGAACATCCCATATAGGTCGCGCATGCACGAAAGTACAGCAGATACTTGTGTTCCTGGCAAATGAAGAGCCAGAAGCTAAAGAGCATCCAGTAAATTTACATGGTGGCCGCTGTAAAACCTGCATTTGCCTGCACACCCGGGACCACCGCACACCTAGCTGTGATGTCACCATTAATGAGACACAGTTTTCTTAACTCTATCCTGAAGCGGAGTGTCTTCAGCTTGGCCCCCATTCAGTCACTATTAGAGTCGCTGGCCTTTTCTGTTTCACCTCAACCAAATGCACTGTTCCTCTAGTTGTGCCATGAAAGAACTAGATTTTAATGACATTTGTGATATACATCTTTAATATACACGTAAAAGAAAATGTAGCATTGCACAGGAAAAAAGTAAAACACAGGTTATAGGTTATTTTTTATGTTTTATTCAGCGTTATTTCAAATAAATTGATGTTTCCCTTTTAAAGACAAAAAAAAGGATATTTGCACATTTGGTTATCCCAAACTACAAAATATAATCTTTGGATAAAATAAACTATCACACTATTTAGGACAGCAGTGTTTTACAAAGAAAAGTGGTGCCCCTTTATGTATGATTGGATGTACTATAGGGAGTACCAGGGGCTGTAACCTAATCTCACAGAACATCATAGTCACTTAGTAAAACATGTAGTTCAATTTACTGGTACAAAGTTAAACAAGCAGACACATTTTCAATCATACATTAAGACATAATCTCTCAACTTTACTGTAACTGTTGTAGGCTCACTCACAGTTACACAGAAAAATACACAGTGCCACAGTACAGCATGACTCACTCACAATAACAAGGAGAAATATTCAGACCCACTTGAAAACCACCAAAAAACAAACAAACCTACCGTAGTCATGTACACCCCGCAAAACACAGACCTACTCTCTGCGATGCAGGTGGATAGAAATATGCATCATGCGGTAAACATAAAGACTCACTCACAACCACACTTGCACACAGATAGACACACCATACAGTAAAAGACAAAGAAGCACATCTGTAATGGAATATTGTAGGATACACCGACTCATTCATGGGAGCCTAGCAAAGACCCACTTGCTGCCCTCTGTCTGGCGCACTGTATGACACATCCTCACAGTTGAAAAAGTGACCCTCACACAGCCACCATGGCACACACTTTGATCTACAAACTCTCTCAACGGCATACAACCATATTAACAGTTAGCAAGACATAGAAACATACTTTTAATAGCTTCGACAGTCTCATATGTTATAAAAATTTGACTCCATTCCATGAAAATTTCATTTAATTTACCCAATACTAGGAAAAACTGAGGGGAAAAAACAAGTCAAAAAGTGGAATGAGGAGACTACAGAGAGCAGTAATTAGGATTAAGTTAAGAAAGTAGAGGAGAACTAGAGAGAAGGGAAGGACTATAAGGGAACAAGAATATAAAAATGAAAACGAATAAAGGAAGAAGTGTATCAGAAAAAAACGACAAGGAGACCTTAGCAGGAGATGGGAGGACTGAGAGCCAAGGATTCAATTTTTTGTATAAATATTTACACATGTGGTGAATTAAGGATATACGTTTACCTACCTCCTTTACAGATTTTACGGTAATGCCTCTAGAAGAGGTCATTCCGTTGTTCTCTTCCAATGCTAGTAATGAAGTGAAGGGAATTAAAGGGACATTCCGTAGCTCAAATAAAATTTTTACAAAAAGCACTGTTCAGTTCAGGTATACCTTTAATGAATACTGTATCGTTTAATTATGCATTTTTTTTTCAATGGGGGTATATCAAAAAACAGCATGTAGATCTCTTGCTTGCCTCCTTTGCAAGCCCTCTCATTCTAAACCTTCCCAGACTTTCTGTGGCTGTCCAATCACAGACTTTACAATTCAGCTCAATGAGAAGTCTTTGCAAGACAGGTGCTCGGGGCAATTGCTGCCTCTTACGTTTAGCTTCAATGAGCTAAACCAACCAGGAAGTAACAGGACCAATTGTCTGATTGACAGCCAGGTGGGTGTAACAAGGTTAATTTATAAAAGTGCAATTTTCTATTCAAATCTGCACTTTTTGTAAAATGTAATTTAAAAAGAGCTAAAATACCTAAGGGGTCTGGAGTGTACTTTTAAAGTCAGGAGGACAAATAGGGATATTTAGAGTTTAGAAGGATTGGAGAAATTTGTTAAGAAGATTTTTTTTAGAGGTTGCATGCCCTAACCAGGATACACTTAGCCCATGTCAATAATTTTAGATAGGTTTTTGGAGTAGTAGAGTGTAGTTAAGTTAGATGGTAGTTATGTTTACTGCCAAGTACATTAAAATTGGTAAGATTGAAATTTGAAGTGAAATATGTCAATCCATGGTTAAAGGTCTTGGGATGATATTACTATTGATCACGATTATATGGAATATTCACTAAAGTGAGAAGTCATTTATGTTTCCAACTTGGCTCCCTTGTCCTCAATTTTAATTTCCCTTTGAACTCTCACTTCAGTGAATAACCCTGTCTTTTTTATCTCAGTTTAACACTGAGTTTCTATTTATATAAAGGGGTATCTGTCCAAAAGATCTAACAGAGCATTGAAGGGAGGTGATGGATTGGTGGTGATCAAAAGAACTTGTAAGTAAATAGCGACTTTAAAAGTGTGGTCATGGTTTATTAGGTGTTTAATGTTCCAGCTGAGGTGGGAAGCCAGAAGATGTGGTTCTAGGGGAAGGGCAGATAGGAGAAGAGAAAGGAGACATCCTTGTTGAGTTCTATTGAAATTAGGAAAGGAAGGAGGATCAGTGTTAAGTAATAGAAGTTTAGCAATAACATTTTGGTAAAATACCTCTTGAGACTGCAAATTTCAGAGTGTGTTTTTAAGCAGCAGTGTTTTTAAGCAGCTTTAAGACAAATACCAGTTACCTAGTTACATAAATAGCAATATATATGCCCCAAAAAATTGAGTAAGTTTACTTACTTTACATGTTGCTAGGGCTGCATAAATAAGGTGATTTAACTTCTAAATGGAAGATAACTAAACAGTAAGACTTCCAGGCTTGATGTAGGCTAAAGCCGATTTGACTTTTTGTGTCCCTTTTAAGGCGATGAGGTGAATTGTTATCAGGGCTAAAGTGAGAATTCAAGGTGAATTCAAAGTGAATTTCAAATTTCAGGTCAAAGTCTGCTATTTCCACTCAGCTATCCCCCACCCCCCATTCATCGGCGATGGGTCGACACTCAGTCCACCCCAACGTCCCTTGACGAGCGGTGCTAATGTGCATGTGCACCAAATGCCCCATGCGCATTAGACCACCCCATAGGAAAGCACTGAATCAATGCTTTCCTATGGGGAAAAATCTGATGCTGGATGTCCTCATGCAGAGCGTGAGGACGTCCAGCGTCAGATGCTGGTCCAAAGGTGCTTTTCAATCCAAGAGGCCCTCTAGTGGCTATCTGGTAGACAGCCACCAGAGGCTGACTTAGTGCTCTAATGTAAACATTGCAGTTTAATATTGCAGCACTATGGGCAATAGGGACACTGCACCCAGGCCACTTCAATGAGCTGAATTCTCACTTTAATAGTTAAACTTGTATGTGTTGTTTTACAGCTGTGCACAAATCCATAGAGCAGGCTTCCCCAAACTCCTGCCCTCCAGGTGTTGCTTAACTAAAACTCCCATGATTCTATGAATGACATAGATGGGCTGAGAATCATGGGAGTTGTAGTTAAGCAACATCTGGAGGGCCGGAATTTGGGGAAGCCTGCCATAGAGAAATACATGCCGGATTTAGAAAACGCTCATACAGAGTGGGTCAGAATGCAGAGTAGGGTTTCAGGAGTCAATAACTGTTTTATTAATATATTACATACAATGAATGCTTAACGTACGGAGATTTGCTTGACTAGGTACAGAAGATGATATCTTTAAAATGCGCTCCATTAGCAACCTTGTAAAGTCGGGCTCTTTCAATTGCATTGTTTATAGCATTAGTTAATTTAGTTAGTTTGAGGCTCTAGCGCTCGAATTTCTGCTCAAATATTCTCCTAGACATACTACTACTACTACTTTGATGTGAGAACATTTTTGCCCTGTCTTTTAGGATCTAATTGGGGTTAAGCCCCAAGACACCCATGGAGTGTCTCTCTGGTGTATTGAATCTGTGATTGGAATACACACTTGGCTACAGGCGCTTTGTGCAAATGTATACTAGTGTGATTCAGTCACAGAATCATATTTTTAGTTATAATATATACCTGCAACCAAAAAATGTAACTAATAACAAATAACTTTTTTACCTGTCAAATACTACTCTGAGTTTTGGCCCACCCTGTATGTGAAAACAAAATGAAACATCTGCAAGATAATCATTCATCTCAAACCATATCTCTCTTTTCCATGATATCACAGCCCTCTCTGCATTATTAGCAACAACCTTTTCTGCAGTACTTGATAATAAAAAAAGGAAAGGGAGGTGTTTAACAGCAAATGAGACAAGCTTATCCAAATTTTGACAGAAACAGTAGGTTGAAGAGTCACACTAAGTACTAAAACAACTTTTGATGCAGAGAATCAAGCAGTGATACTGCTGGGGTATGATCTATACACCAAAACCACTTCATTAAGCTAACATTGTTTTGGTGCTTAGAGTGTGCTTTTAATGAGGCCCCTGCTCTCAAGACCTTACAATCTGGTGGAGGTGGGCTTTAAAACATAAAAGGAAATGCAATGTGGGTCATAAGAATAAAACTGAGAGGGTGGCAAAGAAGCAGAATTGAAAGGTGAGAGTTAAAGGGACATCGTAGACACTATAAGCAATTAATGTGTTGGAATTGATTTTAACACTGGATATGGAAAATGGTTCCAAACTACTCATAACTCCGCTCCTCTGCAAGTGTGGCTAAGGCAGAGATTACACACTTCCTTGTAGTCATACAGATTCATACCTGCAATAGCAGTTTAATAGGCTGAATGTGGTGGGAGCTGACACTCTCAGCCAATCACAGCTGCCCATTGCTGCTCAGGCTAATCAGGGCCGCCATCAGAAATTTTGGGGTCCCTAACACAGCTCAAGGTCTGGGCTCCCGGGTGCCCGCCTCAAAGCCCTGCCTCCAAATCCTATCCACAGGAATACACATACACAGACACAAAAGGACACAGACAAACACACAGAAAGATACACACATACTAACAGACACAAATAATGAAACATAGATATACACATACAGGCATACTGACACACACATACTGAAACAGACACACACACATATACAGACACATACACATGCATAAAGAGATAAAGATACACACACATACAAACTGACATACAGGCACACACACTGACGTACATACATACTCACATACACAGACATACATACAGACATACATATTACAAACTGACATACAGACATACAAACAGACATACATACATACATACATACACATAAATACATACTGACATACAGGCATACTGATATACATACATACAGACATACACACACACATACAAATAGATGTATATACACATACACACATACATACTGATAGATATATAAATACATACAGACATACATACTGACACACACACAGACATATTTACATATATACATACACACATAGATATATACATACATACAGACAGACAGACATACATACACATAAAATAATTGTACAATTTGAACCAGGCTAATAAATTTGGTCCATCGTCCTCCCTATCAGCAATGGTAGGAGAAATTAAGGCTAAAATTAACAAAATTAATTTAGATCGTACATCTCTTATGTTGAGACGTCTCAGGAAAACATTTTACTTAAAAGGCAACAGGGCCTCAACTCTTTTGGCATCCAAACTCCGGCATGTGAATGCCCAATCAAAAATAGCATATTTACTTAATGATCAGGGGCGAAAAGTGTTTCATCCAACTAAAATTAGGGATATGTTTGCAGAGTATTATAGTAAACTTTATAATTTAGAATGTAATTCGGACCTTCCCCAGCCTTCTGCAACAATAATTGATAAATTCTTAGACAGAGTGACATTGCCGCGGCTGTCTCCAGGACATTTAGAAAGCTTAGAATGTTTGCAGACGATATACTCCTAGCTGTCAAAACCCAAAAGAATCTTTGAGACACCTCAAGGACATTTTAACTCAATTTGGCGAGATATCGTACTACAAATTAAATGAGTCCAAGACTCAGGTCCTTCCGTTTCATTTAAATAATTTGGAAACCACTGCCCTTAAGAAATCATATTTATTTGATTGGAGAACTGACTATATGGAATATCTTGGCATTAATTTATGCAAAAATGTGGTCAATATGCACAATCACAACTTGAGGAAAGCATGGTTGGACTTACAAAAAGAGATGGAGAGATGGGGCGGGATGGAGCTCTCATGGCTGGGGAGGGTCGCATCTATTACACTGATGATACTTCAAAAAAAATTATATTTTTTTAGGACCATTCCTCTGTCCATCCCATTATCATTTTTTAATAAAGTTCACTCGACAATGCTGAAGTTCATCTGGGGGAACAAGCCTGCCCGAGTAAGGCTCACTTCCCTGCAGCACCATAAATCGAATGGCGGTATCGGTGTCCCCGATATCCACAAATATTATTTTGCCACTAACGCTGCAGTGGTTGTGAGCTTTAATAACCAGGTTGATAAACCCAGATGGATGGAAATAGAAGAATCGAAAATTTTACCGGTTAGATTGTCAGAATTACCTTGGTTAAATCCTAAGAAAAGACCTGGAATTACAAAATTATTTTTATCTACCAAGACCGCTTAAGGCCTGGGACATTGTTTTTAAAAATGACCATTCTCCCAGTTTATATAGAGCAATGCCTATTGAGTTATTGAAAGATTATATTCTATCCTTAAAAATAGAATTGTTGAAGGATTGCTCTATAACTAATCTGGATAAAAAAAATTTATGGCAATGTTATTCTTTCTTTGGAAAAATTGAAGCTTAAGTATTGATTAACAAATGCATGTGAACTGGAATGTATGCTAATCATTGACAAATTGAAAGAACTGTACCAGGTACCTGAAACAGATAAAAACTATAAATCACTTGAGATATCTCCTTTAGAGAAAGTTTTTTTATACAGCCCCGCTAGTAAAGGTATGATATCCTTATGTTATTTGTTTTATAATGCCAAGCCCTTAGTTAAATTAAAACATATGTTGTCATGGGAGGCAGAGTTGGGTGCCCAGTACGATTTAGAAGAATGGTTCTTTTTTTTAAAAGGTTTAAAAGGTATTTCGAATTGCACTGACCATTTTGAAAATCATTATAAAATGTTATATCGCTGGTACCTGGCTCCGTCTAGATTGCACAACATGAACAATATGTATTCTAATATGCATGGTTTCCCAATATTAAAATATAATTGGGATAAATGGGAAGAAAAAAAATCAAAACAGTTTATGGTCTTTGATATATTTATTGTTCAAGTGCATTGATGTACAAAATTTTTGCCATATACATTGTTATGCCTATTTCAATGATGGATGGATACCCCTTCCCATTTCCAAGTTCCCCTTCCTTTCCTACCCCTAATACAATATTTGTATTATTATTACTTGTTATACAAAATTTTAAAACTTTAATAAAAATTATTTGAAAAGACACATACACATACATACATACACAAACAGACATATATACATGCAGACACATACATATATACACACACCTCATTTTTCAGCCACCCTCCTCTTCCTTACCTTTTCGTTGCAGGAGGGGGGCTGGGGATGATGGGAGTGGATGCCTCTCCTCTCATTTCCCAGGCTGTCTCTCCCCCTGGCAGAGTAAGATGGGAGGAAGTGACCGGCCGTCACTTCCTCCCAGCAGCACTTGCGGTGCAGCCGCAATTTTCATTTTAAAGGGGCCCGGTCGCGCTATTACACGGCTGCAGTGCTGACCGGCCCCTGAAGATATAGGGCACAGCAGTTTCGCCACTCCATCTGGGGCCCGGGCAGCTGGGGCTGAGGCTAATGCTTCCTCAGTAACCGAGCAACGCAGAAGGATTGGATTGCTGGGAACTCTGGTTAGCATTACAACATTATAAAAGCGATAATTGCTGAATTAATGGACAGTGCTAGTAGACTCCATACTTTATAACCACTTTCATGAGATCAAGCTGTTAAAGGACCACTCCACACCCATAAAACATTTCAGCTTGCTTTTTATAAAGGAATGATGGAATCCCACCCCCCAATCAAACAGCCAGGGAGTTTTACTTCCTCTTTTTGTTAGCTCCCCGAGTTAATGGCAGTGGCAGGAATGCACTACTTGATTTAGATGTTTCTCAATGAGAATGTTAGTCTCTGCTGGAAAAAAAGGGAGAATTTGCAAAGTCTGCGGTTAATAAGCTCTTGCAAGCTCTTTTAAGATATACCCCCAATGAACACATGCATGAACATTGCATGCATGTATTGGGGGTATATCTACTAAACAGTTATTTTGTTTAAAAAAAATCAGTCTGGCGTGGTCCTTTAATGTGCCTGTGTCCACGTCAATGGACTGTGGAGCCACTAATTATGTTGAAATATTGTTGCCTTGCATTGTCTGCCTCAGCCAAGCATATCTACCATAACGTATACAATAGTTTTGACATAATTGCTATATTGATTGCAAATAAATATATCTACATTAAAACAAAAAATTAATTAATTAAACAAGTATAATACAACGGACTAAAATACTTACTGTACATAAAATTGAGTGAGCCACTCCAAATTGATCCAATAACAGCATATTAAAATTGACTGTGTGCTGTGTGTAATTTTAGTTGATATGTATTATACATGTTATTCCACTGTTTAAGTCAGTGTGCAGTACTTTTGTTTATAGCTTTCCACATTCATTAAGAACAAGCGCCATCATGTGGCACAAAAGAATACTGCATGGAGCAAAACAGAACTGTTAGGATTAAATGGTTGAGATAGCATTTTCTAAACAATGGTAGATAATACTTAACTCAGTTGTTAGTTACAAGGCAGATAGACAGGAGACAATGAGTTAGTTAGCTGCTGTTAATCACTTGTATAAACACAGCTGATGATGGAAGTGTAAGTGTAGTTTGTCTCTCATTGCAAGCAAAATGGTGTTTACATTTTTCTGATATAGAATATATTAATATTTATAAATCCATTGGGTTGGTCAAAATATGAAGCATATTCAAAAATGACAGGGTGCGAATAAAGCAATAGACAAAGAAAAAATGCAACAGATTAAAATAAACTGAAGTGGAAATCAGGGGGTGCCCAGGCCCCACATTCTCCATCTACAGCGGCAGAACTGCCATCGGTGCAGCTGCACCACGGCCCATTATGTGGCCCATGCATGTAGGGCCACCTGATTAGCATTTATTTTCAGGGGCAAAGTCAGCGCAGCAGCCACTTAATAGCACGACCGAGCCCCTTTTAATGATTTCAGCCAAAGCAGTGCTGGGAGGAAATGACTTACTCCGTGCGGGAGGGAGGTGACAGAGCGGAGGCCATGAGGAAGGGAGAGCCAGACCGACTCCCATCAGCCCTAGCCAGCCTCCTGCACCCAAAAGGTAAGAAACAGGAGGGTGGCTGAAAAATTAGCTGTATGTGTGTCAGTATGTATCTGTATGTCTGTATCTATGTCAGTATGTATGTATGTATGTGTGTGTCTGTATATCCAAATGTGTGTGTATGTGTGTGTCAGTATGTATGTCTATATGTGTGTGTATGCCTGTTTCAGTATGTGTGTGTGTGTCTGTATGTATGTCAGTATGTTTGTATGTCTGTGTGTCATTATGTATGTCTGTGTTTCATTATGTGTGTGTGTCAGTATGTATGTCTGTATGTGTTGAAATATGTATGTTTGTGTGTCAGCATGTGTATAAGTCTGTGTTTTAGTATGTGTGTCAGTAAGTATGTGTGTGTACGTCTGCTTCAGTATGTGTGTCTGTCAGTGTGTCTGTGTGTCAGTCAGTATCTGTGTATCTGTGTGTCAGTGTGTGTGCGTCAGGAATGTTTGTGTATGTGTGTGGGTCTCTGTGTATCAGTGTTTGTGTATCTTTGTGTGGGGGTATATGTGAGTCCTTTTGTGCTATGTGTGTATTTGTGTGTTAGTGTGTGTATCTGTGTGTGTGTGTATTCTGTGTCAATGTGCATGAATGAATGTGTGTATTTGTGTGTGTGTCAGTGTGGGTTTATATGTGTGTGTGTATTTGTGTAACTAAGTGTCCTTGTGTGTGTGTCCACAAGTGTCCGTGTGTGTATCTGTGTGTCAGTGTGTGTGTCTGTGTATCTGTGTGTATGTGTATCAGT
>OW240916.1:51589151-51605335 GCA_933207985.1 Pelobates cultripes
GGGAAGAATGAGACACGGGGAGAAAGAGGGGGAATAGAGGGAGGGGGAGAAAGAGACAGAGAGGGAAGAATGAGACACGGGGAGAAAGAGGAGGAATAGAGGGAGGGGGAGAAAGAGACAGAGAGGGAAGAATGAGACACGGGGAGAAAGAGGAGGAATAGAGAGTTGGGGGAGAAAGAGAGGGAAGAATGCCCCCCCTCCCCTGTCCGCAGGCACCGTGTGGGCAGGGGAGGAAGAGAGGACCTGGGAGCTCACCCTGCAGCTCCTCTGGGTCCTTCTTGCTCGAGCACAGAGCGTTGCCGCGGTTACCATGGCAACGTTACTGCTCTTGCGAGAGTCAACTCTAGCCCTGGAGCTACGGGCTAGAGTTCACTCTCAACACTGTAACCCCTATGGATTCCTGGTGGTCGCAGTGGTGAGAGTGAACTCTAGCCCCATAAACACACTGCCCCCACACACACACCATACACATTCACACACTGCCCCCATACACACCATACACATTTACACACATTGCCTCACACACACACACACATACACTGCCCACCCATATACACACAGACCCCCATACACAGCCCCCCATACTAACATTGCCACACACATACACTGCCCACACACTCTACACATTCACACACTACACCCCCACACACACACTGAACCTTTCACACACATTGCACCACTGCTCCTATTCCCTACTACAGCCTCATATCCCAGCAGACCCCAGGTAAGTTGTCAAACTGTTCTTAAACGGTTTGACTACTTACTCTGGAGCAGTAGTGGTTATTGTGCATGGATTATTTCTTTAAATAATCTACAAGTGCCCCAGTAGCCAGCCAGCCAACCCACAGGCTGGCCAGTAGCCAGCCAGTAGCCAGCCCACAGGCCAGTAGCCAGCCCACAGGCCAGTAGCCAGCCCACAGGCCTACAGCAAGCCACAGGCTTACAGCCAGCAAGCCACAGGCTTACAGCCAGCAAGCCATAGCCTGCCAGCCGCAGTCAGCAAGCCCACAGCCTGCCGGCAGTAGCCAGCAAGCCCACAGCCTGCCAGCCGCAGCCAGCAAGCCCACAGACTGCCAGCCAGCAACAGTAATTAAGGTAAGAGGAGCCAACTTGGCTTAGGTATCAGCGAGCTATGTTGTGTTGCTATATTGTGAATAGGAACCAGAGTGTTGGAGAGACCACCCTCCAGGCCCCATTAGACTCTAGCCTCTGCTAGAAATCCCCTCCATGGCCCATTAGCCCTCAATTGTAGTTTCTACTGGGGCCTGGAGGCGACTGTTTCCAGCAGGGGATATCTAATGGACGCTGAGATGGCCTCTGTTAGAAAGACCCCCTTCCAAGCCTTTTAGACTCCATTGTAGTCTCTAATGGGGCTTGGAGGGGATTCTTTCTAACACACCCTCTAAAGGACACTGAGATAGCCTCCGCTAGAAAGACCCCCCTCCATGGCCCATTAGCCCTCAATTGTAGTCTCTACTGGGGCCTCGAAGGGCTTATTGCCCTTTTGTTCCTTGTGTCTAAAGATTGTGTAGGGTGTGGCTGGAGGCGGTGCATGGAGGCGGGACAAGGGTGGCGCTTGCTGCAGAGTATGGGTGGGGCCTGTAAGGGGGCCCTTGATTTATTTTGCCCGGGGGCCCTGAGGGTTCTCAGTCCGCCCCTGCACCCAGACACACACACTGCGCACCCCCCAGACACACAGCACCCCCCAGAGACACAGCACCCCCCAGACACATACAGCACCCTCACTCACACACACAGCACACTCCCACACATATACAGCACACACATATATATATAAAATAACCCTCAGTGAGTTAACAAAGAAAATTAGAAACCTAGAATGTGGCAGCAGATAAAAACACCCTCACACACAGCACCCCTCTTACATACACACACTGCGCCCCTCACACATACAATAAGTCCAAATATATATATATATATACATACACACACACACACACACACTACAGCACCCCTCACACTGCACCACTACACACATTACGCTCCAGATACACACTAGATCCCTTACCCTATATGCACTCTTAATCCTCTACACACACACACACACACTGGGTCATTTACACAGTAGATCTCCTACACACACACACTACATTCCTTGTCAGCAAACACATACAACATTCTCTAAACACACCCTCTCTGCAACCCCTACACACACTACGTCACCTATACACACACACTTCAGCCCGTATGCACACACTCGCTGCATCCCCTATAAAACTATGCCCCCTATACACACACTCTCTACAGCCCCTAGCCACACATATTACACCACAAACACAAATTAAATTGACCTATTTATACAATACCACACCACACTCTACACACACGCAATCCCACAAGCAGGCTCCAAACATATGCACCATGCACTTTCCTGGCCCTATTGTCCTCTGGTATCCCATTTATTGAGACACCAGATACAATTTAAAAGCAAACACAGCGCAAGCATGTTATTAAATTTGCTTGCACTGCGCAGAACAAATTCAGGGCCTTTTTCTAATGCCAGAGCTCTTCAGCAGGGCTCTGGGCATTGAACCAACATGCTCACTTTGAGAGTGGGCGTGTTGTCATTAGTGATGACAAAACACACTCTCTCTGGCCCCGCCCCCTTCTTAGGGGGCCGCTCTGATTGAAAAATGCCCGGGCCTAATTTTTTTCCCAGTCCGGCCCTGTGTGTGTGTGTTTAGCCGTGTGTCTATTAGACATCATGTATGTGTGTTAGTCAGTGTGTATCTATTAGACATTTGGTGTGTGTGTGTGTATTTGGCAGCGTGGTTGTTTGTTGGAGTATGTAGGTATTACATGTATGTAAGTGTGTGTGTAAGCATTAGGAAGTGTAGTGCAGTTTGTATGTGTTGGTTTATGTATGTATTCAGCAGTTTCTATGTGTATATTTCAAGCAGTTTGTATGCATGTATGTTTAAGGCACTTTCTGTGTGTGTGCGTGTGTGTGTGTGTGTATGTATTAGGCAGTGTGTGTGTTTAAATGTATAAAGCAGTTTGTTTGTGGGTTTGTGTATGTATAGGCAGTTCGGTTAGAGTCAAGAATACTCCACACACAAAGTATTTAATCTTTATGAAGAGCTTTATATGTCTGGAGTTTGTCATTTTTTTGACAGTTTATAAAAGTGCTGATTTTAATAGAAATTGGACCTTTTATAATTGAGGGCAGTGTGCATTTTGCATGACAGAGGTCCGCTGTAATAAATCTAACAATAATATGAAGTAACGTGTGTGTTGTCTGTGTGTGATAGGCATAATGGCTGTGCGTGATATGTATGCCATGTATTGACTTTGTCTGTGTGTGATATTTGGGCTGGGTTTATTGGCTGTGTGTGATCTGTAATTAAATCAGATAACAATATTCATGTAGGTTCTTGTGTGAATGCAGGTGTATACTTCTGCATAGTCACATACACAGAGTACCAAAGTCAGATGCACAGAGTTATACATATACACTATCAAATACAGCCACATGCACACAGTCCCAGGTACTTAGTCACATACACACTTACAAGCAGACAGTCACACACAAACAGTTATAGGCACAGTCACACACAAGCACATACTGTAACAGGCAAAAAATTATACACACACATAGTTACAGACAGTCACACACGCACACAGTTACAGACAGACACACACCATTGAAGAAAGACAGTCACACACACCGTTACATGCAGTCACACACATACACACAATTAGACAGACACACAGCTACAGGCAATCACACACACACACACACACACACACAGTTAGAGACTTTTACAGACACACACAGTTACAGGCAGACAGGCACACACAAACAGTTATAGGCACAGTCACACACACACACACACTGTTAGCGCTAGACAGATACACACACAGAGTTGCAGTCAGGCAGTCACACACACACACAATTACTGATTGTCACACACAGTTACAGACACACACACACACACACACACACAGGTAAAGACAGTCACACACAGGTAAAGACAGTCACACACTGTTACAGGCAGACAGTCACACACAGTGTGACGGGCCGGGTCGCAGATGCGATCCCTGCAACTGTGGTAGTTCTGCCACTGATTACAGGCAGTCACACACACTGTTACAGGCACTCTCACACACACAGGGACAGCAAAATGGATCCTTGCCTAGGGTGGCAGAATTCTTTGCACTGGCCCTGCCAACCTCTTGGAGAGTGTTCTTCACTTGGCTGGATGTTGTGAAGGGGATTACCATGAAAAGGATTCTGTGATCATCCACCACTGTTGTTTTCCATGAACATCCAGGCCTTTTTGTGTTGCAGAGATCACCAGTGCGTTCTTTTTTTCTAAGAATGTACCAAACTGTAAATCTGGCCACTTCTAATGTTCCTGCTCTCTCTCTGATGGATTTATTTTTTTTGCTGCCAAGGATGGCCTGTTTCACTTGCATTGAGAGCTCCTTTGACCACATGTTGTGGGTTCACAGCAAAAGCTTCCAAATGTGAATGCCATACCTGGAATCAACTCCAGACCTTTTACCTCATTAATTGATTAGGAAATAACAAAGAAATATCCCACACCTGTCCAGGAAGCAGCTTTTGAGTCAATTGTCCAATTGCTTTTGGTCCCTTGAAAAAGAGGGGGCTATGTATTAAAGAACGGGCTATGTATTAAAGAGCTGTAATTCCTAAACTCCCATGATTCTCTGCTATCTGCTGTAATTAAAAGAATCATGGGAGTTGTAGTTCAGCAACATCTGGGGGGCCGAAGTTTGAGGACCCCTGTGCTAAACCCTTCCTCCAATTTGAACGTGAATACCCACAAATTAAAGCTACGGGTCTGCACTTTAAGCCCAAGTGCATTAATTAACTGTAACTTGAATTTATTTTCGTAAACAGCAGAAATAATAAAACTTGTGTCATTGTCCAAATATTTCAAAATCTAACTTTATATAAAATACTGCAAGTCTACTAAATCATTTTGGTACCAGATGTCAGACATTTATTTAAAAGAAAAAAACTAACATTCTTGGACGTTGCTCTCCTCTTGACAGTGTGCCCTAAGGCGTTAAGACGGCTGCCTTTGCCGCCTTATTGTAGCGCCGGCCCTGGGTTTTACTGTGAGACACAAGACTTGTGCTACCATAAGGCGGCACTGGCGGGACTGGCCCAAGGGGTGCAATTTCAAAGTGAATGGCAGGAGAGCAGCACACAGTGCTCCTTTTCTGCTGTGCAATTCAGGCACAATAGCCGAGCTTTGCAAGCACCTCCGTCTGTTATTCCGTCAGATTTCTGGACGTGTCAGAAATCTCATCCCATGTCATGTCCGAGGCAGCCCAGTCACGTCCGCAGCTGCACCAGACATGATGTGGGTCGAGATTTCTGGAGGAGTCTTACCACACAAAAGCAAAAAATGCCACAGCTAATGCTGCAGCACCAGACGTGATGAGGCTGACTCGGACATGACATTGGATGTGATAGGGGCTGCAAACTCAGGGACCGCCCTGGGCAGTAAAAGCTCTAGCTACGCCACTGCCTTTAGGATTCACTTGCAATATTGTTTCAAAGTAC
This sequence comes from Pelobates cultripes, assembly GCA_933207985.1. Taxonomy (NCBI): domain Eukaryota; kingdom Metazoa; phylum Chordata; class Amphibia; order Anura; family Pelobatidae; genus Pelobates; species Pelobates cultripes. The sequence continues at coordinate 51,594,712 of OW240916.1, forward strand.
TGGCTAAAGAGTAGACCTGTGAATATTTCTCTAGAGTGTTACCTCATAGAAGCCAGTATTTCTGTGTGGTATCTTAAATGACCAAGAAGTCAATTCTTATAAAAAAAATTTAAAAAAATGGGGCCAAATGCAAAGCATTAATCTTGTGTCAAAATATAGAAAATGAAAGTGATACATTCTTCCATTTTATAGTTCATCTACTTTTGGCCTACTCAACACAATGGTTTATTCACCAAAGTAAAAACAGCCACGAATTCAAAGACAATTTCCCATTTAACCCCAAAAATACCAAGCTGAAAACAGACAAGACTTGGTGAATTTTTACTTTTTTAAGTCAGTTATTTTGACCTAAATTTTAAAATTCCCTTCCTAATGAGAGATGTATGTGGCTTGATGTAGGAGATAGGCGTATTTAGTAGCCAGTTCCCAAATTCTGTGTATGAATAAAGCACTATGTAGGTGGTCAGCCATGCACAGACTGTTCTACCTGTACATGCACATTTCACTATTTATATCCAATATACTTTGGCATCTTCTTGACACCTGGTTATTATACGTGGAAAAATTTGATCCCCCCCCAAAAAAAAAATAGTTTTAGTCAAATTGGGCTCATGTGGCATTTAGATTCACTCCAATTTCTTGTTTTAGGACAAACAATTTTTGCCCATTTGATTCACATATCAACGCCTTTAATATTTAATTTTAAATTTAATACTTTGATGTATTTTTCAAATTGTTTAATATTTTTGGATAACTTTTAAAATATTTTTTTCTAAATATTAAAATATCACAAAATATATCATATAAAAAAACAATATATATATATAATATTTTAAAAAAATATTACATAATTTTAAATGTTTATTCAAAAATATTAAATAATTTGAAAAATTTTCAAAAAATATGTTAGAAGAAGTAACCAATACATGGACAAAGAGGAGGAGCAGTTAAAAAAAAACCATATCTTTCTTGATTATATATTTATTAAATATACATTATACAAATAGATGGTTTTTTACTTCTCTTTTTTTGAATCACATTTAATTTGTGAATAAAATCAACATTTAGTGCCTATTATCAATCATTTTCTTTTTAATCAATCATCTTTGACCATCTTTCGTGGACAGAATTGCAAATCACTAAACAAACAAAATGGTTTAATCTATTGTCTGTTTTGTTTGTTTTGATATCCGTCCATATAGTATTCGGGAGTTCTATATTCCAGACAATTTGGCGAACCAACAAAAATTGCGAAGAATTGCTTGAAACTGAATGAAAAGTCTGCTGATTATCTCTGGGGGCTCTGTCACCTTCCTTAAAGGAACTCTACACACATGAGTTAACCATCTCCTTTTTAATACAGTATTAAAAATAAATCATTAACTATAAAGGTAAAAAAGATACTTAACTCAAATGGTCCAATTTGATGCAAATCTGCAGCTGTTCAAGAGTTAAGGATGTTTCTGTGGTTTCTCAGTCTATCCTGGTTCTCGCATTGTTTTTGTTGGGAGTGCTCTGCATATACAATAAGCCTTTGCCTAACATGAATAGACACAAATGGAACTACTTGACATGTTAATACTAATCACAGTTCTTGTTTTGCAGGCTCCTAACAAGAACAGCCTTCCACCTCTCCTAGGGATAAGCAAACACATATATAGACACACACATTCAGACATACAAATGCACACAAGCACATATATCATCACATACACCAGGAACATTTTCTGTAAGCTGTCCTTGTTTATAACATAATTTTCTAATGAAGAAGAATTTATTTCTAAATGCTATCTAGTCCGCTTCCTAATATGCAGCTGCCATTTTGTTTCTACACCTGATGCAATGGTAGTCACACAAACTGAGCTACAACTATTAAAGGAACAATTCAAAGCGCTACGGAATCTGTTGGCGCTATATAAATGGCAATAATAATAATAATAATAATAATTCAGGCACCATAACTTTATCATGTCCATGAAATTGTTATGGTGCTAGGGGGCGCTATTTTACCATAACAGGTTCAACTGTTCATGAACAATTTAACCCCAAACATGTGGGTCATACTCCTGGTTTCTGAAGAGAGTACATATCTAATATAGGTTTGTCTACAGGGAGCAGTCAGCTAACAATATCAGCCTATCAGCAGTGCCCAGTCCGAGGCTTCCTCGAGAAGCTTCTGATACTGCTAGAAGCCAGGAGGGTGAGTTGATGGGAGCCCTATCCACATTGGGGTCAAACTATTCGTAAATGGTTTAACCCCTTAAGGCATAACAGTGCCTAGGTCCTCCGGGCATAATAACAACTTCACATGAAGTTGTTATGGTACCCGGCTTGTTCCTTTAATTTATTGTCTCTACTTGGACATGCTTGCAAAAATGATAGAGAAAGAAAGATACAATGCCTATCTAGTCATTCACACTTAATTAAAGTTATTGTGGGGGGTGGGGTGGGGTAATTGTGACAGCTGCAAATAGTGGCTGCTGACTAGAACTGCATCTCCCCTTGAAGTACCTAGGTTACTTGACACCTGGATTGGAAATGTAACCCCCTCCTCCCAAATTGTAGCATTTTTTTTCTGTCACACTGCACTGCCCCCAACACTCCTTTGTTAGGGTAATTACTCACGTGCACACTCACATTGATACACACAAATACACAAACATTTATACATACACTCACTCACATTCATATACACATACATTCATACACTCACACACACTTTTACTTTGAAAATTACCCCAGAGCTAGGATAAAAAACTTGCAGTTTTGTACTGATGTCACATTCCAGCTCCTAGCATCAGCAGAGGTCAGCAAGGGACTTGGGCAGTTTGTGTATAGAGTTATCCAAGCAGCTCCCTTGCCGTCTGCTCTACAGTCTGCTCAATTAAATTAGATGAGCAGGTACTTGTCATGAGGCATCACTGATAGGCAGGTGACTGTTCCGGCAAGGGGGTGCTCTGTGTACCACCTGGTGCCTGTCACACAGGATGGACAAACTCCAACGACCCCCAGTTAGCACACCACTGCTCCAATTGCTCCAATTAACTTCAGAAAGGCTTAGTGCTGTCAGTCACACAATGCATTTAATTACATAATGTAATGTCACAAACACCTCAGTACAGGATTTGAAACTTGATACAGATAGATAGACAGACAGATACACAGATGGACGGACGGGCAGACAGACAGGCAGGCAGACAGACAGAAAGACATAGGATCACTAAAGTTGCTTTGATCAAAGCAATAGTTCTCAAAATGCAGATGAAATTATTTCATGGAAAAACATTACAATAAATACATAAAGTAAAAATGTAATTTTCCTTTTATGCACATTTACCTGTGCTATTTGTGTTTTTTTTTTTTTATTTGCAGAGATTTAATATTTTCTAATCAAATGCATAATTTTAAACAAAACTATATATTTTGCACAGGTATCATAAAGAGCAGTTTAATTTACGACTTTTTTCTGACCTGTCATGACCAATTATCATAGTGTGTTCACAATGTGGTTTGTTTCAATTTTTTGAATGTTTAATGTTCTATATATTTCGTATGGCTGAAATCTATCCACAGAATGAAACATTGATGACAATACAAAGAAATTGTCCTGTTACAGAAAGATAATTACTCTTGAAAAACTTCATTACAGTTGTATATATAACCTAATCAAGGATCTTGACTGACAAAAAACAAAACAAAAGGTGTATATTTTATTTAATCCTAGTCTAATTTTCTAACTAAACCTCTTGACTTCCAAAAAAATTAAAAAAGATTGTGTGAGATACACATAGAGGTCCATTTACGTTTGAATTTGTAAAATCAGATTTTGGGAAACCATTTGAGCTAATTCAACCAAAATACTTCATGAACGTTACCATTCTGTGTATTTAATAAGTCAAATTTTGAACGAATCATAATTTGCCCTGACCTAGAGCCATTAGGAATTAATCCAAAAATTTTATGTAATGACCAAGAGTTGACTTCTTGGTTATATCCTGAATTGCAGTCCAAATAATTTGGAGACCATTGGTCAAATTGGTAAATTTAAAAAAAAATTGAATAAAAATGAATTTAAAATGGCAATAATGATTGAATGAACTCCGCAACCATCAAAGTTGCACAAGCAATGGCAGGAGGGAACATTTTTATTTTGCCAAATCCATATTGTTAAATGTCTATGTATACTCAGCCTTTGCTTTCTGAAGGAAAAAAAAAAAGTGAAAAAAATAAAAAATAAAGTAAGGAAGAAAACATTATTAACCCCTGACAGAAGAAAAAGTCAATAATGGAATTTAGCCCCTACACTCAGATATTTATGTAAAATGAACACAGCTCCATGTATATATATATATATTGTTGTTTGTTTCTCCTGAAGAAAGCCCAGGACGTGGGCTGAAACGTCGAGATTTTATGGAATAACTGAATAAAGATGATTTTTTTTAACTACAAGACCGTGAGTGCTAGCCTATATTTTAAATATTTATTTATAAATATATATATTGGTCTGTTAATGTTTTCCAGTGCAATAGATGTAATTAAAGGAAATCATTAGGATAAATGGTATTAATTCTGTTTTTTAATAACAAAAAAGAATACAAAATAAAGTGTCAGAATATGTCTGTGGGTGGCCCTATTTCAGGTGATTGAGACATTTTCAATTCCTATAGATTTGGAATTCAAATGTTTTAGGCAAATTTTGAGCAGATACCTCTTGGATAAATGTTCAGAGGCAAAATTGCACATTTTATATTTATCTCTAACGTGTGCATTAGTAAATTTTTGGAACCAATCAGGGATTTTAGAGGCCCAATCAGAATTGTATATCTTATCACTCATCCAGTTGAGATAAGGACTAGAGAAGACTGGGCTCACACATATTACACATATCTCAGGAACCCCACATGATTGGTTAGAAAAAAATACAACACCTTTCCTTAAACTCTCATTTGTAACAGTCATGTCCTTTAGCTATTTATAAGAAAACAATTAGAAAACTATAATGCAACTGCAGAAAAGAACCATGATTACTGGTTTTGTTTACCATATATTTAAGATTACCAGTGCAATAAAGACTCCACAATTTAATAATGGGAAAAAAAGCTAAATTCTATGCCCTTTAAACTCAATGATGTTCTTTATATGCCACCTGGTAAATTGTTATGCAAAATATCTGAAATGTTAATATGTAATGTATGTAATGTTTTAATAGACTAAATTAAACAATATGTTCTTCTTCAGGTGGGAAAAATAAATAAATGTTTATTTTAGTTCATCTTAGCCATTAACAAGTCTAATCAAAGTTAGTACATTTAAGTACGTGTGTATTTTAAATAACATTAAGCTACTCTGACTAATTTGTAGGAGATCTACTTAGATAAAATCTTAGGCCACCTTAGCTTCGCCACCTATTTGCTTAACTGAATTTAATTCATGCAAGTCAATGATCCCTTGTTTGCTCCCATTAATAAATTCATTAGAAGGAAGTTAGTCTCCTGGGGAGAGCAAACGGGCTTCATTCAACTGGTTACAATAGAATAATTTCACATTTACTCCAGAAAATGATAAACAAACCAATCCTCTCCAGCTGTTTAAATCCTGTCTTATTCTCTCTATACAAACCTCATGATTTTGTTGTAAAATAAGGAATGTACACACAGGACAAGAGCTTCCAGTTTCACATAAACTGTGTACCGTAGGATAATTGCTGCCAGAAAATTGGTACTCTTGTTTCACACCTTGTTAGCACTGCAATTAGCTTTCTTTACATTTACTGATTGCTGTTTTGCATACTTGACTTAATTCTATCTTGTTTCAGAGCTTAAAGGGCAGCTTCCTTCCAGCCTAGTTATAAATAATGCAGTTCAGCAGAGTGTGGGCCATTCAAACAGTTTAAGCTTGCAAGAGTTTCATCTTGAAGAAACTGTCCACATGAAGATGTTGACTTTGGTGTTCCTGATTATATTGGTGCAAGAATCCACTTCCAGACCAGCTACCAGTATGGAGGAAAATGCTATTTCACTAGAGGATCCAGAGAAAGTCAGATCTGTGGCCATAAAGAGACTTTTGGAAGTTTTTGGCATTGATGAGCCGCCACATTCTCTGCACAATGTGAAGCAACCCCCTCAGTATATGGTTGACCTATACAACACTGTAGCTGATGAAGATGGAGTTACCAAGGATCCAGATCTTCTGGAGGGGAACACAGTCAGGAGTATTTTTGATAAAAGTGAGTAACAATACTTGACAAATCAGAAATCAGTTATTATCTAGTTTGTTTTTTGTTTTTTTTTGTTTTTTTTTATTAGAATTAAATATAAAACGTTATAAATCCTATGAAATAAATTTTCCTTTTTGACAAATGTTTTTTTTTGGAAGTCATATTTACATTTTTAAACTATTAGATTTCTGTAGAATTTATTTGTGTCTCTAGATTTGTCACGAATTTCATGTAAAGTTGAGGGATGGGTTTCAAGTACCATTCTATGCAAAATAACCTTATTTTTTTATGGAATGGAGGTGGCTTGAAATAGTCTGTTATAATATTGATGTAGCATTTAGTTAGAGAAACATCTTTTCCACATCCGATGATCAAATTTGTGTTATATTTTAAATACTTTGTAATCATTCGTTGGAGGTTCTGTATTTTTTTTTATATATATATATATATTATTGATTTTATTGACTTTTTATTGTTTAAATTATTTCTAATTCTGAAATTACTTTTCAGTTCACAGTGACCAGATGTACTTCCTGTTCAACCTCTCAACTGTGAGCAAAAGTGAAAAAATTCTCACAGCAGAACTGCATCTTTTTAAGCTGAAGCCAAGACCATCAGAGCTTGCTTATTTTAAAAGGCATCATTTCTGCCAGGTAAGAATTGCTTATTTAATAAGGAAAAATTAAAAACCCAAATAGAATTGCTAGAAACAGAATATGTAAAAATATCCCACAAAAAGTTTGTAAATATGTTGTAAGAATTAAAATATGTAGAGACCACACTTACTAAAATTCTAAACATAATTATACCTGTACCTACGTTGAAACTGTTTCATAAGAAAGTACTGCATGGTCCAAAAGGTTATGAAACATTAGAGGAGAACCCTTACAAAAATATGTTTTCCATAGAGGATGGACATCATTTATTAATATTATTAATATTTTGTATGAGCTACTGTGGTATAGCTTTAACAGTATGCGATATTTCACTAAATAGTTTTTTTATAATACATAATTTTGGCCTCAAATTAATATTTTTGGATACATTTTTCAAATTATTTAATATTTTTGGATACATTTTTGAAATAGTTAAATATTTTGTAAAAAATATTTTAAAATTTTTTTATTGAAAGATTTTTTTTAACATTATATATTTTTGATACTCAAATATTTTGAAAAAAAAGTTTATAAAAAAAATGAAATATTTCTAAAATATTTGGGAATTCAAAGTGAAATTCAAATTTTAGACCAAAATAGCCGACCTGGAAAAAATCAGCTATGTTTTTAGGTTTGCTTTTACCGAATTTGAAATTCACAGTGACGCAACAACAATTCCTACTTTAGTCAGCAACTCCTTGTGTATTATATAAAATGGATGTCTGATTAATAATTAAATATTCTAGCTGTAATAATTGGTATTTTCATATTATATTAATTCTCTCCCTGGCAGGTAAATGTTTACTTAATATTAGATAAACAGAAAATGCAGTTGCCACAAGGAAGAAAACTTCTCTCCTCCAAACTTGTTCCTATCCATTCTTCAGGCTGGGAGGTTCTTACAATCACCCAAGCTGTAAGTATTACAATGTATTAGTAAGGATAATTTGCATTAAGTATAAAGAGCCACTGTGTTTTTGTCTGTCTTTACATCTTTGTAGAATACAAAATGTAAACTTGTTAAAGGAAATATAATGCTTATTTCCTCCACTATACCTCCAGATCATGTTATTAGCATTTAACAAAGTTAACAGCACTATATACAAACATACATTTATATATATACTTTTACTTTCCTTCTGCTAAAATGTTCTAATGATCCATAGTTGGGTATTATTGATTGCTGTATTTGTTTTTTTTTTTCTAATTTAATCATTAGGGTTGATTATCGTTACAAATACACGCCTCAAATTAATATTTTTTGGATAAGCTTTTTCAAATGATTTATATTTTTTCCCCCCAAATATAAAAATATCAAAAATATATCATTTATAAAAATGATATATTAATATGTAAAAAAAATATATATAGAAAAATGAAACTATTGAAATATTTTTCAAAATATGAAATAATTTCAAAAGATTATCCAAAAATATTAAACTGGGACCTGAAACAGTTAATATTTGCAATACTGTATTATATGTGCATAATATGTGTATATATTTGCCTAGGTTCGGGCTTGGAATGATGAAGCAAACAATAAAGGTCTCCTAGTAATTGTCCGCAATATTGGAATGCAAAAATTAGACACAAACATAATCCGCTTTGCATCCGGAAAAGACCACCATGAAAGCAAACAGCCAATGCTTGTACTATTTACTGATGATGGAAGAAGAGGTTTTGCCTCTTTGGGCAAACCACAAGGTATTATTTGTATTTATTTTTATTCATTAACTTAGGTCATTAGATTTTTCTTTCAAGGTATATAATGTAATTTTTATTTGATCTATTAACGGTTCTGTAATTCATGATTCTGTGTCCCAGCAGCCCTGGAAAAAAAATCAGTGCCGGCCCCATAAGTCATTGTCACATGTAATATATAAGGCTATGTCTTGCCACCCCAGATGATTGTGATATATAAACACACATATATATATATATATATATATATATATATATTATGACACACACAAGATACATATATATATATATATATATATATATATAAATAAAAAATGAAAAGTGTTTCTATATTACTCAATCATCTGGGGTGGCAAGACATAGCCTTACATATTATTGGTTAATATATTTATATATATATATATATATATATATATATATATATATATATATATATGAATGAAACCAAGAGCACTGCACTCAAATGAACATGCATACATTATAAGGTGTTGCTGAGGCCAATATATACAACATACAAAGTACACAATCCAGCGCACTCACTTATTCACTAAACAATGATTTCAAATCTCACAGATTGTAATAGTTTTATTTAAAAACACCTCACATAGGCAAAAAATAATGGGGGTTTAGTTACATTATATGATCATATATTGCATAAGCCTGCCGCAACGTCAATGTAGCCCATTCTTGAAAGGTCCTACTCTAGCAGCCTATAAGGGCAGTCAATAAGCTGCTAGAGAAGGACCTGCCAAGAATGGGGTACATTGACGTTGTGGCAGGCTTATGCAATACATGATCATATAATGTAACTAAACCCCCATTGAGGGTTTTTTTTTTAAATAAAACTATTACAATCTGCGAGATTTGAAATCATTGTTTAGTGAATAAGCGAATGTGCTGGATTGTGTATTTTGTATGTTATATATATATATATTTGTTTTTCTAATATAAAATATTGGTCCTTTCAGAGTAAAACATTTACTTATACAGTAAGCATATTCCACATGCAGATACTCTCACTGACACACACAAGCTCATTGATACACAGTTTCATAAACAAACAATCTCACCGATATACATAAGCTCATTGAAATAAAAACACAAGCTCACAGATGAACACAAATAGGCTCACTGACAGACAATCTCACTGACATGCACAGACAAGCTTATTGGTATACACACACAAATGTAGTACAGACAAACTCTGACACACACAAGCTTACTATAGACAAGCTCACTGTTACACACACACACACATGCTCACTACAGACAAGCTCACACACATGCTCACTACGGAAACGCTCACTGATAAACACATTTCTACAGACAAGCTCACTGACACACAAACAAGTTCACTCACAGTAGACACACACAAGCTCACTCACTAGCAGGCACATACACACACACAAGAGCTCACTCACTAATAGGCACACACACACACACAAGTTCACTCACAGCAGGCACACACACACAAGTTCACTCACTAGCAGGCACACACACATACACAAGGTCACTCACTAACAGGCACACACACACAAACACACACACACACAAGCTCACTCACTAGCAGGCACACACAAGTTCACTCACTAGCAGGCACACACACACACACACACACACAAGCTTACTCACTAGCAGGAACACACACACACAAGCTCACTCACTAGCAGGCACACACACACATAAGCTCACTCACTAGCAAGGACACACACACACAAACACGACGTTCACTCACTAGCAGGACACACACACAATCACTGTCATGGCTGAAGCTTACCTGGCACTGTCAGATGAAGTCGCCATTTTGTGGCGTCTTCCTTCCAGCAAGGTCAGCAATGTACGTGGGGGCAGATTTTGTGTGCGGGAGGTGTGACTTATTTTCGGGAGGCAGGGCTTGCATGCAGAGGCAGGGCATTTGGAATTTATGTAAATTTGGAAGGGAGACTGACAGATCTCCCTCCGGCCGCACCAGCCCCCAGCTCTTTACTCCCCTCGGACTGAAACAGGCTGGCACAGTCCCAGGGGAAAATACTTAAATTACATTAGCCTG
>OW240916.1:51605435-51621235 GCA_933207985.1 Pelobates cultripes
CAGGCTACCTGGGGATATAGGACTTGAGGGGGTGCCTACTTGTTAAGTGTGTATTTTGGGGTGTTTTCATTATGCATGTCCTGGACCTGAGAGTTAATGTAATTTTGTGTACATTTACTGTAGTCCCCTCCCAGGTCCAGTGGGGAATGCCCCTGGAATATGTAATCAGAAACCCCTTGCATGGGGACTTGCATAAAAGGCCAGTTGTGGCTTCCATTAAAACAGTTCAACTTTACCCTCAACACAGAGCCTCGTCTTGTGATTGTAGGGAACAGCTATACCTGCTCTATTACCACTTTGATTACTGCTTGTGAATACTCTAGCATTACTCATACTAGGGTGAAAAGGACATCTCTGGCGGCGGAAACCCCTCCTCTCGGGGTGGCCGCCACATTTGGTGGCAGAAGTGGGATGGTCCTTTTTCCCCAGAGGAAATGCTAAACGAATGGAGAATCAGTATGACAAGCTGAAAAGACTGACGTTAAAGGATTTATTGGAAAGCCATGGTCGCACAGCCAGCAACCGACCTCGACGGGAATTAATTGTCGAATTAACGGAATTAGAGCGAACAGCTTCAATGGCCAAACCAATTGTCCTGAACACGGAAGAAGACTAAACACTGCGGTCTGTTCGTTTGAGATTGGCGTTGCATGGGCCAAATCCTCCCGCTGTTGAAGCCGAAGCCCAGGAGAAACGTGAATAACAGCTGCAGCTGGCAGAAATACAACGAGCAGAGGGCCCAGCTGTGGTAAATACTACTCCCCCTGCAGAACGTAAAGAGGCGGCTTTCGCAGCATTCAGGCAGTTTCAAGAAGCAGAAGGAGAAATAGATGGCTATCTTGCAGATTTCGAGAGACAGTGTGCGCTGCACAAAGTACCCACGGATGAATGGGTTACCATTCTATCTGGCAAGTAGAGCCGCTAAGGCTTTCTGGGCTATACCTGATGAGGAGATACAACAGTACTACACAGTTAAAGAAGCCTTGATCGCCCGGTATACAGTTACCCTCTAGGCATACCACCAACAATTCTGGGAATCTAAAAAGAAAGGTGGGGATTCTTACACAGAGTGGGCATGCCGCCTACACAGTACGGCCTCCCACTGGGTCGCTGGATGCCAAGCAGTACCGGGACAGGATGTACTACAATTGTTTCTCCTAGAGCACTTCTTAAATTCCCTCCAGCCAGAACTGCGGGAATGGGTCCGTGACCGGTGACCACTCAATTTGCCTGATGCTGCCCGCCTAGCAGACGAGTACACAGACGCCAAGTGGATGGAACAGACCACTGTAAGACCCCCTCCTCACCCAGAGTTCTGGCCTCTGGTTCCCCCATGCCCCACCCACTAGGCCCTCGTGTGGGCGGCCCCAACCTGCACCCCAACCTGCAACATCCCGTGCCCTTGTCGCTCACTGCTTGGAAGTTGAGGCCAACTCTGAGGAATATTTGGGAGAACTGTATGAGGCTGACCCTGTGAAAGCAGCCACCCAGGACTACCGGTGTTGGTAAATGGGCAGTTGGCCCAGGGATTACGTGTCACTGGAGCTACCCTGGCCCTAGTACAGTGACACTTGGTGCGAGATAAGGAGCGTACCAGGCAAACGGTAGTTGTGCGGGTGGCTGGAGGAGCTGTTTTTCACCTACCTACTGCCTGCGTTCACCTTAATTGGGGAGCCAGGTCCGGCATCGTGAATGTAGGGATTATGAACCACTTGCCAGCTGAAGTTTTGTTGGGGTTTGATTTGGGCCCCTTAACCTCCGCTTACATCCCCAGTGAACCTGCTACAGTCAAGCTGGTTACTACTCACCTATAGGCCAGAACTGCAGAAGCCTGCCAAGGAGACCTAGGTAAGAACTGACCAAACCCCGACTGTGACTGTAGACCTTACCCCATTAGCCTGGGACACCCCAGAGGAGTTTGGGAGGGAGACCCGGGAAGACCCGTCATTCCATAAATATAGGGCCAAGGCAGAAACGGAGCAAGGGGGACTAGAGGGTGAGAGGTTTATCTGGGAACAGGATAGATTGTACCGGTTAACTGAAATTTACAACACAGGAGCAGCCCCATCCCAGAGGTGTCAACTGGTGGTTCCCAGGAAGTACCGGTTGGAGCTTCTTCGGATTGGTCACGATATACCCTTAGCAGGGCACCTGGGAGTACATCGCACATCCCATCGAGTGACCCAGAATTTCTTTTGGCCGGGAAAATACTGCAGGATTTGCAACATCTGTCATGGGGTAGGGAAGAGAGGGGATCACCCCAAGGCCCGACTGCTATCCATGCCCATTATTGAAGAACCCTTCAGCCGGACTTCAGTCGACCTAGTAGGGTCCTGTAATGGCTACCCAGGGTAGAGAGGGGTATCTGCCATTGGAGATGTCCTTCCTCTGGGCAAGATGCTGGGCTGTAGGGGAGAGGTGAAGTCCCATCCGCTGGATCCCTGGAGCAATAGAGAGGCAAAACTCTGAAAAGAGCTAGTGATTAAGCTGCAAATTCCCTTTCAACAACGAGACACAGCTACGTTTTGAAGGGTGAAGAAGAACTGACTCCACTGAGCGTTTATTGCTGCTTTTATGCAGGATTTTACAGGTTAGACACGACCCACTGGACCTTGTGGGGCACCGACAACACAGTTACAGCAACCAATCATACACAAGATTACAAAAGAGCACACCCAGCAGTTACAGTGAATTCCTCCCCTCTGCTTAGGAGATAATTGAGTTAATTAACTGTATCTACTCAATTATCTTCAAGCTGAAAAGTTACACTCTTTATATATTTTCATAACTTCTTGATTTTATATCGTATATGCATAAAACTTATGTTATCATAACCCATATAACTTGGGGACAAACATATTCAAAATTCATGAAAATTCATTCAGGGGTTCCAAAGATAGTAAAAAGTCCCTTTGGAACGACGGCAAGCACATTTTCCTGCCCAAAACAGTTCCATAGATTTGGGCTGTGCGGTCGGTCTATTTTACCCTGGAAAAATGACTAAGTCCTATTCAAACAGCTGCAGTGTCGAAGGGGAGTAGAAGGTACCGCGTTCAAATGAATCAAAATGGCTGCCGCCACATGTTCGATTTTCGAATGTCGGCCACTTCGACTACTTCAGCACTTCGGCTGCATCCGAAGTGCCAATTCAAAACTGCAGGTCTTTTCCCAAGGTACTTAAAGGGCCAGAAACACGGCTCCCCCTTGTGGAACACCCCGGCAGACCCAGTTTGATCCTTTTCGGGTCAGCCGGGGGATGTCCGGGCTGCTAGTACGGTATAAGTTCTGTCTGCCTGGACAGTCCGTCTGCATTTCCGTTGTTCTTGCCAGGCCGGTACTGAATAGAAAAGTTATACGGTTGGAGGGCCAAACTCCATCTCAATAACCGCCCATTGTCCCCTGCCACTTGGTTTAGCCAGACCAGGGGATTGTGGTCTGTGATGATGTTAAATTCCTGTCCATACAAATAGGGAGTCAATTTCTTTAGAGCCAGGACTAGGGCCAGGCATTCCTTTTCCACTGCCACATAGCTCACTTCCCGAGGTAATAATTTCCGGCTAATGTACGCGACAGGGTGCTCCCCTCCATCGTCCCCGATCTGACTCAGAACTGCCCCCAGTCCGTACATGGAAGCATCTGTATGGACGACAAAACGTTTGTTAGGGACGGGGGCAGTTAATACAGGAGCGTTGATCAAAGCGTTCTTTAGAGTCTGGAAAGCTGTTTCACAGGCGGGAGACCACAGTACTACTCTGGGTAAATTATTTTTAGTTAAGTCCGTCAGGGGTCTAGCGATAGAGCTGTAGTTGGGCAAAAATTTCCTGTAGTACCCTGAGCTCCCTAGGAAAGCCAGTACCTGGGTCTTGGTGTGGGGTGTGGGCCAATTGGCTTCGGCCTCAATCTTGGCTGGTTCAGGGCGCTGCTTCCCACACCCTACCCGGTGTCCCAGGTATTAGACTTCGGCCATGCCCAAGTGGCATTTCTCCAGTTTCAGAGTCAAGCCTGTGGCCCGAATCTGATCCAGCACGGCCTCTATGTGCTTCAGATGCTCCCCGCATGTCTCGCTATAGATCGCAATGTCATCCAGGTATGCACAATCTAAGTCCTGGAAGCCATCAATGAGTCTATCCACCAAGCGTTGGAAGGTGGCTGGGGCATTCTTCATCCTGAATGGCATAACCCTAAATTGGTATAAGCCAAACGGGGTGACGAAGGCTGACTTGGGGATAGCTTCCTTGGCCAGGGGGATCTGCCAGTATCCTTTGCACAGATCGATAGTGGTCAGGTAATGTCCCCTGGCAATGCGATCTAATATCTCATCCACTCAGGACATCGGATAAGCATCTGTTACTGTACGGTCATTAAGGCGTCTATAGTCAACACAGAACCGGGTGGTCCCATCCTTTTTGGGAACTAGCACTACGGGGGATGCCCAGGGACTGTCAGACGGTTCTATGACCCCCAACCTAAGCATTTCCTGAATCTCCTTCCTCATCCTTCCTTAACTGCCTCTGGGATTCGGTAGGGGGGCTGTCGTAGGGGTGCTTGTCTGGGGGTCTCTACGTTGTGGGTCGCTAGCGTAGTGTACCCTGGCTCGTAGGAGAAGGTCAACTCCTTTTCAGCTAGCAATTGTCTGAGCTGGCCCTTTTCGGCGGGGCTTAATTGCTCCCCTAGCTGAATGGTACTGAGCAAACTACCTGGGGTAGGAGCAGCTAGTAGATCGGGGATAGGTAAACTGTCCGGGTCTTCTATTGCGTGGCTACAGATAACCCCTATATTCTCTGGTCTTTCCTGATACGCCTTCAAAAGGTTAACATGGAAAGTTTTTGTATTCTTTCGTCCTTATCACTAGCAGTTATATAAGTGGTGTCACAAACTTGTGCTACCACCTTGCAAGGACCTTGCCAGGAGGCCTGGAGCTTATTCCCTTTTACTGGTCTAAGCACCAGGACCTTCTGTCCCACCTGGAACATCCTATGTCGGGCCCCCTGGTCTTACCACCGTTTCTGTCTGCTTTGGGCTGCATGGAGGCGATCTCTGGTCATCCGGGCTAACTGTTCCATATGGTCCCACATTTCCAGAACATATGGTTCCATTTCCCCCTCCCAGTGCTCCCGGATGAGGTCGAGGGGTTCCCGTACCCTCCGTCCATACAGCAGCTCAAAGGGGGAAAACCCAGTTGATTCCTGGGGCACCTCTCGATAGGCGAACAAGAGGTGCAGCAGGAATCGCTCCCAGTCTCTGTAGTTGTCCGTAAAGGTCCGGACCAGCTGCTTCAGGGTACCGTTAAAACGCTCACAGAAACTGTTCGTCTGGGAGTGGTAAGGGGAGCTGAGAAGGGGTTTTATATCACAGACCATAACTGTTGGGTTAGATCTGAGGTAAACTGTGTCCCCCTGTCAGATAGGATTTCTTTCAGGAACCCCACTCTGGTGAATATTCCGACTAAGGCACTGGCAACAGTGTCAGCCTGAATATTTGTCAAAGCGACGGCCTCCGGATAACAGGTAGCGTAGTCCACCATGGTAAGAATATATTTCTTACCGGATGGACTGGGGTTAGGTAGAGGTCCCACCAGGTCGACCGCTACCCTGCTAAAGGGTTCCTCAATCACTGGCATGGGCTGCAGTCAAGCTTTAGGGTGGTCCCCCCTCTTTTCTAGTCTCTGGCATACGTCACACGTGCTGCAGTAACGATGCACGACCTTGGAGATTCCCGGCCAAAAGAAGGTCTGGGTGATCCTATAAGCCGTGCGGTTGCCACCCAGGTATCCTGCTAAGGGGATGTTGTGCCCAATACGAAGGAGTTCCAACCTGTATTTCCGGGGTACCATGAGTTGGCGCTTCTGGGATGGGGCACATCCTCTCTTCCTGCCTGTGGTTAGTCTATATAATCGATCTTTGTCCCAAATAAACCTCTCATGTTCATCCCCCCCCATCTCCCTATATTTCTGAAGGAACGGGTCCTCTCTAGTTTCCCTCCCAAATTCCTCAGGGGTGTCCCAAGATAGAGGTCTAGTAGTCACACGGGTCTGGGAACGGGTGGTCACCGGGCAGGCAGTAGCAGGAGTGGTAGGCAAGTAGGCTGAAGTCAGTGGTCCAATATCGATGCCTAGCAGGACTTCTGCGGGTAGATTGTCCATGATGCCCACAGTAGTCTTTCCCGAACCGACTCCCCAGTCGAGGTGAACTCTGGCAGTGGACCGATGGAATACAGCTCCTCCAGCCACCCGGACAGCTACGGTGCGGTTGGACAGGTGTTCTGGTTTGACCAAATGTCGTTGTACCAGATTGATGGTGGCACCTGTGTCCCTGATGCCTTGAGCCACTTGGCCATTTACTTGTACCTCCTGACGGTGCTGCTGGCGATTGTCCGGAGAGGCAGCTTTCACTGGATCTGCCTCATATAGGATATCCAGGCATTCCTCGGTGCCCAGCTCGGTGTCCATGCAGTGAACAGCTGGTGCCCGAGGGGTTGCAGTCTCGGTGGCGGGCGAGGGGCGCCTCCAGTTTGAGGCAGAGGACATCAAAGGGCAGTACTTGGCAATGTGTCCGGTGTTATGGCATTGATGGCACAATGTCTTGGATAAATCCCGAGGATAGTCGTTGGACCCCTGGGGACGGGTAGGCCCTGGGGGTACCAGAGCACGAAACTCCGGCCTGTGGAATAGAGCTGGGGTACGGTACAGTGGCGGATCCAGAGCCTGATCTCGGGAGGGGCACTTGTAGATTATTTAAAGAAATAATCCAGACACAAAAACTACTACAGCTCAGTGTAGTGGTTATGGTGTCAATAGTGCCGGGACCCCCTCCTAGAGTAAGTAGTCAAACCGTTTAAGAACAGTTTGACAACTTACCTGAGGTCTGCTGGGAAATGGGGCGGTAGTAGGGCATAGGAGCAGTGGTGTGTGTGAGTGGTGCAATGTGTAAGGGGTGCAGTGTGTGTGTGTGTGAGGGGGACAGTGTGTGAGCAGTGTGTGTGTGTGAAGGTTGTAGTGTGTGAGTAGGGGGGCAGTGTATGTCAGGGATGCAGTGTATGTGTGGGACAGTATGTGTGTGTAACAGTTGCAGTGTGTGTGTGAGTGTGGGCAATGTGTGTGTATGGGGCGGCAGTGTATGGGGGCAGTGTGTGTGTATGGAGGACAGTGTGTGTGTATGGTGGGCAGTGTGTGTGTATGGTGGGCAGTGTGTGTGTGTATGGGGGGCAGTATGTGTGTATGAGGGCAGTGTGCATGAGGGGCAGTATGTGTGTATGGGGGCAGCATGTGTGTGTATATGGGGGGCAGTATGTGTGTGTATGGGGGCAGTGTGTGTATGGGGGCAGCATGGGGGGCAGGATGTGTGTATGGGGCAGCATGTGTATGGGGGCAGTATATGTGTGGGGGCAGCATGTGTATGGGGGGCAGCATGTAATGGGCAGTATGTGTGTATGGGGGCAAGCATGTGTATGGGGGCAGCATGGGGGGGTGTGTATGTGTGTATGGGGGCAGTATGTGTATGGGGGGGCAGTATTGGGGCTATGTGTGTGTGTGTGTGTGTGTGTGTTAAGGGTAGGGGGGGCTTTTTTAAATAATATATATCTTTATTTATTTAATAAAAAACAAATATTCTATGTCCCCCCTCCCTTCTTACCTTTATTGAGGAGGAGGGGGACATATTTTCATCCCTGGTGGTCCCAGTGGTGATTCCCTGGTGGTCCCAGTGGTGATTCCCTGGTGGTCCCAGTGGTTACAGTGAACTCTAGCCCGTGGTTCCCGGGCTAGAGTTCACTCTCGCGAGATTTGGAGCATTGCCAACGCTCCAAATCTCACGAGAGGAGGACCCGGAGGAGCTGCAGACTGAGCTCCCGGGTCCTCCCTCTCCCTCCCCTGCCGGCTGTCAGCACGGTGCCTGCGGACCGGGGAGGGAGATCTCTGATCTCCCCTCCGGTCCGCAGGCACATTGCAGGGCTGACAGGGGAGGGAGAGGGAGACCGGCGGATTTCTCGGGGGGGGGGGCAATTACCAGTGGTACGGTATTCTATCCGAACTGGTTGGCGAGAAGTACTCTGGCTCACCTTCCGTGTTTCTGCAAACTCATCAGCTAACCGGATGAGGGGGCGGCGGTCTGGCACCCAATCCTGTAAATCCGTGGGTAAACCCCGGAAAAAGTGTTCTAATGAGAAATAGCTGTAGCACTTCTTCTCCAGTGTTGGCTTTGCATCCCTTTACCCAGTATGAGGCAACTCGCTGCAGCCGGCAGGCCTATTCCATGTGGGAATCCGCAGCTCTTTTCTTGGATTCCCAGAACTGGCGGCGATAGGTCTCTGGAGTAAATGCATACCTGGCGAGTAGGGCCTCCTTAACTAGCTGGTATTGGTGGATGTCCTCCGACGGTAGAGCCCAAAAGGTTTCGTTGGTTTTGCCAGATAGCTTTCCGGCCAGTACAGTGACCCATTGGTCGGGGGGTACCTGGTGCAGTGAGCACTGTCGCTCAAAGTCCGTGAGGTACCCATCAATTTCGTCCTCACTTTCAACAAAGGCCTTGAAGGCTGCGAACGGGACCTTCCTTGTAGTTGTGACTGGAAGAGGGGTAGGAGCTGTGGGTACAACAGGCTGTTGGGCCCTTACCATCTGTAGGTTGTACTCCCTCCTCTTTTCAATCTCCTCCTTGATCTCCAGGATGGTCCGGTCAATCCGTTCCTCGGACAGGTTTTGGTACAGTGCTAGCCTCCTCTGGATGAGGAGGAGGATGTCATCCTCCTCACGATTCAGGAGACTCCTCTCAGTGATTTCCATGGACCGATCCATCTCGTCCAGCTGTAGCAGGTCAGCGATCAGCTCTCTCCTGGGCTTATTACTGGCACTCCGCCCTCGGCTCTCCAGCAGATCCTTCAGTGTCGGTCTTTTCAGTTTGGAATACTGATGCTCCATTCAGTGCTTGCTCTGTGGATGAAAGGACCATCCCACTGCTACCACCAGTGTAACGGCTACCAAGGGGAGAGAGGGGTATCTGCCGTTGGCGACGTCCTTCCTCCGGGCAAGATACTGGGCTGTAGGGGAGAGGTGAAGTCCCATCCGCTGGATCCCTGGAGCAATAGAGAGGCAGAGCTCTGAAAAGAGCTAGTGATTAAACTGCAAATTCCCTTTCAACAACGAGACACAGCTACGTTTTGAAGGGTGAAGAAGAACTGACTCCACTGAGCGTTTATTGCTGCTTTTATGCAGGATTTTACAGGTTAGACACCACCCACTGGCCTTGTGGGGCACCGACAATACAGTTACAGCAACCAATCATACACAAGATCACAATAGAGCACACCCAGTAGTTACAGTGAATTCCTCCCCTCTGCTTAGGAGATAATTGAGTCAAACCGGCCTTTGACCCCAATCCTATTTGCATGATTGCTGCTCAGCACAAGCCCTCCTGTGGATTGATTGCTGCTCGGCACAACTTTTCCTGTCAGGACAGTAAATGCCATTAATCACATTTTTATATGCAGATGAATATGTGACACCGCTACCCAGAAGACACTGTTGCCAGTGCGCTGGTTGGGATCTTCGCCAGAGTAGGTTTTCCGAAAGAAATCCTCTCTGACCAGGCAATGCAATTTACAGCAGGTCTTACCCATCGGTTGTGGAAGGTCTGTGCTATTAAAAGACCACTCTAGGCACCCAGACCACTTCAGCTTAATGAAGTGGTCTGGGTGCCAGGTCCCTCTAGGATTAACCCTTTTTTTTATAAACATGGCAGTTTCAGAGAAACTGCTATGTTTATAAATGGGTTAATCCAGCCTCTAAAGCCTCTAGTGGCTGTCTCATTATAAATGCTTTCCTATGAGACTGGCTGAATCAGGGCCGGACTGGGAAAAAAATTAGGCCCGGGCATTTTTCAATTAGAGCGGCCCCCCAAGAAGGGGGCGGGGCCAGAGAGGGTGTGTTTTGCCATCACTAATGACAAGCACGCCCCCTCTCAAAGTGAGCATGTTGGTTCAATGTGCAGAGCCCCGCTGAAGAGCTCTGGCTTTAGAAAAAGGCCCTGTATTTGTTCTGCGCAGCGCAAGCAAATGTAATAACATGCTTGCACTGTGTTTGCTTTTAAATTGTCTCTGGTGTTTCCACAAGTGGGATACCAAAGGACAAAACGGCCAGGAAAGTGTATGGTGCATGTGTTTGGCGCCTGCTTGTGGGATTGCCTGTGTGTAGAGTGTGGTGTGGTATTGTGTAAATAGGTGTAATATGTGTGGTGTAATATGTGTGGCTATGGGCTGTAGAGAATGCGTGTATAGGGGCATAGTGTTATAGGGGATGTAGCGAGTGTGTGCATACGGGCAATAGTGTGTGTGTATAGGTGATGTAGTGTGTGTAGGGGTTGTAGAGAGGGTGTGTTTAGAGAATGTTGTATGTGTTTCCTTACAAGGAATGTAGTGTGTGTGTAGGTGGTGCACTGTGTGTGTAAGAGATCTAGTGTGTAAAGGACCCAGAGTGTGTATAGAAGATTGTGTGTGTGTGTGCAGAGGATTAAGAGTGCATTTAGGGTAAGGGATCTAGCGTGTATCTGGAGCGTAATGTGTGTAGTGGTGCAGTGTGAGGGGTGCTGTAGTGTGTGTGTGTGTGTATATATATATATATATATATATATATGTATATATGTGTGCTATGTGTGTCCCTCGGTGTGCTGAGTGTGTCTGGGGGTGCTGTGTGTGTCTCTGGGGTGCTATGTGTGTGTCTGGGGGTGCTGTGTGTGTATCTGGAGGTGCTGTGTGTATCTAAAGTGCTGTGTGTGTATCTAGGGTGCTGTGTGTGTGTGTGTGTCTGGGGGTGCTGTGTGTGAGTGTGTCTGGGGGTGCTGTGTGTGTGTGTCTGGGGTGCTGTGTGTGTCTGGGGTGCTGTGTGTGTTTCTGGGGGTGCTGTGTGTGAGTTGGCTGTGTGTGTCTGGGGGTGCTGTGTGTGTCTGGGGTGCTGTGTGTTTCTGGGGTGCAGTGTGTGTCTGGGGGTGCTGTGTGTGAGTTGGCTGTGTGTGTCTGGGGTATGTGTGTGTGTCTGGGGGTGCTGTGTGTGTGTGTCTGGGGGTGCTGTTTGGGAATTAATTTTAAGTATATATATTTTTTTTTATTAATAATTTTTTTTAAAGTTATGTCCCCCCCCTCCCTTCTTACCTTTAGCCTGGGAGGGGGAGGGAGCCATTCTGCCTGGGAGGGGGAGCCTTGAGGGGACCATGCTGCATTCCCTGGTGGTCCAGTGGTGAGAGTGAACTCTAACCTGCAGGTTAGAGTTCACTCTCGCGAGATCTGAGCGTTGCCGCGGCAACGCTCAGAATCCCGCGAGAGGACCCGGCGGAGCTGCTTGTTAGAGCTCCGCCGGGTCCTCCCTCCCTCCCTCACCCAGCCAGCGGCCGCATCTCCCTGTCTGTGGGCCGGTGAGGGAGATCTTTGATCTCCCTCACCGGCCCATGGATTCACATAGCAGGGCCGGCGCTCGGATAGCGCTGGGCCTGCAGGGGCCGGCCGGGGAGATCCCCTGCCGGCCTCGGCCCCACGGCCATCGCGGCCCACCGGGCATTTGCCCGGTATGCCCGATGGCCAGTCCGGGCCTGGGCTGAATGCACGCGCAGCTCCTGCCGCGCATTCGCATTCAGCCGAAGAGGAGGATCGGAGGCGGAGAGGAAGAGGAGAGCTCCCCGCCCGGCGCTGGAATAAAGGTAAGTTTAACCCCTTTCCTCACCATCCAGCCCGGCGGGAGGGGGTCCCTGAGGGTGGGGGCACCCTCAGGGCACTATAGTGCCAGGAAAATGAGTATGTTTTCCTGGCATTATAGTGGTCCTTTAAGCCTCTACTCAGCTCGCCATACCACCCACAGACTAACGGTCTCTGTGAACGATTTAACGGTATCCTCAAACAAATGTTGAGGACCTTTACTGACGAATACAGAGACTGGGAGCGATTCCTGCCTCACCTCTTGTTTGCTTATGGAGAGGTGCCACAGGAATTCACTGGGTTTTCCACTTTCGAGTTGCATTATGAGAGAAGGGTTTGAGGTCCCCTTGATCTCATTAGAGAACACTGGGAGGGGGAAACTGAACACGAGGGGACCCATATCGCATCATATGTGTTGGAACTCTGGGACCGCATGGAGCAGTTGGCTAAGATGGTAAAGGAGAACCTCCAGGCGGCACAGGGGCGACAGAAGATCTGGTAAATTCGGCTTCAACGCACGTTCTGGATGGGCCAAAAGGTCATGGTGCTAAAACCTACCAGGCAGGATAAGTTACAGATGGCATGGCAAGGCCCTTACTGTTATGCTACTAGGGTTTTTAGAATTGGAACTCAACTGCAGCTTGTAGAACTCCTTAATTACAATAGTGAAGAAATGGAGAATCTTTAAATTATCAATACTGTAGCTTTAAGAAAAGAGAGGATTGCTGGCAATTAGAGAATCAAACAAAGTTTTAATGATTGTGATAAACTTGAGTAAAAAGCATATAGGTAATAATTCAATAAGAAGAAATTGCTGGTTAGCAAACAATACAAAGTTCATCAATAAGTATTTCCTCAGAGATGTATTGAATAATATTCTTTAGGTTGTTAGGAATAATCTTCAATAGAAATAGTATACAGGTAGCAGAGAATATTTGCAAAGCAAGAAACAGTTCATAGTGGTTAAGCTTGATGGGAGTTATCCTCAATATAATTAGTGTGTATGCTGCAGAGAGGATTTGAGCAAGCAAGAAACAGTTCATTAATAACTGATATTCCAGATAATGAATTGGAAGTTATACTTAAGGTTAATGTGAGTTCAATACTCCTGGGGGCCAGCACCTTGTATGACATGCACAGCTCAGCTGCACGCTGTGGTGGGAGCTAGGTGGCTTACTCAGCATGACTACATAGCCTACAACTTATAATGTTAAGCGATCTATACATGCCTGTGCCAGTCATTTGCTATTTGCAATAATGGTCATGCTCAGCTAGAATAATGTGCAACTGCCTGATAAACTGGCTGACTAGCCTACGAGCTACTTACGTTTAAAGGCAATATACATAGCTTTTGACTAGCGATTTTCACTTCTATTGCGCCATACCTGTTATTAACTTTCTGGCATGCTCAGTTAATAAAAAAAATGAGGCAATCACTCATAGGAGACGTTAAAATGTGTTAGCATGTTCCCATCCTGTACAAATTACAAATACCGTACATCCCCTCTTCTTTATTCTGTACCCTGTTTAATACTTGCCTCAATAAAAGAAAGATTGACAAAAAAAAAAAAAAAAAAAGGTTAATGTGAGTTGTCCTCCAAGAGATCAGTATTAGAGTCTACTTGTTAAATGGTAAAGTGTCCGTTCTCCAGTAATCCTCTAGCGGATGAAGCATAATCCTTTTATCTTCAAAGCTTTAGGAAGGCTTGTGCGAGAAGCTTGTGGAGCCGGCGTCTATACCCAAAAGTAGGTCCCACAATCACCAAGCGCTTTCTCTCTGGCGCGGTCTCTCTAACTAGTGTCAGAGAACCGCGTCAGAAGGGGGCAGGGCCGGCTTCGCATAGCGGGAATGCCGAACCTGAAGAGATACCGCATGACACAGAGTGGTGGAGCAACTATGTGACACCACATATGTAATTGCCAGTTGTGCTGGCGAAAGGATCCGAAGATCCTTTCACATTAATATGTTAAAGGAGTATCAGGAAAGGCAAAAAAACATAGCTGCAGTCTTCCCCTACCTGAGTTATTGGAGAGGTATCCTCAGATTGACCTCCTTAGCCAGGTAAAGCTAGGGGACCGATTTACATCTGTAGAGAGTGATCAGGTCCGTCAGTTACTAGAAGGAAAGCGACAGACAAGAGCCTAGGTTCACCACTCTAGCCACTCATAGAGTGGAGACCCCAGGGCAAGCCCCACTCAGGCAGCCCCCCTACCATATTCCTGAAGCAGTCCAAGATGGAATAGTGGGGGGAAATACAGGAAATGTTACAACTAGGAGTCATTGAACCCTCAGATAGTCGGTGGGCTTCACCGGTAGTCCTCGTGCCCAAGAAAGATGGAACCACTTGGTTCTGCGTGGACTACTGGCGACTGAACGACAGGACCATGACCGATGCCTACCCGATGCCCCGCGTAGATGAACTATTAGATTGCATAGCCAGGGGACATTATCTGACCACCATCGATCTCTGCTAGGGTTACTGGCAGATTCCCCTGGCCGAATAGGCTATCCCCAAGTTGGCCTCCATCACCCCGTTTGGCACGTACCAGTTTAAGGTTATGCCATTCGGGATGAAGAACGCCCCGGCCACCTTTCAGCACTTGGTGGATAGGCTCCTTGATGGCTTCCAGGATTTTGTCTGTGCGTACCTGGATGACATTGCGATCTCCAGTGAGTCCTGGGAGGAACACTTATGCCTCGTTTCCACTGAGCGGATCCAGGGGCGTTTTAGCCGCGAGGCAAACAAGGCATTTGCCTTGGGCGGCATTTTTCAGGGGGCGGCAAAAAACGCCGCCCCCAAATGCCCTTGCGGCTAACTGACATCCCGGTCGGGCTGGGCGGCTCTGGCTGCTGTGCGGGCGGCTGGCGAGGGAGCTCTTCCCCTGAGTGGTCTGCTCAGCTCCCTCGCGCGCCTCAAAGTGAGGCTGGGAGCCAGAATATGACGTCATATTCCGGCTCCCAGCCTCACTTTGAGGCGCGCGAGGGAGCTGAGCAGACCGCTCAGGGGAAGAGCTCCCTCGCCAGCCGCCCGCCCAGCCCGGCAACCACTGGACCACCAAGGAGGTAATGAACCCCTCCCCCCCAGCACTCCCAAAGGTAAGGAGGTTGGGGGGGGGGTGAATTAAAAAAAATGTGTTAATGTGAGTGAGTGAGTGTGTGTCTGTTAATGTGTGTGTTTTGTTAGTGTGTGTGTGTGTGTGTCTGACTGTGTGAGTGTCTGTTAGTGTGTGTCTGTTAGTGTGTGTCTGTTAGTGTGTATGTGTGTGTCTGACTGTGTGTCAGTGAGTGTGTGTTTGTGTCTGTTAGTGTGTGTGTCTGTTAGTGTGTATGTGTGTGTCTGACTGTGTGTCAGTGAGTGTGTGTTTGTGTCTGTTAGTGTGTGTGTCTGTGAGTGTGTGTGTCAGTGAGTGTGTGTGTCTGTGAGTGTGTGTGTCTGTGAGTGTGTGCCTGTGAGTGTGTGCCTGTGAGTGTGTGTGTGTTTGTTAGTGTGTGTGTGTTTGTTAGTGTGTGTGTGTGAGTTCGTGTGTGTCTGCTAGTGAGTGTGTGTCTGTTAGTGTGTGTCTGACTGTGTTTGTCTGTTAGTGTGTATGTGTGTCTGACTGTGTGTCAGTGAGTGTGTGTCTGCTAGTGAGTGTGTGCCTGCTAGTGAATGTGTGTCTGCTAGTGAGTGTGTCTGCTAGTGAGTGTGTGTCTGCTAGTGAGTGTGTGTCTGCGAGTGTGAGTGTGTGCCTGCGAGTGTGAGTGTGTGCCTGCGAGTATGTGTGCCTGCGGGCAGCACAAAACCAGGATACACTACTGAGCGGATCGGTTCGGGTCGGTACAGTTTGGAAGGTTTAGAATGGTCCAGCCTATTCAGGTGATCGTTTCCACTGCAAGTCAGACCTTCAGGGGCCATGCGGGGTTTAGAAAAAAATGCCTAGCATGTCAACCAATCAATGGATTGTATAGTAGCTCCGCCCTAACCGTACTGTACCATTTATTATGGCCCTACATCTGAAGCAGGACCCTGAAAGGTGCAGTACGGTTCAGTTGTATGGGCCACTTTCATAACGGAAACACTCAAAATAGTGTACCGTACCGAACCGATCCGCTCAGTGGAAACAAGGCATTAGTTCATGTAGGGACA
>OW240916.1:51621335-51661225 GCA_933207985.1 Pelobates cultripes
AAAGAATACCTCTTCATCAATGGCTGCTATGGGAATAAAAGGAGAGGAAGTCGTGGTGTGGCCTCCATCTTCCCCTGACCTCAATCCTATTGAGCATCCTCAAGTAAAAGATCTATGAGGGTGTGAGGCAGTTTACATCCAAACAGCAGCTCTGGGAGGCTATTCTGACATCTTGCAAACAAATTCAAACAAAAACTGTCCAAAACCTCACAAGTTCAATGGATGCAAGACTTGTGAAGCTATCAAATAAGGGCTCCTATGTTAAAATGTAATGTAACCTGTTAAAATGTTTAAAAAGTTAAAATGTTGTTATAAGATTGATTGAAATAGCTTTTGATTTCAGTAAATATGCTGCAAACACAACAAATGATAATTTTCAGTTCTTTACAACCTATAAAGTGTTTTGAAACTTACTGTGCGTAATAATTTGGAACAGTGCATTGTAAGTTTTTAAAAAAAATACTGTTATCATTAGGAGGTTTGTTCAATAAAATTTGAATTGTACTCTTAATAGTTGATAACATGATAATTATGCTGACTTTTTTTTTTTACATCAATTATTTAG
Organism: Pelobates cultripes; assembly: GCA_933207985.1. Classification (NCBI taxonomy): domain Eukaryota; kingdom Metazoa; phylum Chordata; class Amphibia; order Anura; family Pelobatidae; genus Pelobates; species Pelobates cultripes. The sequence continues at coordinate 51,621,901 of OW240916.1, forward strand.
ATAAATTAGAAAAATATCATTTGCATAATAATTTGGAACAGGGTGTAGTTTGATACCAGGGAATGAAAGACTGGGAGAAGGCAGGGTTATCCACTAAACTAATATTTTTTGTGAATGAAAATTTAAATTGCAAAATTTAGGCTACAATAGTCAAGCTGTCTGTTATGCTACTAAGGTTTTTAGAACTGGAACTCAACTGCAGCTTGTAGAACTCCTTAATTACAATAGTGAAGAAACAGACAATCTTCAAATTATCAATACTGTAGCTTTAAGAAAAGAGAGGATTGCTGGCAATTAGAGAATCAAACGAAGTTTTAATAATTGTGATAAACTTAAGTGAAAAGCATTTAGGTAATAATTCAATAAGAAGAAATTGCTGGTTAGCAAACAATACAAAGTTCATCAATAAGTATTTCTTCAGAGATGTATTGAATAATATTCTTTAGGTTGATAGGAATAATCTTCAATAGAAATAGTATGCCGGTAGCAGAGAATATTTGCAAAGCAAGAAACAGTTCATTAATAACTGAGATTCCAGATAATAAATTGGAAGTTATACTTAAGATTAATGTGAGTTGTCCTCCAAGAGATCAGTATTAGAATCCACTTGTTTAATGGTAAAGTGTCCATTCTCCAGTAATCCTCTAGCGGATGAAGCATAATCCTTTTATCTTCAAAGGTTTAGGAAGGCTTGTGAGAGAAGCTTGTGGAGCCGGCGTCTATACCCGGAAGTAGGTCCCACAATCACCAAGCGCTTTCTCTCTGGCGTGGTCTCTCTAAGTAGTGTCAGAGAGCCGCGTCAGAAGGGGGTGGGGCCGGCTCCACATAGCGGGAATGCCGAACCCGGAAGAGATACCGCATGACAGGACCCCCCACCTAAGGAGCACACTCCGGGTGCTGCTACCTTGGTTTCTAAGGGTACCGTTTGTGAAAGGCAGAAATCAACTTCATTGCATGAATATCAGAAGAATTTTCCCAGGTGTTATCTTCAGCTCCATAACCCTTCCATTTAATAAGATATTGTAAGTTACCTCTATGAAATCTTGAGTCAAGAATTTTTTCAATTTCATATTCCATTTCACCTTGAACTTCAATGGGGTCAGGCCTTGACAATTGTTCCCTATGGAAGGGATCAGGGGGAAAAGGCTTTAGAAGGGAAACATGAAAAACAGGATGAAGTTTAAGTGAAGGAGGAAGTTTCAATTTCACAGCATTTTCATTAATAATGAATTCAATTTGAAAAGGTCCAAGGAAAAGAGGACTCAGTTTCTTTGAAGGACGGTTAGTAGAAATGTTTTTTGAAAAGAGCCAAACAGTGTCACCAATTTTATATTTAGGAGGAGCTCTCCTTCTAATATCATAATTCCGTTTATGTAAGATCATAGAACTTTCAAGGTTTTTCTTTAATTGATTAAACAATGAGGACATTTCCATATTTTGAATAGAAACCATCGGATTAGAAGTTGTCTTGGGATCATCAGGGAACAAGGAGGGATGGAATCCCATCAATAATCCGTAAGGAAGGTGATGTTCTGTTTTGGATCTTTGACAAACTGGACATGATTTAACATAAGTTTCAATGGTTTTATCTTGACGAGGCCACCAATATTGTCTAGTTGAGAGTTTAATTGTCTTCTTTATCCCTGGATGTCCAGCAAGAGGAGAATCATGAATTAATTTTAGAAATTTGTTCCGTAGTTTTGAAGGAATATCAATCCTATTTTTGCAATAAAAGATTCCATCTTTTTTGAACAATTTAGGAGTGGAAGGTAATTCAAGTTCTTTGAGAGATAATTGTTTCAGTTCATCCAATATAGTAGTTGTAAATCCAATAATTTTATTGTTTGACAATATTGAGAAGGTTTTCTCTTCTGAAGAAGGATTACGAGGAATTCTGGAAAGAGCATCAGCTTTTTTGTTATTAAACACATCAGAAAAATCTGAATATTGTTTCGGTATTAAAGTTTCTTGACTTAATGGAAGTATAGGAATCTGTGGGAGACAATTGTCCTTACAATAATCTGAGTCAAAGTTGAGAGAGAAGGGAGCCCAATGGATGAAGGGACTATGAATTTGTAACCAGTTGATACCTAAGATGATCGGAAAAAGAGGGGATTTTATAATATCAAAAACAAGAAATTCTGAATGGTTATTGTTGATAGTGGTCAAAATAGGAATAGTTTCATTTTTTATGGGACCAGAGGGGATTAAAGAACCATCAATAACTCTGATAGAGACAAAAGATGCTATTTGCAGACAAGGAATTTTATTGGCTTCAACAAACGAAGAATCTATGAATATCCCCGTAGCTCCAGAATCAATAATGGCCTCAGTCTTGATTCTTTCTTTGTCCCATTGTAAAATTAGAGGTACAGCAAACTGATGAGAGGAAGAAGAGGGAAGGGTTTTCAGAATTGAGGTATTAATTCTAGGCTTAGTTCCCTTAGAGCGTTTTAGAAGAGGACATTCTTGTAAAAGATGGTCATTAGAGGCACAATACATGCAGAGATTTAATTCTCTCCTTCTTATTTTTTCTTCAGTAGACAAAGGTCCCCTAATAAACCCAACTTCCATAGGTTCAATTGGTTGCAAGGGTTTATTAGGCATTCGCAAAGGAGGACTGGGTTTTTCCAAAGTTAATTATTGAGAACGTTCTCAGCTTTACATTCTCTGATTCTTCTATCTATACAGATAGAGAGTTGAATTAATGTATCAAGCGTTGGAGGAAGAGTGGTTCTAGATAATTCATCTTTAACTGTTTACGTAGAGCTATATCATTCCATTGGGTTTCTGAAGCCCATCTTTTGAACTCAGCTATATAATCCTCCACAGGACGATTTCTTTGTTGTAATGATCTAATAGTAAGATCAGCAGTAGCTTGTTTATTAGGGTCCTCATAAAATAATGACATTGCCTTAATAAAATTATCTAAAGAATCCAATATAGGATCTTGATTTTCCAGAAATGAATGTGCCCCTTAAATAGGAAATTATTGAACAGACCTTAATCCTGTTTGTGGGGTAAGCCCTAGGTTTTAGAGTAAACAATAATTTGCATGAATTCAAAAATTCTCTATATTTAGAGCGATCTCCATAACATTTTTCAGGGTTGCAGACAGCAGGGTCACTTGAAGAATGAGTAACTTTATTTTGCAGTTCTCTAATATAAGAAAGAAGTCTCTCATTAGCAATTTGCAAATCCTGCATGCCTTGTGTGAGAATTTCAACTCTATGGGTTAAAGAGGTAATTTGGAAATTCACTTCTGCTGGTTCCATTTTTGGGCTTGGTGATTCTGTTATGCTACTAGGGTTTTTAGAATTGGAACTCAACTGCAGCTTGTAGAAGTTGAACTCCTTAATTACAATAGTGAAGAAACGGAGAATCTTTAAATTATCAATACTGTAGCTTTAAGAAAAGAGAGGATTGCTGGCAATTAGAGAATCAAACAAAGTTTTAATAATTGTGATAAACTTAAGTGAAAAGCATATAGGTAATAATTCAATAAGAAGAAATTGCTGGTTAGCAAACAATACAAAGTTCATCAATAAGTATTTCTTCAGAGATGTATTGAATAATATTCTTTAGGTTGATAGGAATAATCTTCAATAGAAATAGTATGCAGGTAGCAGAGAATATTTGCAAAGCAAGAAACAGTTCATAGTGGTTAAGCTTGATGGGAGTTATCCTCAATATAATTAGTGTGTATGCCGCAGAGAGGATTTGAGCAAGCAAGAAACAGTTCATTAATAACTGAGATTCCAGATAATAAATTGGAAGTTATACTTAAGATTAAAGGACCACTATAGTGCCAGGAAAACATACTCGTTTTCCTGGCACTATAGTGCCCTGAGGGTGCCCCCACCCTCAGGGTCCCCCTCCCGACCGGCTCTGGAAAGGGGAAAGCGGTTTAAACTTACCTTTTTCCAGCGCTGGGCGGGGAGCTCTCCTCCTCCGATCCTCCTTCTCTCTGCCCCGTCGGCTGAATGCGCACGCGAGGCAAGAGCTGCGCGCGCATTCAGCCGGTCACATAGGAAAGCATTCTCAATGCTTTCCTATGGACGCTGGCGTGCTCTCACTGTGAAAATCACAGTGAGAAGCACGCAAGCGCCTCTAGAGGCTGTCAATGAGACAGCCACTAGAGGAAATAGGGGAAGGCTTAACCCATTCATAAACATAGCAGTTTCTCTGAAACTGCTATGTTTATTAAAAAATGGGTTAACCCTAGAAGGACCTGGCACCCAGACCACTTCATTAAGCTGAAGTGGTCTGGGTGCCTAGAGTGGTCCTTTAATGTGAGTTGTCCTCCAAAAGATCAGTATTAGAATCCACTTGTTTAATGGTAAAGTGTCCGTTCTCCAGTAATCCTCTAGCGGATGAAGCATAATCCTTTTATCTTCAAAGGTTTAGGAAGGCTTGTGAGAGAAGCTTGTGGAGCCGGCGTCTATACCCGGAACTAGGTCCCACAATCATCAAGCGCTTTCTCTCTGGCGCGGTCTCTCTAAGTAGTGGCATAGAGCCACGTCAGAAGGGGGCGGGGCCAGCTCCGCATAGCGGGAATGCCGAACCCGGAAGAGATGCCGCATGACACTGTCACTATACCCAAGTTGAATTTTTTTTCAAATCCGCTATTTTGGTTTAAATTGTGCAATTTATATATATTTTTTTTTTTTTTTTTTTAATCTTTATTTTGGTGTGCATGGTGATTAGTACATACAAGCTCTTGGTGCCCCAACAGCAATCCTCGAGCATTTTGTCTAGCATTACATTAGGAGCAATAGAGTAATGAGCACATTTTTATATATTAACAGATTCATAACAGGAACATTCTATCAGATTGTGTATAGGGTATAGTTAGTGGGCATTTAGTCACAAATGCTTACTGTCATGTTGTCTGAGATACGTGAGCATTTTGTGGCGGCTGGTGTAAGTAGTATGGTTCGTTTAACCGCTAGTGCCTCTCATGATGGGTCAGCCGTTCCTCCGTGTAGTTAAGCGTGAAATACATGTATATGCAAGCAAAAATATGCCAAGCTTACTGGTTAGCTAAGCAAATGTATAAGAGTTTAGCAAGATGAGTTTAACACTCCACAGGTACTCATACCTGTACATCAGGTTTCGGAACAGTGAGAGACAACATCTACGCCTGTTCAGTTGCCTGAGTGAACAGAGAATAATCAGCGGAGCGGCGAAGTGGTGTATTATAAGTATGTCTATACTGCCTCTGTGGTAACTGTGAGTGAGAATATATACAGTTAAGTACCTGCTGGGCTGATTAAAGAAAGGTGGAGTATATCTCTGGTCTGAGTGAGTAAATAATAAGCTGCTGCATGGCGTGCCTAACTTAGACTAGGTTCTCAGTAGCTTGGAGGCAACACTAGATGAAGTAACAAAAACCAAAAAAAAAACAAAAAAACAAACAAAGAGAAAGCATCAAACATGTGTGATTGCACTTTGAGTCTTTCCACCCCGGGGGGACCCCCATTCCAGCAAGATGATAGTCAATGGTTTTGTGCCAGGAGACCCGTTTGGGTAACATAATAATGGCAGAATGATCGCCGTGTTAGTTGTAGTGTGAGTCCCCTTGTGGTATACTTGCGGTTCCATCAAGTGCCTGTCTCGTGCAGGAGGTAAGTCCCATTAGCCTCGTTGTTGTTCATGTGCGTCCTGCGCGGTGATCCTAGAGGTTCAGTATGCGGAGCTATGTAGCTGGAGCACTGTCTCCTCTTTGAGTTGAGCATTTGGCGGTGTTTAGGCAGTAGTTTGCAGGTGTCGACCTCCGTCGGTTGCTCGTGGAGCTGTTTGCGTTGGCTTGAGGTGGCTCCGGCTTCTCCGCCCGTTTGGCTTGGCTCTGGGTGGGTCTTTGCAGGTGCCCGGCGGTTCCCATGTGGCTTGTGCCGGCCTGCTGCCACTGTGAGGTGGGTGCGTCCGTCTTCCGTCTGTCGCGGGTGACTCGACATGCGGTCTCCGCCATTTTGATTGCGGCCTGCGAGGTTTGGGGCCCCCCTGCCACAGCTGATGTTGCTGCACACTGACAGGGTTAGGGTGGGGACCGGGATCACCCCCCCGGTCCAGAGGGGGGGGACAGGGCCAGTTCCACCTAGCCTTGTGCTTCTCCCATACCGCTGGTGGGCAGGATAGCAGGGCAGCGGCCGTCCACCCCACTCACCGCCCGAGTGGTCTCCATCGTGGGTGACGGAGAGCACCCCTCCAAGGGACTAGAACTTTGCAGCAAGCCTCTCCTCGGAACCAGGGTGGCTTCTTGCACTGGGTCGCTGCTGTCAGGTAGGTATTGTCGTTTTTGTGCTGAAAAACTGGGAGAGATTGCAGGAGCCACACTATTTTGCGACTGCTCAGCATGGCGGTCCGGCCCCGCCCCCTGCAATTTATATTTTCACTTTTTAAAATTACAAATATTAGTAAAAACCGTTTGGCAAATGTCCAACCCTTCTTACATTTTTATATATATATATATGTGTGTGTGTGTGTAATTTCCAGGTGTATTATGCATGAATATATTATATATTATAAACATAATAATTAATAAAATTATGCTTGTGATATATATATATACACGCACACATATATATATATATATATATATATCTATATATATATATAGTGATGTAATACCATTTGTGCATATGTATGTATGCATAATACTTCCACAAATCACATAGATAAAGCAAAGCTATATATATTTTTTTTAATTCAACATGTCATTTAAAAAACCCCCACAAAAAAACATATATAGACATACAAACAGATTTTTGATTAATGGATACTCACTGGCACATACTGATGCCCAGACATACACACTCACATACACTAATGCACAATGATCCATACTGACACACACATTGACACACACACCCTAAGAATCTTGGAAGTGAACATAAAATACCTGTCACTGCTCACTGAGCCCACCTTGCTCCTTGATCTGTGCTCAGCTCTTGGCTGAAAACGTCTGTAACAAAGAGGACAGTTCACTAGCATATGAAGACTGTGGATTAATATTCAGTTCGGAACATTACAAGCATTCCCCATACAAATGCTTGCTACTAACTAACAGGCCACCCTGACTCTAAATTGAGACTCATTTACCTACCTGCTTTATGGGAATATTCGTGCAAATAAACGCACGAACGCTATATGAACCGTATGCATGGCCGCCATTTCTGGTCTTCCACGTGTTCGCGCCCATTTTAACTCCCGAACAGCGGTGTTTTGCCGCCAAGTGTCTGGAACTAAAATCGGACACTCGGATAGGCGAACACCGCTGAGACCTCCATACCTCCGGGAAATCGTGCTACAGTTACCGAACGACAGGGCGTTTGGTAGAAAGACTTAACAACTTATGGGGATTTCAGCGAACACCAGATTACGTACGGATGGCCAGCCGTTCGGGGTTTTTTACGCACGAACTAAGACCGAGGGCCAGGATTCATGGAACTGTTTTCGGCTACTTTGCCCGTGCGGTCGGTCAAAACTTTCAAGTCCAATATCTCCCGAACGGCTGAACCGAATGAGCTGATTTTTGGATATAGTAGTCCCCCAGAAATAAGCTATCCAAGGATTTGGGGTACGTCGAAACTTTGGGGAAAAACATGTTCATTTTTTATTATGTTATGTGGTTATCTAAGGGGAGGAGATGTACAGGATGTATATTGTGTTCATTGGCTGTACTGTTAATTATGTGGGTGTCTCCCTTGCATGGGCAGAATCATATAAAAGAGAGTGTCTGTCATTAAAGCTTTAGTTCTTCTTGACCCTTCAAAACATAGCCTCGTCTCGTTCTTGAAAGGGGAATCTCTGCCGCATAATCACTAAGCTCTTTTTAGAGCTGTACCTGACTTCTACTTCTGATCCAGCAGAGGGGAATAAGCAACTCCATCACTTTACAGTGACTTGTCGGGAAGAAAAGGATGTCCCCAACGGCTGATACCCTCACTCTAGCTGGGAAGCCGTTACAATGTCCATTCAGCAGAAGGGGAATCCGAAGCACAGAGGTAAATTGTACATTGTGTCCTAAACGGATAGCAAGCCAATGACAGGTAAAAGGAAGGGAAGCTCATTCCCAGCAGCCTGCCTGCAGCTCTATGTCTGCCCCCCTGCTCACTCCTCTCCCTGCCTGCCAGCACTTTACCCACAGGAAGCAAAACGTCAGAAGACCCTCGTGGGCTGCCCTGCTCTGCCTGATTACATGCTTCCTGTGTGTGAAGGCTGTCAGGCAGGCACCAGGACTACCTCCCTCCCCTGCTCCTTATGCTTCACTCGCGAGCAGCATTGAAAGTTTACTTTGGAGTGCCTGCTGCTCGTGAGTGCATAAAGTACAGTGCTGATCTAGAGTTGAGAGGGGACCTTCACTCCTCAGCTCATCAAGCCCCCTACATGACTGTGTGTACTGGGTGGGGGGAGGAGAAGATTCTGCACTGTGTGGCCCCAAGTGCTCCTACCCACCAGGAAATTTCCCGATATCCCGGTGGGCCAGTCCGGCCCTGTCCCAAATACTGGACCTCTGCCATACCAAGGTGGCATTTGTCTGGCTTCAGGGTCAGGCCTGTGGCTTGAATCTGATCCACTACTGTCCCTACATGAACTAATGCCTCGTTTCCACTGAGCGGATCGGTTCGGTACAGTACACTATTTTGAGTGTTTACGTTATGAAAGTGGCCCATACAACTGAACCGTACCGCACCATTCAGGGTCCTGCTTCAGATGTAGGGCCATAAGAAATGGTACAGTACGGTTAGGGCGGAGCTACTATACAATCCATTGATTGGATGACATGCTAGGCATTTTTTCTAAACCCCGCATGGCCCCTGAAGGTCTGACTTGCAGTGGAAACGCTCACCTGAATAGGCTGGACCATTCTAAACCTTCCAAACTGTACCGACCCGAAACGATACGCTCAGTGGAAACGAGGCATAAGTTCCTCCCAGGACTCACTGTAGATCGCAATGTCATCCAGGTACGCACAGACAAAATCCTGGAAGCCATCGAGGAGCCTATCCACCAAGTGCTGAAAGGTTGCTGGGGCATTCTTCATCCCGAATGGCATAACCTTAAGCTGGTACGAGCCAAACAGGGTGATGAAGGCCGACTTGGGGATAGCCTATTCGGCCAGGGGAATCTGCCAGTAACCCTAGCAGAGATCGATGGTGGTCAGATAACGTCCCCTGGCTATGCAATCTAATAGTTCATCTACGCGGGGCATCAGGTAGGCATCGGTCATGGTCCTGTCATTCAGTCGTCAGTAGTCCACGCAGAACCAAGTGGTTCCATCTTTCTTGGGCACGAGGACTACCGGTGAAGCCAACGGACTATCTGAGGGTTCAATGACTCCTAGTTTTAACATTTCCTGTATTTCCCCCCACTATTCCATCTTGGACTGCTTCAGGAATACGGTAGGGGGGGCTGCCTGAGTGGGGCTTGCCCTGGGGTCTCCACTCTATGAGTGGCTAGAGTGGTGAACCTGGGCTCGTCTGTCGCTTGCCTTCTAGTAACTGACGGACCTGATCACTCTCTACAGATGTAGCTTTACCTGGCTGAGGAGGTCAATCTGAGGATACCTCTCCAATAACTCAGGTAGGGGAAGACTGTTGGGGTCGTCTGTGGCTGAGGCACATACAGCAGCTATGTTTTCTTGCCTTTCCTGATACTCCTTTAACATATTAATGTGAAAGGATCTTCGGATCCTTTCGCCAGCACAACTGGCAATTACATACGTGGTGTCACATAGTTGCTCCACCACTCTGTAAGTGTCATGCGGTATCTCTTCCGGGTTCGGCATCCCCGCCCCCTTCTGACGCAGCTCTCTGACACTACTTAGAGAGACCACGCCAGAGAGAAAGCGCTTGGTGATTGTGGGACTTACTTCCGGGTATAGACGCCGGCTCCACAAGCTTCTCGCACAAGCCTTCCTAAACCTTTGAAGATAAAAGGATTATGCTTCATCCGCTAGAGGATTACTGGAGAACGGACACTTTACCATTTAACAAGTAGACTCTAATACTGATCTCTTGGAGGACAACTCACATTAACCTTAAGTATAACTTCCAATTCATTATCTGGAATCTCAGTTATTAATGAACTGGTTCTTGCTTGCTCAAATCCTCTCTGCGGCATACACACTAATTGTATTGAGGATAACTCCCATCAAGCTTAACCACTATGAACTGTTTCTTGCTTTGCAAATATTCTCTGCTACCTGCATACTATTTCTATTGAAGATTATTCCTAACAACCTAAAGAATATTATTCAATACATCTCTGAGGAAATACTTATTGATGAACTTTGTATTGTTTGCTATAACCAGCAATTTCTTCTTATTGAATTATTACCTTTATGCTTTTCCCTGTGAGACCTTGGCAATCTTTTTCTATGGATTTTATGGTGGAACTCCCTCCTTCTCAGAAATATACCACTATACTCGTTGTTGTAGACCGTTTCACGAAAATGTCTCATTTTATTCCCTTAAAAAAGTTACCCTCATCCTCTGAACTTTCCAAAGTCTTCATAGACAATATAATCAAATTACATGGATTCCCTGAAGAAATAATCTCAGACAGAGGTTCCCAATTCACTTCACGATTCTGGAAGGAAATGTGTTCTTCACTTCGAATCCAACGTAAACTCTCTTCTGCATACCATCCTCAAACCAATGGCCAAACCGAACGAGTCAATCAATGTCTGGAACAATACCTTCGTTGTTACTGCACGTATTTACAAGATGATTGGAGTAATTGGTTACCCATGGCTGAATTTGCCTATAATAATTCCATACATTCAAGCAGCAAAATGACTCCATTCTTTTCAAATTATAGATTCCATCCCTTCTTGTTCCCTGATGATCCCAAGGCAACTTCTAATCCGATGGTTTCTATTCAAAACATGGAAATGTCCTCATTGTTCAATCAATTAAAGAAAAACCTTGAAAGTTCTATGATCTTTCATAAACAGAATTATGATATTAAAAGGAGAGCTCCTCCTAAATATAAAATTGGTGACACTGTTTGGCTCTCTTCAAAAAACATTTCTACTAGCCTTCCTTCAAAGAAACTGAGTCCTCTTTTCCTTGGACCTTTTCAAATTGAATCCATTATTAATGAAAATGCTGTGAAATTGAAACTTCCTCCTTCACTTAAACTTCATCCTGTTTTTCATGTTTCCCTTCTAAAGCCTTTTCCCCCTGATCCCTTCCATAGGGAACAATTGTCAAGGCCTGACCCCATTGAAGTTCAAGGTGAAATGGAATATGAAATTGAAAATATTCTTGACTCAAGATTTCATAGAGGTAACTTACAATATCTTATTAAATGGAAGGGTTATGGAGCTGAAGATAACACCTGGGAAAATTCTTCTGATATTCATGCAATGAAGTTGATTTCTGCCTTTCACAAACGATACCCTCAGAAACCAAGCTAGTAGCACCCGGAGTGTGCTCCTTAGGTGGGGGGTCCTGTCATGCGGTATCTCTTCCGGGTTCGGCATTCCCGCTATGCGGAGCCGGCCCCGCCCCCTTCTGACGCGGCTCTCTGACACTACTTAGAGAGACCACGCCAGAGAGAAAGCGCTTGGTGATTGTGGGACCTACTTCCGGGTATAGATGCCGGCTCCACAAGCTTCTCGCACAAGCCTTCCTAAACCTTTGAAGATTAAAGGATTATGTTTCATCCGCTAGAGGATTACTGGAGAACGGACACTTTACCATTTAACAAGTAGACTCTAATACTGATCTCTTGGAGGACAACTCACATTAACCTTAAGTATAACTTCCAATTCATTATCTGGAATCTCAGTTATTAATGTATTGTTTGCTATAACCAGCAATTTCTTCTTATTGAATTATTACCTATATGCTTTTCACTTAAGTTTATCACAATTATTAAAACTTCGTTTGATTCTCTAATTGCCAGCAATCCTCTCTTTTCTTAAAGCTACAGTATTGATAATTTAAAGATTCTCTGTTTCTTCACTATTGTAATTAAGGAGTTCTACAAGCTGCAGTTGAGTTCCAATTCTAAAAACCCTAGTAGCATAACAGTAAGGGCCTTGCCATGCCGTCTGTAACTTATCCTGCCTGGTAGGTTTTAGCACCAGGACCTTTTGGCCCACCCAGAACGTGCGTTGACGCCGAATGTACCAGACCTTCTGTCGCCTCTGTGCCGCCTGGAGGTTCTCCTTTACCATCTTAGCCAACTGCTCCATGCGGTCCCAGAGTTCCAACACATATGATACGATAGGGGTCCCCTCGTGTTCAGTTTCCCCCTCCCAGTGTTCTCTAATGATATCAAGGGGACCACAAACCCTTCTCTCATAAAGCAACTCGAAAGGGGAAAACCCAGTGAATTCCTGTGGCACCTCTCCATAAGCAAACAAGAGGTGAGGCAGGAATCGCTCACAGTCTCTGTATTCGTCAGTAAAGGTCCTCAACATTTGTTTGAGGGTACTGTTAAATCGTTCACAGAGACCGTTAGTCTGTGGGTGGTATGGCGAGCTGAGTAGAGGCTTAAAGGACCACTATAGTGCCAGGAAAACATACTTGTTTTTCTGGCACTATAGTGCCCTGAGGGTGCCCCCACCCTCAGGGACCCCCTCCTGCCGGGCTGGATGGCGAGTAAAGGGGTTAAACTTACCTTTATTCCAGTGCCGGGCGGGTAGCTCTCCGCCTCCGATCCTCCTCTTCGGCTGAATGCGCATGCGTGGCAGGAGCTGCGCGTGCATTCAGCCAGTCTCATAGGAAAGCATTTATAATGCTTTCCTATGGACGCTGGCGTCTTCTCACTGTGATTTTCACAGTGAAAAGCATGCAAACGCCTCTAGCGGCTGTCAATGAGACAGCCACTAGAGGCTTTAGAGGCTGGATTAACCCATTTATAAACATAGCAGTTTCTCTGAAACTGCTATGTTTATAAAAAAAGGGTTAATCCTAGAGGGACCTGGCACCCAGACCACTTCATTAAGCTAAAGTGGTCTGGGTGCCCAGAGTGGTCCTTTAATAGCACAGAGCTTCCACAACTGATGGGTAAGACCTGCTGTAAATTGCATTGCCTGGTCAGAGAGGATTTCTTTTGGAAAACCTACTCTGGCGAAGATCCCAACCAGCGCACTGGCAACAGTGTCTGCCTGGATGTTCAAGAGGGCAATGGCTTCAGGGTAGCGGTGTCACATATTCATCTGCATATAAAAATGTGATTAATGGCATTTACTGTCCTGACAGGAAAAGTTGTTGCGAGCAGCAATCAATCCACAGGAGGGCTTGTGCTGAGCAGCAATCATCAAATAGGAACTTAGTAACTGCCTTTGGGGTCAAAGGCCGGTTACAACCAATCAGATCCAAAGGCAGGGTATTAATGCCCAGTTTTCCTCTTGCTCTGTGCCCTGTTGTGGTTTCCCTTGTGGTTGTCCAAGAGCGCGTTATTGATTGTGGTTTTTCTGGTTATTTGACTTTGGCATTGATATTGATTTCCCTGTTTTCTGGCATCCCTGACCCCTGGCTTTTCCTTATTGTTGTGTCTCTTTCTGTATCCCTTGATCTCGGCTATTTCTGACTATTCTTTGGTTTGTTAGTCCGGCCATTCTAAGGTCCGGTATACGTTACCTATCAGTCCTCTGTGTTACACAATTCTATGTACTGGATCATACTGTAATCCTGACAAGTGTGTAGCATAGTCCACCACGGTAAGTATATACTTCTCACCGGATGGACTGGGTCTCTGTAGGGGCCTGTAACAAACCCCCCCAGTTAACCAGTATAATGGTTGCTTATATATATATATATGTGTGTGTGAACTCAAACTATTTGTTGTTTTGCCTTCAGTAATTGTTTATTTGGGCTCATGGACTTGTAAAAGACTGTTTCTGGCCCTTTAAGTACCTTGGGAAAAGACTTGCAGTTTTGAATTGGCACTTCGGATGCAGCCGCAGTAGTCGAAGTGGCCGCCATTAGAAAATCGAACACGTGGCGGCAGCCATTTTGATTAATTCGAACGCGGTCAGCGGTGTGTGCCGGCAAATCTATGGAACTATTTTCGGCTACCCAATTGCGCGAACACCGCTGACCTGTACCTTCTACTCCCCTTCGACACTGCAGCTGGAGACTAAGTCCTGTTCGAATATTCGAACGCACAAATTCTTTGAGGGTAAAATAGACCGACTGCACAGCCCAAATCTATGGAACTGTTTTGGGCAGAAAAATGTGCTTGCGGTCGGTCCAAAGGGACGTTTTACTATCTTTGGAACCCCTGACTGGATTTTCATGAATGGATATGTTTGTCCCCAAGTTATACTGGTTATGAAAATATAAGTTTAAGCATGTACGGTATAAAGTCAAGAAGTTATGAAAATATATAAAAAGTGTAACTTTTCAGCTTGGAGATAATTGAGTAGATACAGTTAATTAACTCAATTATCTCCTAAGCAGAGGGGAGGAATTCACTGTTACTACTGGGTGTGCTCTATTGTTGTCACGATTCGGGGAACCCAACACGCTGGCACACACACACACACACAGAAAAGGTTCCGTACCGGACCTTAGAGTGGCCGGGCTAAGCACACACAGAATAGTCAGGAGACAAGCCGAGTAAGGGGAACCAGAAGACAGAATAACATGAAACAAGCCGAGGTCAAAGGGTAGGAGAAAATCACAGAGTCAGATAAACAAGCCAGAGAGTACGTAACCAGAACCACAAGATAAGTAGCAATGCTAGTAAGCAAAGACCACAACAGGGCAGGGAGGAACAGGAAAGGTAAGTATTTAAACCATAAGGTTAATTCTGATTGGATAATTTCCAATCAGAATTAACAATCACACGTGGGCAGGGGAGGGCTGGCAGCCTTAGGCCTGGGGGGCAAAACCAGTCAAGTGGCCCATTGCACCACCAAATCAGTTCACCATCCATGCCCACCTTTTCCTGGTTTTATAACGGATATTGATGTTATGCTAATCAGTAGCTCTTTGCCATACCCGCTCCTTCACGGCTCCAGGCACTGCTTGTTGTGAGTGTGAGCCACTGTAAATTAGGGGCAGAGGGCACTTGCACTGCGGTAAAGATGGGGCTGGACAGGAGGAGAGTGCAGTGCAATCAGTGCACTCCCCTCCTGTGGGTCACCAGTAGACTGGTGCACCTGCCCAGGATCAGTGCCGGTGCAAGGATTTTTGCCGCCCTAGACAAAATAAAAATTTGCTGCCCCCCCATGTGACATCACAATGCCCCACCCATATGAACTAACGCCAGTGCTGCACACAGTGTGTGTTTACATTAAAAAGCCTGCAGGGACCAGCTATAGACACCAGAACCACTTCATTAAGCTATAGTGTCCCTTTAATGTGAGGTACATTATAGATTAGTGTCACTAATAATATACTAGATTGCCTACTTACAAGCAGATGAGGATGATGATGGGCTGCAGTTTGGCTCCACTGGTCTGGTGTAGAACAGGATCTCTGGAGGCTGTTTGCAGCTGTGGTCACAAAATTCAATGTTCTGGGAGAATTGGAAGCAGCTCCATTTTTTGGGGCCCCTTACACAGCTCAAGGTCTGGGCCCCAGGGCCTGACGGTGAGTATGCCCATAAGGCCCACTCATAAGTTCCACCCACCCATGAGTTCGCTCACAGGGAGTGGAGTGTGTAGGGATGTGTTATGTGTTATTGTAGAGGATCTAATATGTGTGCTTATGGTATGTAGTGTTTAGGGTTACCAGTTTGTGCAGGTGATGCAGTGTGTTTGTGTGTAGTGGAAGCAGTGTGTATTTGTGTATAAGGGATGTATTATGTGTTTCTGGTTGTGTGTAAGGGATGCATTGTGTGAATTTGTGTTTGTATGCATAAGGGATGCAAGGTGTGTGTCTGTATGTGTGTGCATGAGATGCATTGTGTTTCTGTGTGTATGTAAGAAAAGAAGTGTGTGTGTTTGCATGCGTGTGTACGGGTTTGCATTGTCTGTTTCTGTGTATGTGTGCAAAGGATGCATTGTCTTTGTGTGTAAGGGTTGCATTGTGTGTTTCTCTGTGTGTAAGGGAAGCATGTGTGTTTCTGTGTGTGTAGGGATGCATTTGTGTTTCTGTGTATGTATAGGGATGCATTGTGTGTGTGTGTGCGCGTAGTGTGAAAGAGCTCCCTGTCTTGTCCCCTGTCCTATAGAGCTGTTCGTTCTGTCCCTTAGACCTCTCCCCTGCACCTTAGTGGTCTCTCCTCTCCCCCACCCTCCCCTAGCGGTCTCTTCTCACACTCACCCACCCTCCCTGTGCTCTTCTCACTCCTCCCTCTATGTGTTCTCCTCACACCCCCTGTGTTCGTCTTACCCCCCTCCTCCCTGTGTTCTTCATATTTCCCCCCTTGGTCGTCTTACTCCCCCACCTGTTCTTCTTAACCCCCTTCTTCTTATTGCTCCCCCTTCTTCTTCTTACCCCCCCTTCTTCTTCTTCCTCTTCCTCCCCCTTCTTCTTCTTACTCCCCCCATTTCTTCATACTCACCCTTCTTCTTACCCCCTCTTCTTCTTCTTACTCCCCACTCTTCTTCTTCTTACTCCCAATTTTTCTTACTTCAATTTCTTCTTTTCTTCTTCTTACCCCTCTTTTTCTTATCTCCCTCCTTCTTACTTCCGCCTCTCCTTTCTTATTCCTCTCCTCTTACTCCGCCTCTCCCTTTTTCTTGGCTCCCTCTCCTCTTTCTTACTCCTCTTTCTTTCTTACTCCCTCTTTTTCTTACTCCCTCCTTCTTTCTTCTTACTCCTCCTCTTTCTTCTCTTTTCTTACTTCCCCATCTTTTTCTTACTTCACTTCTTTCTTCTTTTCTACTCCCTCTTTTTTCTTATTCCCTCCTTCTACCTCCCTCCCTCTTCTTACTTCCCTCCTTCTTATTCCCTCCTCTTTCTTATTCCCTTTTTTATCCTCTCCTCTTTCTTATTCCTCTTTCTTATTCCTCTCTTTTATTCTCTTTATCTCTCTCTCTTTCTATCTCCTCTCTCTTGTCTCTTTCTTATTCTCTCTCTTCTACTTTCCTCCTTCCTTCTTTTGATAGAGCTGAAGTGTACTGTTCAAGTGGGAAGGAAGCTACAGTTGCTGGAGTGGGAGTGAGGGTGCATACTTCAGTGTGTACTTTCTGCCGTACACAGGAAACAGAAACTCCGCGCGGAACAGGAGTTTCTGTTTCCTGTAACCGGCCGGACTGACAGGAAGTGCACACTCAGTGTGCACCCTCCTATCACTCCGGCCGGCTGGCCGGCCACCGCGGACCGGAGTGCAGCTCGGCCACGCTACAGGGGAGGGGAGGGGAGAAGCTGCAGCCGCCTGAGGCTCTTAACAGAGCGCTCAGGCGGCTGCAGTATTTAAAGGGCCAGCCCGCAGCGGCCGGCCTTACAGGAATTTAGGGCGGCCTGGGGGGCAATTGCCTCCCTGCCCCCCGGCCCAGCCCGCCCCTGCACGTGGGAGATATCTAAACCTCCCACTGTGATTGAGGCACTGTGCCTTTAACGCCGGTCAGGTGACTGACCCCGGCGTGTAATAATTTGGGCGGTCTCCCAGCGTGCAGCGTCATGCATGCTGCTGCTGGGGGACGTGGAGGAAAACGCGGGCGGCATCCGAGGCTGGAAGGATGCCGCTCGCCGAGCCCAGGAGGAGAAGGGGACCGAGGACGGCTGGAGGGTGAGTACCGTGAGCGGAGTGCAGCCTCCCCTCGCAGCCGCCCGCGGGATCCCGACATTACCCCCCCCTCGAAGACCGCCCAGAGGGCGGGAAGCAGAAGGCTTCAAAGGAAACCGGGCATGAAAGGAGTGGACCAAAGAGGGAGCGTGCATATCAGAGCTCGAAACCCAAGACCTCTCCTAAGGGCAGTACCCCTTCCAATCCACCAAATATTGCAGCCGACCCCTAGAAACACGAGAGTCGAGAAGGGCAGCCACCTCGTACACGTCGCTAGAGACAGCGCGAGGGGAAACGGGCCGCCCAAGGGGACAAGAGAACCGGTTACACAGCAAGGGCTTCAAAAGCGAGACGTGAAATGTGTTCGGGATACGCATGGAAGGAGGCAGGTCAAGGGAGTAGGAAACGGGGTTAACCCTACGTAACACCTTGTAGGGACCAAGAAATATGGGAACAAATTTCATCGAGGGAACCTTGAGACGGAGGTTCCTGGAGGACAACCATACCCTATCACCCGGAACATAAGAAGGGGCCACAACCCTACGGCGATCAGCAAACTTTTTCTGAACAGCTGCTGAACGAGACAGCGCAACATGGACCTGATCCCACGTCTTCTGCAAAGAGGCGAGGTGCTGGTCCAAGATGGGCATTCCCTTGTCGGAGAACGCACTGGGAAGGACAGAAGGCCGAAACCCATAAGCAACCTCAAAAGGACTTAAGCCAGTAGACGAATGAGACACCGTATTCCTGGCAAATTCAGCCCACGGAAGGAGGCGAGACCAGTCATCCTGGTGCGCATTAGTGAAGCAGCGCAAATACAATTCCACAGACTGATTAGCACGTTCGGCCACACCATTAGATTGCGGGTGATAGGAGGAAGAAAACGACAAGGACACCCCCATCTCAGCACAAAAGCCCCTCCAAAACCGAGAGACAAATTGAGGACCCCTGTCAGATACGATATCCTGAGGTACCCCATGCAAGCGGAACACTTCTTTGGCAAACACCTGAGCTAACTGAACCGCAGAAGGCAGTTTCTTAAGCGGAATAAAGTGCGCCATTTTAGAGAACCTATCCGTCACAGTCAGTATCACCGTCTGACCATCAGAAAGAGGAAGGTCTACAATGAAATCCATGGATAAGTGGGTCCATGGTTTCTTGGGTATAGATAGAGGCATCAGTAAACCCTGGGGTCTCACATTAAGGGACTTACACTGCGTGCAGACCCGACAAGCCTGAACAAAATCCACTACGTCTCGCTTGAGTGAAGGCCACCAGAACTGTTGAAGGAGGCCCTTGTAGGTTTTGGTAACCCCCGGATGACCAGCAGTTTTGGCGGTGTGAAATAATGTTAACAACTTTTTTCTGTCATTTGCTTCAACGTATAGTTTACCAACCGGCGTCTCAGGGGGTGCTTGGGTTTGGTATGTCTTAATACTATCAAGGAAAGGTGACGAAACAACCAAATGGGTAGCAGCTATTATCTGAGATGCAGGTACAATAGGTTCAGGAGTCAGGTTAACAAATTCTACTGGTTCATGCTGTCGAGAGATAGCGTCAGCTTTGGCATTACGGCATCCAGGTCTATAGGTAATAACATATTGGAAGCGTGAGAGAAATAGAGGCCATCTAGCCTGCCAGGCAGATAACCTTCTAGCATCAGCTATATAGGAGAGGTTCTTATGATCTGTTATAACCATAATTTTGTGTCTAGAACCCTCTAATAAGTACCTCCATTCCTTAAAAGCTAACACAATAGCTAATAGTTCCCTGTTCCCAACATCATAATTCTTCTCTGGATCAGACAACCTTTTAGAAAAATAACAACAGGGATGGAGGGGTTTGTCATACGACAACCTCTGTGACAGTACTGCTCCCACACCCAACTCTGAAGCGTCTACTTCCAACAAAGGGAAGAGAAGGATCAGGGTGGTGCAGCACTGGAGCAGAGGCAAATGCCTTCTTGAGAGTTTCGAAGGCCTTAAGGGCTTCAGGAGTCCAAACCCTAGGGTGTAGACCTTTTTTTGTCAGCTTCGTTATAGGAGAGATAAATGGTGAAAAGTTTTTTTTATAAATTTCCTATAATAGTTGGCAAATCCTATAAAACGCTGGATAGCCTTCAGTCCTTGGGGAAGTGGCCAGGACAGTATGGCTTCCAATTTAGCAGGATCCATACTGAAACCCTGTTCAGTAATGACATATCCTAGGAATTGCACTGGTCTGATCGAGGTCTGATCGAATAAACATTTTTCTAACTTACAGTAGAGTCCGTTCTGTAATAGCCTTTTGAGCACCATCCTAACATGGTTATGGTGTGACTTCAAATCAGGAGAATACACAAGTATGTCGTCAAGGTACACCACGGCACAGACATGCAATAGATCCCTAAGGACATCATTTATGAGGTCCTGAAACACGGCAGGAGCATTACACAGTCCAAAAGGCATGACCAGATATTCGTAATGCCCACTGCGTGTGTTGAACGCTGTCTTCCACTCGTCATTCTCCTTTATACGGACAAGGTTATAAGCCCCCCTGAGGTCTAATTTGGTGAAGAATTTAGAACCTTTAACACGATCAAACAACTCAGTGATGAGGGGGATAGTGTAGGTGTTTTTAACCGTTATATTGTTCAGACCCCTGTAGTCTATACATGGCCTCAAATCGCCCTCCTTCTTTGCCACAAAGAAGAAACCAGCACCAGCAGGAGTGGAGGACCTTCTAATAAAACCTTTACTTAAGGATTCCCGTATGTACTCCTCCATGATCTGGTTTTCTTTCTCAGAAAGAGGGTAGACCTTTTCCCTAGGAGGCATAGTACCCGGTAAGAGGTTTATGGCACAATCATACTCACGATGTGGAGGTAGCTTATCTGCCTCCCTTTTTTCAAAAACCAAGGCAAGGTCTGCATATACAGAAGGGACAGAAACCGAGAGTGGTTTACCCGTGGGCATGTTGAGTAAACAAACAGGACGTACATGAGCCATACAGTCTCGTTGACAAGATTCCCCCCAGGAGAGTATATCTAAACAACCCCAATCAAGAACAGGGTTGTGTTTAACTAACCAGGGAAAACCCAGAACGATGGAGGCTGTAGGGGAGTCAATTATTGGAAAGGTTAACTTTTCCATGTGCAAAACACCCACAGACATAACTATTTCCTGGGTTTCATGGGTCACCAGAGGTTTCTCCAGTGGTCTACCATTTATGGCCTCAACGGCCAAGCGTGTATCCTTTCGGATCAAATTCAGGGCTGCGGTTTTGGCAAAGGTCTCATCCATAAGGTTGTCTGCCGCACCTGAATCGATCAGGGCTTTGGTTGTTATAGTGGTTTTATTTACCAAAAGAGAAACCGTAATAAACGGTCTGGAGATGGACACATGAGGGGACAAAGTCATAACACCCGAGGCCGACCCCTCTCTAGGCCTTAGGTGCTGCAGTTTCCCTGTACTTTAGGGCAGGCATTACAGTGGTGCCCCCTCTTCCCACAATAAAGGCATAACCCCTCCCTTCTACGGTACGCTCTTTCGGCCTCAGTTAACCCCGTAGCACCCAACTGCATGGGTTCAGGGGATGGTTGCCTAGGAGCGGGTAACGCTAGCAGTGCAATACTGGGTAGAGCAGGTAACACCCGTGTATCCAGCCGTCTTTGACTACGCCTCTTTCTAATACGGTTATCGATAAGAATCATATAGTCTATAACATCATCTAGAAGAACAGGCAATTCCCTGGATGCGATTTCATCCAGTATATAAGCGGCCAAACCCTCCTGAAAGGCTGTTATGAGGGCGTCATTATTCCAAACCACTTCAACTGCTAGAGTGCGGAATTCGATAGTGTAATCCGCCACAGATCTGTTACCCTGTCAGACCCTAAGCAGAGCCTTGCCAGCAGAAGCAACCCTACCGGGTTGATCAAACGTGCGTCTGAAAGCTGTCAGAAAATCTGCAAAGGACATAGGAGACGTATTTTCCCAAATGGGGTTGGCCCATGCTAAAGCTCTCCCGGACAAGTGGTTTATCAAAAAGGCAATTTTAGATCTGTCAGTGGGATAGGAACGTGGATTCATCACCAAATGGATGTCGATTTGGTTGAGGAAACCACGACACAATGCTGGGTCACCGCTGTAGCGCTGTGGCGGCGTCATGTGAACTACATGAGCGGGAACAGGTACTGGAGTGGGAATGGGTTCGGGCACAGCAGCAGCAGCCTCCTGAACGGTAGGTTGCAAGTGTGCAGTACGAGCCAGTATGGTTTGCAAAGCTTGAGCAAACTGATCCATACGGTGGTCCAAGCCATCCATTCTAGCCTCTTGATTAACTAGGAGCTGTGGTATGTCAGCAGGTTCCATTATGGCCCTGTTGTAATGTCACGATTTGGGGAATCCAACACGCTGGCACACACACACACACACACAGACACAGAAAAGGTGCAGTACCGGACCTTAGAGTGGCCGGGCTAAGCACACACAGAATAGTCAGGAGACAAGCCGAGTAAGGGGAACCAGAAGACAGAATAACGTGAAACAAGCCAAGGTCAAAGGGTAGGAGAAAATCACAGAGTCAGATAAACAAGCCAGAGAGTATGTAACCAGAACCACAAGATAAGTAGCAATACTAGTAAGCAAAGACCACAACAGGGCAGGGAGGAACAGGAAAGGTAAGTATTTAAACCATAAGGTTAATTCTGATTGGATAATTTCCAATCAGAATTAACAATCACACGTGGGAGATATCTAAACCTAAACTCCCGGCGTGTAATAATTTGGGCGGTCTCCCAGTGTGCAGCATCATGCATGCTGCCGCTGGGGGACGTGGAGGAAAACGCGGGCGGCATCCGAGGCTGGAAGGATGCCGCTCGCCGAGCCCAGGAGGAAGAGGGCACCACGGACGGCTGGAGGGTGAGTAACGCGAGCGGAGTGCAGCCTCCCCTCGCAGCCGCCCGCGGGATCCCGACAATCTTGTAATGATCTTGTGTAATCTTGTGTATGATTGGTTGCTGTAACTGTATTGTCGGTGCCCCACAAGGTCCAGTGGGTGGTGTCTAACCTGTAAAATACTGCATAAAAGCAGCAATAAACGCTCAGTGGAGTCAGTTCTTCTTCACCCTTCAAAACGTAGCTGTGTCTCGTTGTTGAAAGGGAATTTGCAGCTTAATCACTAGCTCTTTTCAGAGCTCTGCCTCTCTATTGCTCCAGGGATCCAGCAGATGGGACTTCACCTCTCCCCTAGAGCCCAGTATCTTGCCCGGAGGAAGGACGTCGCCAACGGCAGATACCCCTCTCTACCCTGGGTAGCCATTACAGGGCCCTACTAGGTCGACTGCTATCCGGCTGAAGGGTTTTTCAATAATGGGCATGGATAGCAGTTGGGCCTTGGGGTGATCCCCTCTCTTCCCTACCCCGTGACAGATGTTGCAAATCCTGCAGTATTTTCCCGGCCAAAAGAAATTCTGGGTTACTCGATGGGATGTGCGATGTACTCCCAGGTGCCCTGCTTAGGGTATATCATGACCAATCCGAAGAAGCTCCAACCGGTACTTCCTGGGAACCACCAATTGACGCCTCTGGGATGGGGCTGCTCCTGTGTTGTGAGTTTCAGTTAACCGGTACAATCTATCCTGTTCCCAGATAAACCTCTCTCCCTCTAGTCCCCCTTGCTCCGTTTCTGCCTTGGCCCTATATTTATGGAGTGACGGGTCTTCCCGGGTCTCCCTCCCAAACTCCTCTGGGGTGTCCCAGGCTAATGGGGTAAGGTCTACAGTTACAGTCGGGGTTTGGTCAGTTCTTACCTGGGTCTCCCTGGCAGGTGAGCTGGCTTTTGCTGTTCTGGCCTGTAGGTGAGTAGTAACCAGCTTGACTGTAGCAGGTTCACTGGGGATGTAAGCAGAGGTTAAGGGGCCCAAATCAAACCCCAACAAAACTTCAGCTGGCAAGTGGTCCATAATCCCTACATTCACAATGCCGGACCCGGCTCCCCAATTAAGGTGAACGCAGGCAGTAGGTAGGTGAAAAACAGCTCCCCCAGCCACCCGCACAACTACCGTTTGCCTGGTACGCTCCTTATCTCGCACCAAGTGTCGCTGTACTAGGGTCAGGGTAGCTCCAGTGACACGTAATCCCTGGGTCAACTGCCCATTTACCAACACCGGTTGTCCAGGGTGGCTGCACAGGACCAGCCTCATACAGTGCTCCCAAATATTCCTCGGATTTGGCCTCAGCTTCCAAGCAGTGAGCGACCAGGGTACAGGGTGTTGCAGGTTGGGGTACAGGCTGGGGCTGCCCACACGAGGGCCTGGGAGGTTCCAGAGGGCAATTGCTGTGAACATGCCCCCACTTGTAGCAAAAATGGCATCGGATCTTGGGCTGGTTATCTTGAGACCTGGGTGGTCCCTGATAGTGGGTAGGGCCTGGGAGAATCAGAGGCCTGAACTCTGGGTAAGGAGGGGGTCTTACAGTGGTCTGTTCCATCCACTTGGCGTCTGTGTACTCATCTGCTAGGCGGTCAGCATCTGGCAAATTGAGTGGTCGCCGGTCACGGACCCATTCCCACAGTTCTGGTTGGAGGGAATTTAAGAAGTGCTCTAGGAGAAACAATTGTAGTACATCCTGTCCTGGTACTGCTTGGCATCCAGCGACCCAGTGGGAGGCCGTACGGTGTAGGTGGCATGCCCACTCTGTGTAAGAGTCCCCCCCTTTCTTTTTAGATTCCCGGAATTATCAGTGGTACGCCTAGAGGGTAACTGCATACTGGGCGATCAAGGCTTCTTTAACTGTGTAGTACTGTTGTATCTCCTCGTCAGGTATAGCCCAGAAGGCCTTAGCGGCTCTACTTGCCAGATAGAATGGTGACCCATTCATCCGTGGGTACTTTGTGCAGCGCACACTGTCTCTCGAAATCTGCAAGATAGCCATCTATTTCTCCTTCTGCTTCTTGAAACTGCCTGAATGCTGCAAAAGCCGCCTCTTTACGTTCTGCAGGGTGAGTAGTATTTACCACAGCTGGGCTCTCTGCTCGTTGTATTTCTGCCAGCTGCAGCTGTTATTCACGTTTCTCCTGGGCTTCGGCTTCAACAGCGCTGAATACTTGGTTGATAAGGTCCGTGGGAGGATTTGGCCCATGCAACGCCAATCTCAAACGAACGGACCGCAGTGTTTAGTCTTCTTCCGTGTTCAGGACAATTGGTTTGGCCATTGAAGCTGTTCGCTCTAATTCCGTTAATTCGACAATTAATTCCCTTCGAGGTCGGTTGCTGGCTGTGCGACCATGGCTTTCCAATAAATCCTTTAACGTCAGTCTTTTCAGCTTGTCATACTGATTCTCCATTCGTTTAGCATTTCCTCTGGGGAAAAAGGATCATCCCACTTCTGCCACCAAATGTGGCGGCCACCCCGAGAGGAGGGGTTTCCGCCGCCAGAGATGTCCTTTCCCCCTAGTATGAGTAATGCTAGAGTATTCACAAGCAGTAATCCAAGTGGTAATAGAGCAGGTATAGCTGTTCCCTACAATCACAAGACGAGGCTCTGTGTTTAGGGTAAAGTTGAACTGTTTTAATGGAAGCCACAACTGGCCTTTTATGCAAGTCCCCATGCTAGGGGTTTCTTATTACATATTCCAGGGGCATTCCCCACTGGACCTGGGAGGGGACTACAGTAAATGTACACAAAATTTAATTAACTCTCAGGTCCAGGACATGCATAATGAAAACACCCCAAAATACACACTTAACAAGTAGGCACCCCCTCAAGTCCTATATCCCCAGGTAGCCTGGATCTGAACGCTAAACATATCCAGAAAGCACTCACGGACATAGCCGAAATGCCACCGGGGTATAGTTTAGACCGACCGCACACGAGGCGCCTGCCCAAAAGAGTTCCATAGATTCAGGCTGAGCGGTCTCTAACAAAGCTAACTGTTCGTATAGGAGGAGTTAGTCGTGTGCCCCTCATTCAGGTGTTTGTTTCTACCGAACGCCGCTCTTCTTAGTCGAATAAAACCGATCATCCATGGGGGTAGAAGTCTCAGTGGTGTTCGTGCCATCAAGTGCCCAATTTTAGTTCCATTCAATCGACCACCAAACACCGCTGAATGCGTTCGCAAAACCAAGATGGCCGCGGCCTCGAGTTCATCCATACGAATGCCGTCCACCCAGTCGACCGCTTAGAATGTTGATAATTGTGGTTTGTGTAAGAGTGAAGGAGGTCAGGCAGGTCAATGAGCGGCACACAGCTGTTCTGGGTGGTTTGTCCATTAGGTACATAGCTCGGTATACAAACTAAATGGGTCAATCTGTTTGGTGAGGTTTGTATACCGGATCAGTCGAAATAAAACCATAATTCTGGGACAGGAAGATCTGTTACAGTATGTATTTAGCAGTCTCTGTGTGTGTGTATTCAGCAGTCTGTGTGTGTATATATTTAACAATTTGTGTGTGTGTGTGTGTATTCAGCAGTCTGTGTGTATGTATTCAGCAGTCTGTGTATGTGTATTCAGCAGTCTATGTGTATTCAGCAGTATGTCTGTGTGTGTGTATTCAGCAGTTTGTCTGTGTGTGTATTTAGCAGCCTGTGTGTGTGTGTATTCAATAGTCTGTGTGTGTGTATTCAGAAGTCTCTCTGTGTGTGTATTCAGCAGCCTGTGTGTATGTATTATTATTATTGCCATTTATATAACGCCAACCGATTCCATAGCGCTTTATAATATTATGAGAGGGGGGATTTAACTATAAATAGGACAATTACAAAAAACTTACATGAACGATAGGTTGAAGAGGATCCTGCTCAAACGAGCTTACAATCTATAGGAGGTGGGGTGTAAGACAAAATAGGTCAGAATGTATTCAGCAGTATGTGTGTGTGTGTGTGTATTCAGCAGTCTGTGTGTGTGTATTTACTAGCATGTGTGTGTGTATTTAGGAGTCTATGTATGTGTGTATTCAGCAGTCTGTGAGTTTTTCTTTGCGCAGTATGTGTGTAACAGTCTGTGTGTATTCAGCAGGCTGTGTGTGTGTGTGTTTATTCAGCAGTCTGTCTGTCTGTGTACTCAGCAGTCTCTCTGTGTATGTATTTAGCAGTCTGTGTGTATGTATTGTATTTGTTGGAGGTACCAATAAATATAAGCTTAATTTTATCGATAGTTTATATTTTTATTCCTGTGAGTGGCTGCGTAGGCAATGCCCCAGTGCATTAGTTTTCCCGTGGGCCTATTATGCAGTTAAGATGGCCCTGGTATAGGGTATGTGTGTGCTGATCATGCGCCTACAAAATGTAAATGAAAAGACACTTATTTTAGTACCAGGAAGGGGATGAGCTGCAACAGCCACTTCTGGCAAGGAATAAGTTAAAGACTTCTAATGTGCATGCATTTCTCTGTTTCGTTTTTTGTTTTTTTGGGGACGTGTCCCAAGTTTTTATTCTCAAAATCTGGTCACCCTGCCCAGAATGGTAGTCAGATCTCTCCTTGGCTCAGGAAGTTGCTAACCCACATATTAAATGTTATATCCCTAAATATTATGCTATTGCAAGAATTCATCCAGTCGCTGTTTAAAAATCTGTACAAACTCTGATGAAACCACCTCTTCAGGCAGAGAATTCCAATACTTTATTGTTCTTACCGAAAAGAATCCTTTCCTTTTGCCTTAGGCCAGGGGTGCCCAAAAGGTAGATCCCCAGATGTAGAACTACAACACCCATGATGCTTTGCATGCCTTTAGAATGACAAAGCATTATAAAAGTTGTAGTTTTAAAACATCTATCGGTCTACCTTTTGGGCAAAAAACAAGAAAATATAATTAAAAAATCATAGCATGAAAGAGTAAATACAAATAAAAATTGTGACAAAGAAAAATATGGATATTTGAAATGTATTTAGACTGAAGCTATCTCAATGTAGTTGCGTGCAATAAAGATTGACCAAGGAAATTATAGAGCTAATGATTCTCTCAGTACTGCATAGCTCCAGATACAGGGATTCTGCATCAATTATCCTAGAATGCCTTGGAATGTAACACCGTTTCCATGTGGACATAAAGTATCCTTTTAGTCCCAGTGCAATAATACATTTCAAACACTCATACTGAAATGAAAACAGTAAATGCAAGGTTCATCTAGAGGTAATAAATCACTAGCTAAGAAATATAGCCAAATTGTAACACTCTAATAAACCTGTAAAGAAATCGCTGCAGATAGCCGCATTGATCACTTTGGTGTGACTAACCGAATAAGAGACTAAGCTGTAGGTATTGGAAAGAGCATTTTTTTTTTTAGAGAGACAGCGCCCAGAGGCTATTGGCAGTTTAACCACAACCTTGAGGTGTACTGCCTGTAGTGCCAATCAAAGCTTGTACTCCCTCAAGGCACTAACAATATATCACACAATCCCTTGGTTGCTATATTTACCAAAGTATAGAATCTTACTGTAATAGAGCTGAGATGTCCAGAGTGGTGACAGTTGTTTCCCTAAGCATTGAATGACAAGTGAAAACCAAATACACTTTATTGAAATACAAACACAGTATTTATTCAGTTTCAAATGTGAGTTTACCCTCCAGTGGGTGATTAATAGAACATAGACAAGTTCCCTCCCAGGCACCACTCCTTCTTGGTTGATAAGAGTTATTAGGATAAGGTTTGGAGATAATGCAATCTCCCACCCCCAGGTCCTTTCCAGAAAGGATGTCAGGAAATCTGAGCCCCAAAATCCCAACACAGAACACCCACAACCAACACGTCCCTGAACAGCTCACCTCCTCAGCTACCCACTGTCAAATACTGCCTTAATTCCACATATGGTATCCAATCACCGCTTAGTTAAATGTTTGACCGAACCCGACTATGTTCTTAACTGGTGTGTAGTTACATGAAGCTGGCTATGACTTCTGTGCCTCACCCTGGTCTCTACCAGAGTGCTACTGCAATTGGGTGGCTGGTATCCTGGCTGCTCAGGTATGCTGCAACTGCTTGCTAACAGGGGAAGACTTCAGGGATGGTGAGAATAATATTTTTTGTGCTTTTCAGGGTGTTCTGTGACCTGGGTCAGTAGTCTGTATGGAGGAAGCTGGCCAAGCCTCTCCATAAATCCCAGTAACAGGGCTTCCATCACACTTACTTAATAACCGACTGGCCATAGGGGCCATCAGCCATCTGCCAGAAGGGTATATAGTAGGATATTGTTTACCTTAAGGACACATGACATGTGTGACATGTCATGATTCCCTTTTGTTCCAGAAGTTTGGTCCTTAAGGGATTAAAAAATTATGCCCTCCACATTTCAGATTACCAATACATCGGGAATCTATTGACGGAAAAAAACAGATTTCGTGTTCCTGCAAGGAAGCATTGCTATATGTGTGCTTTTCTTGCAGAGTTCATTAAGGTTTTTGTGCACCATATGATAATGCATCTATGGGATATAACTAATAAGAATAAAAAAACAGCAATTACCCACTAGAATTGTAGTGGAGCGTGCAATGACCATAGACTTGCTAAACTAGCTACACACATTACCAAAAGATCTGTCCAGCACTCATCCTGAAAGTCTGTCTCTATTCTTTGTGCCTTTTCCAATTTCATTATGTCCTCCAACAAAAACCTCTCCAACACACCCGGTCTTTATAAAGTCATTTCTGCCACTGCATGATTTTAAAGACAAAAATAGGGAGGCAACCACCATAGTTGGAAGCAAACTGAAAATAAAAAATAATAATTCAAAAGTTAAACATAATCTTTATTAAATTCTACTAATCATATTTTTATAGTAATTGTCAGGTAACAACATGAAACTTGTATGTCAGGGATAACGGGATAGAAGGTCACGGTGATGTCACACCTTGCAACTACATCTGCCAACGCATCTACTGCATCCATTTTCAGCACAATAAAAGGTGATTCATTAGTATTGGGCCCCAGGCCAAACGTTTTCAGCCTTCCCTGGCTGTTTATTATTTTAATGGCTTTTTCTTTTCCTTTTTAACACCATTAAAAAAATAAATAATAAAAAAAAAACGTTATGCATTATGGTTGTCGCTGTTTTGCAATTGTTTGCATTTGAACATGGATAGACCATTATGTACAAATATTTTATATGCCTCACTGACCTGCTTCATAAATACAACACTGTCTCGTGTTAATTTCCATACTTTTTATATACTTATCTTGGGCTACATCTTTGTGTGATGTAGCCGTTCCGTAAAAGACCTTACGCTGTGGCTCATACGAACTGTGAGTCCAATATACAGCGATTTTAAACGTAGAGGTAAGGCTACATTGTGGATAACTAGAATTAACAAAAGCAATAAATATATCCTTTAGATTGTAAGCTCACGGGCAAGGCCCTTTACGTTTTGTATCGGTCTGTCTCTATTGTATTGTTTCTTTCCCCCATTGTACAGCGCTGCAGAATATGTTGGCGCTTTATAAATGCCAGCACTAAATTAATAAATTTGATTTTATTTTTTACATGCAGCATAAAGTAACTGAGCACTGTAATCCCCAATATTGGTGTAATTTTTTGTTATTCTCCTTATTTTGATGCTTTATTTTAATCTATGTAACTTTTATATTAAGATGTGTGTGGGAGACTTTTCCTAGATTAATGAGGAGCTGCTTTCTCCTACACCATGCCCAGCTATTCCCTGTATAGCCAGCTATAGAGGATCCCAGTGTGTCATGTGACCTGCTATCCTGGCTCTGGCCCCGCCCCCTGCCATAACCTGCGCCTTTCCCCGGAGAGTGGAAGTTTGCGCTGCCAATCATCTGCCGAGGGCGGGACTTCCGGCGGAGAGAGAGAGAGTGGGAGAGGAGAGAGAGAGAGAGCCCTGGGCCGACACGGAGTGTGCTGGGAACGGTCATCGAGGCTGAGCCCCAAACATGCCGCACAACTTCAAACCGGGAGACCTGGTCTTCGCCAAAATGAAGGGATACCCTCATTGGCCGGCACGGGTCAGCACAGCACTTCCGGCCGCTATAAATCAGAATGGGAGGGAAAGGGGGTGGGGGGCTCTGGGCACTGTAATGGGGGCTTATGGGAAACTGGGTTAAATAATGCAATGAATTAACTTTGGGATCTCTGGGGTGCTAGTCTGCGCCTCTCATCACCCTCAGCCAGCCAAGTGGATGCCTGAGGTTCATGAGAGCTATAGACCAATGGTAGCCATGACTTGTAGTAGCAATCTAAGGTTGCAGATAGAGGGCAGTAGAGGTATCAGGTGGAAAGCTGTGAAATAGTGTCACAGCATTGGAGCGAGTTATGGGGGTAATTTTATTATTATTATTTTTTTTATTTTTTTTTTATTAATATTTATAAAGCGCCAACAAGTTCTGTAGTGCTGTACAATAGGTGGACTAACAGACGTGCGTTTGCAAGGCGAGCTAGACTCACAGGAACAGAGGATGGGGAATGTATGAAATGAAGGGGTCCGTTACCGAAAGGGACAGTGATTATTTGTATCTGTGTGCTTTAACTATGTTTCATTATGGGACTGTGTAGATAACATTTTTAATTTTCATATTTTTAGATTGATGATGTAAGAGATGGGGCAGTGAAACCTCCACCCAACAAGTATCCAATTTTCTTTTATGGTACCCATGAAACGTAAGTAGTGTATGCTGCTAAATTTTCTTTACAATGTATCATTTTTTTTTTTATTATTGAGGTAGCTACTAAACATTTTGTAAAGAATCCGCCCCCCACTTAATGCTTACTCAACATTCTGTGTTACTATTTTTTTTTTTTTTCCAGGGCTTTTCTTGGTCCAAAGGATCTTTTCTTGTATGAAAAATATAAGGATAAATATGGTAAGCCAAACAAGAGGAAAGGATTTAATGAGGGACTATGGGAGATCCAGAGCAACCCAGACGCCAGCTACAGCCTGCCAGCTCCGGTAAGTCAGTTTTCTCACTGATCCTTAGTCTGCCATCATGTTATTCAGGCCTGGTATGTGATGGAGAGGGCAACAAGAGACGTGAAAGTGAAGACATTTAATAGTGTGCACTGGTAGCAAACAAAGTATACACTGTAAATGAAAGTTTTAAAACAAAGTGCCCTGTTTCCCCCAAAAATTACACATCCCCCGAAAATAAGCCCTTTCTTCTTTTGTAATATAAGCCCCACTCGCTAGTTCGCTAATCTATGTAGAACGTAGATTCGTGGGATTCCATTCGTGAGTAAGTTAATCTATGTTCAAGGAAATTTCCACCGAACATAGACCTGCTTTCTAGCACATGCTTGCTACCGTTTTTCCCTGAAATAAGACCTCCCCTGAAAATAAGCCCTTGTGCGTTTTTTTCGGGGGAAAATGACTATAAGACCCGGTCTTCTTTTCGGGACATAAAAGGGACACTAAAGTCACTAGAACAACTAGCTTAATGTAGTTGTTCTCATGTCTACTGCCTTTCCCTGCAGGCTTTTTAATGTAAACACTGCCTTTTCAGAAAAAAGGCAGTGTTTATATTACTGCCTAGTAACACCACTAGTGGCATCCATTTGCATGGCATGGCATCACTGAACTTTCCTCAGAGATGCATTGATTCAATGCATCTCTATAAGAAGATGCTGGTTGGTGCAGTGTTTTGCTGCACATGCGCAGTAGCCTTCCAATGCTTTCCTATGGGAAATAATCTCTGCCAATGAGGTGGAGGTGGGGCTGAGCCAGGCACGTGCACACCCACGCGGCACTGGGAAAAAAGGTGAATAAATCCTCGTTGTATTCCTGTAATGTAGTGGTCCTTTAACAAACACAGGCACTGATGCAAAGGTAGGTAACTAAGGTTTTCCTTTTGGAGGAGGTGCATAACCCTTGCCCAGGCACCTCCGCCAATGCATGCATTTCATGCTGTCTCTTAGACTGTCAGCCAGTGCGTGCATGATGTTTTGCACTGTCTCCCCCACTCGCCTATTCATATTTGTAAAAGGTGCATGGTGGAGATAAGTAATTTGTAATGTCCCATTAAAAGAAAAAATAAGAAAATTCCCTTTCTTTCTTTTGCTCTTTCAGCTCCCTAATTTAGTTCCTTAACATTACATTCTAAATTGGTATGTGTAAGTTGCTATACCAATTTAGAGAGTAATACCCTAAACTACATAAAAATCAAAATTAAGAAAAACTGTGTAGTAGATCCCTAATTTTCTATTTTTGTAGATGGCAATCCCTTGTAAGAATTCCAAATTAGAGAACCATCTACTATGATTTTAATTCTTTAGCTATATAGATGCGGCCCTCCATCCATTTATAGACCTGTCAGCCTCAGTGGTTATCAACAAAATGCATCAACCACAATAATGAAATAGTAGCAATTCAAAATTAGTCAGTGCAGAGAAGATGGCGTACAGTGGGTAAAAAGACAATTAAACATTAACAAATCAAAACAAACAATGTATAAGCCATGTAGGAATTGTCCACGTAGCAGGGTAAGCATAGAAAACAAAAACTTAAAACGAAAAGTGGTGGGAGGGACAAATGAGGTGTATAAGATATAAATTACACGAAAACAGTGCACATATTTGGGAATTACCAGAAATAGTGCATTGGACTTTATTAATTCAGTTCTTTAGCTGATGAAATGTTCAGTTCATGTATCAAAAAGGTTTCTTCGTGTTTAGCTGCTCAGCTACGAACATTTGGAGCCTTGTATGTCCAGTTTTAATGAATAGGAATGGGTAACTTCAATAAAGTGTCGGATCACTGGCTTATCCAAGATTCAGTCTCTCGAACAGCACACGTTGATGATCTATGCACTTATATTTTCGATTTCATTGATGGCTTATGATGATGTATATTAAACTACAGATCTTACTGTGTGTTTGAGTTATAGGCTATGCATTGCTAAATATTCCCAATGTCCTTTTACTTCTGATCATACAGTTTAGATATTGGTAACAAGCTTGGTGAAAGAGTAGTCAGTGTTGTAGCTGGGCATACAATCTATGTGCAAAGTCTCTGAGTCTGGACTTTTTCTGTTTAATGTGATCAGTGATCTTTGACTGCGAAGAGATGGTATGTTAGTGTCCTGAAGCAAAATTGACCAGTTATTTTTGGCAGAAAGTAGTGTTATATTTGATAGCTGTAACGTGCACGAAGTGTAACAAAAATGACAACAAAAAAAACTGACATTTCATGTGCATGTTCTACAAGCAAGTTGATAGGAAATCTATGGATGTTTGTTTATCTTTGATCTTAAAACCTTGTTCAGCCTATCAAAATGTTATCTTCATTGAGGCGCTATGCCAATGACATAATGTTTGTTATGTGGGCTGAGTGACCAGAAAAAGCAGAAAAACCTTTCGATGTGCAATTTCGCTACTCTTTTACAGCACTAACAAGCTCAGGGATTTTACTTGCTGTGTTTATTCCTCTATTGATTTTTATACTTTGCTGGTGAAATTGTATGCATGAAGTGACACATGTAACTCCTTTCTGACACTGATGTGCTGGCAATGAAGGTAGCACTTCAACATCACAAGGGAAGTGTCCTCAGTAACCATAGATAGCTCCCTCTGCAGACACTGAAATTACACTTCCGTGTTGTCAAATGCAAATATGTCCAAACTTGGTTGGCAATGATAGACTAAGAGCTCTGGACCAAGTCAACCTTTGGAAAAATATGTTGGCTTTTATAAGTATTTCTCTTTTAAATACATTGGGCACTCGTCTACAAAACAAGTGTCCCTTTTGCAAGAGTCAAACCGTTTTGTAATAACTGGCATTAAATGTGTGCCCGACTAAGTCTCAGAATTCTTTTTTTATATTTCTGAATAATCTCTTCCTTTGTAAAAAAGAAAAAAGAAACTGTAAATACCTTGGTTTGTTTTTGCATATATTGGTTGTCTCTCTTCATAAAATAAGTACACTTCGCCCAACAATGTGTTCATGGAATTGCCTCCTCAACAGTAAATTTTTGGGTGAAATGTTTGAATTGCCAAACTCTATGTATGATGTGCTATATGTGATCCCATTCTCACTCTCTCCATTTTCCAACACACAGATCAAGATTATTATTTTTTTCCCAGGTGTGTGATATTTTGTTGCTATGGAATGTTTCTGGTTCATGGAAACACTAGCAATTAATGATGATTAAGCTGCACATGTAACATGTAATTGTAGAGTAAACTGGCTGTTCTTTCTAAGATGTAGCACTCTGTTTTTGCTTTCTCTTGGAGTCCCAAGCATCACAGATAACTTAAGGAAAGTTACTAACTCAAGCACAAGCCAACGATGGGCTTAGAAACATTGATAGACTGCTTGGATACTAACTTTGGTTTTCTTGATGCTCCACCTTGACTGGTGTATCTACATGTCATTTTGTAATTGATTCAAATTAAATTATTTGTCGATGTACATTTACTACTATTATCTATAATAAATTTCCCCTTTCTTGGGGACCTTGAAAATGTTTTATGATCTTCTGGTGTTTTTGCATATGCTGGGAAAACCCTCCCTGATGGTAACATTGCCTCTTGGTGTGCGGTGGCCCGGAGTGTAGTGGAGGTGAGCTATACTTATCTGATGCTGTTCCTGGCATCTCTTTTCATCTCCTGGTGCTTCTCCTGTCAGGAGCCCATTTCAGTGCTGAGCAAATGCAAGAAAACACTGATGTCTGTGGAGGTTTCTGCTAGGAATAGATCGATGTTGATTATTTTTATTTTTTTTAATTTATTTTTTTAGAGCCGATACCTTAATCTGTGAACTTTCAGGCTGATGGCCCATAGTTTCTGTACATTTACCGTATTTAATTCTTCCCCCCCTTCCCATGTCCCAAAGTGTTCCTTACCAACCCCCTTCCCCCATAGTGTTCTTTTACACCCCCCCTTACGTGTTCCTTACCACCATCCCTCCCCCATAGTGTTCCTTACCAACCCCATAGTGTTCCTTACCAACCCCCTAACCCCATAGTGTTCCTTACCATCCCCCCTTCCCCCATAGTGTTCCTTACCAACCCCCTTCTCCTAAAGTGTTCCTTACCACCCGCATAGTGATCCTTACCACCCCCCATCCGTCCCTTAGTGCTCCTCTCTCTCCCCTCCTTGGTCCCCACTCCCCGGTGTGTCTCCTGGTAGCGTGGCCAAGCAGAGTTGTGTGCAGTGAGCACTTCCTTTCAGGCTGGCCGGGTACAGGAAACATAAGGTTCCTGTACCATGGTGCACACTGCTCCGCTCGGCCATGCTGCACAGAGT
This sequence comes from Pelobates cultripes, assembly GCA_933207985.1. Lineage (NCBI taxonomy): Eukaryota > Metazoa > Chordata > Amphibia > Anura > Pelobatidae > Pelobates > Pelobates cultripes. The sequence continues at coordinate 51,657,711 of OW240916.1, forward strand.
GCCTGGCCGGGGTCCTTATGGATGTGCCGGCCCACCCATTCATTATTGGTATTGCCAGTGATTATCGGGCGATACTTACAAAAAATCGGAATATTGGCCGATTTAATATCGGCAAAACTGATAATCGGTCAACCCCTAGCTTCTGCAAGTACTCTGGAGTCTCCATAGATATTTTATCACAAATAGCGGGAAAATGCCTTTTTCACGCAGCCATTACTGTAGCCATTGCTGGAGGAAGTGACATATCTTGAGAGTAGTAGCTCTGCCTTTTGTCAAGGAGTATATACTACAAAATGTTCCCTATGTTATCTTATGATATCTTTTGACTGCAATGGAATTTTAAGGGAACACTATAGGGTCAGGTTTACATGTTTGTGTTCCTGACCCTATAGTGTTAAAACCACCATCTAGCCCACCCTCCGGCTCCCTCTTGCCTCCCTAAATATAGTAAAATATGACTTGTAGTCAAGTCTGCAGCTGCTGCCTCTGTACCTGATCTGTCTGCTGACATCATCAGAAGTGGTGGTTTGAGCCAATCACAATGCTTCACCAAAATGATTGGCTGAAACTATCAAGGAGGAAGATCAGGGGCAGAGCAAGCACAAGTCAAACCTAGCCCTGGCCAATCAGCATCTCCTCATAGAGATGCATTAATTCAATGCATCTCTCTATTAGGAAAGTTCAGTGTCTACATGCCAGAGGGTAGAGACACTGAACTTCCGTACTGCACACTGTGCAGCACTGCCCCAGGAAGCACCTTTAGCAGCCATCTGAGGAACGGCCAGTGGAGTTATCACTAGGCTGTAATGTAAACACTGCATTTTCTCTGAAAAGACCATGTTTACTGCAAAAGAATATTGTCACATTTGATGCATATTTAAAGGAACACTATAGTCACCTAAACAAATTTTAGCTTAATGAAGCAGGTTAATTGTATAGATCGTGCCCTTGCAGTCTCACTGCTCAATTCTGACATTTAGGAGTTAAATCTCTTTGATTCTGTTTATGCAGCCCTTGCCACACCTCTCCTGGCTATGATTGATACAGCCTGCATGAAAAAAAAAAAACTGGTCTCACTTTCAATCAGATGTAATTTACCTTAAACAATTGTATCTCTTGCTCTGTAAATTGAACTTTAATCACATACAGGTGACTCTTGCAGGGTCTAGTAAGCTATTAACATAGCAGGGGATAAGAAAATCTAAATTAAACAGAACCTGTAATAAAGAAAGGATAAACTTTAGATGACTCTTTACAGGAAGTGTTTAGGGAGGGGTGACTAGGGTTCATAAACTGATTTAACTAAAGCTAAGCTAAAGTTATTTTGGTGACTATAGTGTCCCTTTAAATTGGTGAGCAATATCCCAGTGGCATTATTTGTAGCCAATTGTTAATACATTGTGGCCTCATGTGCCAATCAAATTCATACTCTATCCTGCCCTTGGACACTATAAGTACTAAAACAACTTAAGTTTAATGTAGTGGTTTTAGTGTATAGAACCTGCCCCTACAGTTTCACTGCTCGATTCTCTGTATTTAGGAGTAAAATAACTGTTTATGCAGCCCTAGTCATACCTCCCTGCATGTGACCTACACAGTGTCCCTACACATTTCCTGTAAAGAGAGATCTAATATTTAAAATTCCTTTTATAGCACAGTCTGTTGTAGAATTTATTCTCTTCTTCTCGGTTAATACCCTGCAGGAGAGTCTTGTGCATGATTAAAATAATCTCTTCTAAAGTAAACACATAGTGTTCTCAGAAAATAAAATAATTTTTGCCTTTTAGTTTGTGTAAATCACAGCCAGGGCTGGTGTCGCTAGGGCAGCATAAACAAAGACAAAAGTAATTTAATGCCTAAATTGCAAAGAATTGATCTATACACTAAAATGCTTCCCTAAACCAAAGTTAATTTGGCGTGCAGAATATATAATTTGCACAGAGCTTTGAATATAGGAGCTAGCTTATATATTAATTTTTTTTTTTTTTTCTAGCAAAGCATTATTTTCAACAAATATACAATTCTTAATGGGGCACTATAGTCAGCAGAAACATTACAGCTTTATGTAGTGGTTCTGGTGTCTGTAGCCTGTCACTGCAGGCTTTTTAATGTAAACACTGCCTTTTCATAGAAAAGGTAATGTTTACAATGCTGCCTAGTAACACCGCTGGTGCAATGCATCTCTATGTGGAGGTGCTGATTGGTGTAGCACGGCGTTTTGCCACACATGTGCAATAACCTCCCAATGCTTTCCTATGGCAAAGCATTGACTTGGCTGAGATCATCACAATTGATGTTCTCATCTGTGGAGGCGGAGCCAGCTACGAGACCGGCACGTATTGGGGGGGGGAGGGGGGAAGGGGAGTAAAAACACCTATCCCATGTGACACTCCCTCACAGACACAGAAACACACTCAATGACCGACTGAACAGGCTGACAAGTCCCAGGCACCAGGACAAAATTCCTTCGCTGGATTTGTTGAGCCCTGAATATGCCTGTGGTTTTTTTTGTTGTTTTTTTTTGTGTGTACCCATTGAGAGTATAATGACCAACAGGTGGTGATAGAATTCAATGAAACAAATCACGTAGATGAACATTTTACAATATGGAAACTGTTTCTGTAGTAGAGGGAATTAACATCTGCCGATTCAGCAAGCTAATCTCTTTTTTGGTAAAGGAATGTTGTGTTCAGAACCCCCAGAAATTGTAATTCAAGGGCTTGAAACCACTATACCTTAACTACCTGTTAGTAAGAAATGCTCATCTGAACTCTCTCCATGTGTGGATCAGTGGACACATGATGACCTAGATCCAAAATGCATTGATATAAGTGCATAAATGGAGGAGAAACAAGCGGTTCGTGGTGGTTTATTTTTTATTTATTTATTTTTAATCCCTAAGGAACTGCTGATTGTCTAAAGGGCTTTTATCACTTTCTGTCCCAAGACTGATTCATTAGTATTCATGCCTAGCTATATTTTTATTTTTTTTTTACTCTCCCTATATAACCTGGGTTTTATACACCTAGAGTTTCTCTTCTCTTATTTTTCTCTTATATTTCTTCCCTTTCTTGGTTTTAAATGGTGACTACGCTTAGATGTTTTTCTATAAATGTTAAAGGTTGAACAATCCCAGTAAGAGAAAAGGTCTTCCCAGGTGGGCTCAACGAAGCAAAACTGATACTCCTTCTCCAAGAAACACATTCTACAAAGGTAAAACATTTTTTTCCTTGGTTGAACTGTCCATGTGACAGATGTTACTTGTCAAATTGTTCCTCAGGGAAAATCCACACAGTGGCCATTCACCATGAGTTTCGATATGCAATTTTTATTTCTACATCTTGGTACTTCTTGTACCATGTATGCTAGTAGTGCTGACCCTTAGTTTAGCAAACCTTTAAAGGGACACTATAATCACCAGAACAACTACAGCTTAATGTAGTTGTTCTCGTGAGTATAATGGTTTCCTTCAGGCTTTTTTCATGCAAACACTGCCTTTTCAGAGAAAAGGCAGT
>OW240916.1:51661325-51681325 GCA_933207985.1 Pelobates cultripes
AAGAAAAGCCCTATTTTCTTCTCCTGTTCCATGCAATAAAATGTTATTGCCGTCTGGCGACGTCAGCAGCCTTCTACTTCCAACTTTACTTTTTTTTGGGGGGGGGTAGGTTTTTTTTCTTCTTTGTGAATCAGTAATTATATTTTTCTCACTCTACCTTGACAGTTTTTTGTTTCCCCCTACCCCCCCAAAAACATTTCATTGGGTAAAATAAAGGATCAGTAAAATCACAGCAAAAAGTATCATACAAATGTGGCTAAAATATGTAGTGATACAATTGTGAGACAAGTATTATGCAAAAACTGGCTGTGAATAATATTGCTGCTTGAGAAAAACCATTTAACAATGACCTAAAGATTGCCGTGAGGAACATATAATAAAAACAAGGGGCAGATTTATGTGAATCCTGAAAATTGTATTGGCAATATATATTTGTGTGAGTAATGATTGTTCAAGCTATAACACATGGATGTCCAACATTTTGGCTTTTCCAGGCCACATTGAGCCAAGAGGATTTGTCTTTGGGGCCGTACATAAAATATATAATATAATAAAACTTCAAAAGCCCTTTTCTTAATTTTGATATTTCGTTTTAGTACGTAACTCCCTTATTTTTTATCCTTATGTGGGATTGCCATATTTAAGGATACCAAATTAGTGAACTATCTACTCAACACATACACCTATATACACACAATCACAGACCTATACACATAAAATCACATACACACACAAAAATCCAATTTATATACACAGACATTTAGTAATTAAGTGTTCCTACCTTGCTTTGGTGGAGCTGGAGTGGATGCTCTCCCTGATAGTGATGATGTCATATCCCAGCTGCCGGCTCAGGAGGTAGCTGTGCAGTCCGAATGGCAACTGAACCACATTAGAAGCAGTTGAAGGCTGTGGGTTGGACACGCCTGCTGTAACATATTGTTCAGTGGAGTAGAAACCATGCTAACTTTACATATGCTGAGGCATTCATTGGAGGTGGGGAGGTATGAGTGGGGAAGAGAAAATGTATTCACTTTTTCTTTTCTTTTGTGTGTGAAAATCTTTAGAGTTTTTTTTTCTCAGAAGAGTAAGACCATAATAAGTACATAAGCAAGAGAGTAAGTTCGCAGGCCTCTCATCATACAGTTTGGTCAATACGTCTTTACAAATTCTTTGGTAAACTTTCCAATGTTAGTCAACTCAGCTAATATATTATCCTTTAATAGACATAGTCGAGAAATGAGAACATTGCAAGTTAAATTGCGGAACCTGTTTCAATCAGGTAAAAAAAAAAGAAGTATACATTCTGTCATAAGCTTAATTCCCTCCTTCAGCTCTACCACCCATTTGGCCTCAGTTGACCGTGAATGAGTCTGTCGTGTGAGTAAGTATAAGGAATATAGGTATAGAAGCAACAAGTAGATAAGAAAATAGTGTGGTCGTTACCAGGAGAAGTCAGGTCCCCCAGCGCTCGTCTCCGGTAACAGGGACCACAACATGTCACAGGCTGCTGGACACAAATGCGTACCATGGCCGTTTAATTTACTTTTTCAGCTTGTAAATAAACAGAACACAATGTCCAGGTTTTCAGATCAACTTGATATTTATTCATTTCTTCCATGACCCCTAGTTGACTTCACTTTGTGCACCCAATCCCTCATGAGGGGAGCAGTGGTTTTCATCCAGAATAACTTCTGCCAATCAGTAGATTGCTTTTAACAAATGTTTAAGTAGTGTGCCTGGAAATAAAATAAAATATAAAACTGAGGTCAGTTTTAAACCGTTATTAGAACTCCGTTGTGGTCAGACCATGCTGGTATAGCTACAGCTGTCATTCTTACGCATGAACATTAAGATTAAACCCTTTATTTCTTAAAAAAATAAATAAAAGATAAAGTAAGGCTAAGCTCAGTTCTCTAATAACAAGCTTTCTATGTTCTATAATGCTGTGCTGCACACAATTGATTAGGGGGAAAAACTTGCTTTAAAAAATAAGTTAAAAAAGCCAATGTAAGTTCTGCTTTTGTACTTGTCATGTGATCTATTTATTGACTTGCCTGACTCCTTTAATCCCATCTCTATTATAATGACCTAAATTACTACAGTTACAAGGTTGTTCACTAAAAGGAGACCTGTTGGGAATTCTAAGTGAATTTTAAAGTAAAAATATCTGTACTTTTTAGTTTGACTATTGTGGACTTCAATCTGACATAACGTTTACATTGCTGACAATTCTAATCATGTTCAGATTAACCCTAAATGGGTTTTTCACAAACATGATGTTATTCCAGTACTCAGGCCATCCTTGCCATCCAGGTTAAACAGAATTGATGTTGAGAATGCAGAAATGTAAATTCTGCATTCTCAAGTTGTCTAAAGACTAAGCAGTGCGGGCAAGAATCCTTGGTTTTTTTTTGTCAAACTACTCACAAATAGTTTGGCCAAAGAAAGAAATGATATATGATACCTGTAGACTCTTTGCAACACAACCACCACAGTGCTTTGATTGTGTTACTTAGAAGTTCCCTTTTAAGGTTGGCATGGTTGGTCAAGGTGATTGATAGAATGATTGTATGTGAATTGGTACTGTTTATAAAACAATACCATATCATGGGTAAAGCAAAAACTAAGGTTACTCCAAAAATTTCTATTGAAGTTCATTGTTGAGGGGACTCTCATAGAAGCAAAGAAACATTCTTAAATTTCTATTAAAATGCATGTAAGTTTAGGTTGGCACCGTCGATGCCACGTTTTGTTGTGGCAACTCTTTACTTACTTTGCTCAATCTATTCATCTTATCTTCCTCACTCCTAATCTGTTACCTTTTCTTCTTTCTTTTTCCATCTATTTCTTTTAAGTTACATAGCACAAAGAAGGGAATATTTTGCCTTTTATATTTTTCCTCTGATTGACAAAAGGTGAATCTACCTTTGTCAAGTTTAGTCACTTCCCCCATCCATCTCTATCATCGTGTAGGTGCGATAAGATATTGTCTCACTCGTCTTGCGGCATCCTTTATAGATCCGTATTACTCTTGCGCATGCACGAGTACAGCACGGATGTGTGTTCCAGGTAGATGAAGCACCAGGAGCTGAAGAGAATCCAATGGATGCCAATGGTGGTAACCGCAAGGGACAGCTACATGTAAGTAATGCTTGCCTTTCCCTGCATCCCCTGGCCACCAGACACCAAGCAGCGAAGACACAATTGGGGATCTTTGCAAATTATGCAAAGAACCTAAAACATGACCGAGCCAATTTAAACCTTTGTTGCTCAGACAAAGTGTACATAAATAAAACCATACCATGGGTGGCAAAAGCTGTTTTTTGTTCTGGAAATCTTTTGTTTGTTTGTCGAAATTCAATTTGAGTTTAATGTGATTTAATGTAATTTGAGTCTCACATCATTGTGCAGGAAGTTTGGCCCACTTTTCTTTACAACATTGCTTCAGTTCATTGAGGTTTGCTGGTATTTGTCTATGCACAGCTCTCTTAAGGTCCTGCCAGAGCATTTCAATTGAGTTGAGGTCTGGATTTTGACTGGGCTTTTGCAACACTTTTTTTTCTTTTTAGCCATTCTATTTTAGATTTGCTGAAGTGCTTGGGATCATTGTCCTGCTGCGTAGCAATGTGTTGTATACAATTTAAAAGTTTAGCAACCAAATTCTATCACCCAAAATATTAATAACTGTGTACATGAAATATTGATCATAAACCTTAAATGACAATGATAAAAACTGCGTGCACAGAAAATTGCAGTGGCAAACTACAGGTATAATTGGAAACCATTCAACAGTAACACATGATTATATATTAGCAATGTAAGAATAAATGAGGTTGTCTCATCTGTCCAAAGGACATTGTTCCAGAAGTCTTGTGATTTGTTCAGATGTGACTTTGCAAACCTACGTCCTCCTGCCATGTTCTTTATTAAGAGGAAAAAAAGCTTTCTCTTGGCAATCCTCCCAAACAAACAATACTTGTTCAGTCTTTTCTAATTGTACTGTCATGAACTTTAACGTTTAACATGCTAACTGAAGCCTGTGCATTGCATGGTCTGACCTTGGGGTGAATTTGTTGGGATGTCCACTCCTGGGAAGATTGCCAACTGTCTTGAATGTTTTCCATTTTTTTGAAATAATCTTTCTCACTGTAGATTGATGGACTTTAAATTGTTTGGAAATGGCCTTAGTTTGATGGGCACATACATACTCTGGAGACTTCACTGAACACAAATATTAGTGCTTCAAAACAATAAATTATATCACAGCGATGATATCGTTGGTGAAAGTATATATATATTTTTTTTAATTTTTTTATTTTTTTTAATTTCACACACAAATCTGAAAGCTAACTTTGGCCAGTATTTTTGATTAAGTGGCTACTAAAAAAGAGGTACCCCGTGTGCAATACCTTGGGTTGTCTACTTTTGCAAATGGTATGCCATCATGGAGGTAATTCTCATTCCTGGGCTACCATACGATCTCAAAGGCAACATAGCCAGTCTGTTAAATTTCAATGTGTATAAACTATCTAGGCTTAGTAGAAAGATCGATGGTAGAGCCAGTACAAGCCAAACACAGCCCTGGCCAATCATCATCTCCTTGTAGAGATGAATTGAATCAATGCATCTCTCCGGAATGTTCAGTGTCCCCATACAGAGGGTAGAGACACTGAATGGCAGTACTGAGTTATGAGGAGTGGCCAGTGGAGTTATCCCTGGGCTGTAATGTAAACACTGCATTTTCTCTAAAAAGACTTAGAGCAAAAAGCCTGTAGGGATTGATTCTACTCACCAGAACAAATACAATAAGCTGTAGTTGTTCAGGTGACCATAGCGTCACTTTATTATGAAGGAGGTGAATTATGGTTGAATAGACATACAGTCAAATTACAGGTTTTGATTTTGTTTTGATCAGAACTTATACAATTGCCTTAAGGGGTTAAGCAAAAATAAACTCCACATTCAAGGATCAGAGTGAAGAGGAGGGCTATAAATGTATATTAATTTGTAATACTTTGCTCCAGGTGGTGCGATTTTTAGTTTGCATGTATATCTGCAATAAATATAAAACTGTTGCTAGTTTCTTTCTGCTTGCAAGAGTCACCAGCCAATCTGGACTAATCATAAAAAAAAAAAAAAAAAAAAAGCATTTCCCTACACATGTGTGACAGTCTGTTCTTGTAGTCTTGATTAGGTGGTATCCAAAATATACATACGGTGGGAACAGTCTGACCAGTAGTAAGATTAATATGGCAAAGTCATTAACCCATGGCAAAAATGAATGAATTATAGTGTAATGGGAACATTCCATCCTCTGTGTTGACTCTGGCAGTTGTCGGACTGCCCCCTTTATATAATGTCTAGGTTGTGAACAGTAGGGAGTTTTCTTGATATATAGATGGAGGTAAGATTTCAATAGGACATGTATTCTTATGGAATGTGTAGCCTTGGTTGGCCACCAGCGTTTGATTAGATTGTATAGAGTTCTGTGTATGTATTTTATCCACTGTGCTTAAATTGGGTTGTAATCTGTAATTCTAAAGCAGGGGTTCCAACCCAGTCCTCAGGTACCCCCTACCAGTCCAGAATTTAGGGATTACCCTGTTGTGTCTAAAGTGTTTTTTTTTTTTGTTTGTTTGTTTTTTCTTCTTCTAAACACACCTTAGACACAACTGGGTAATCCCTAAATCCTGGACTGTTAGGGGTACTTGAGGACTGGGTTGGGAACCACTGTTCTAAAGGTTATTCTATGTGATCCCATCCTCATCCAGCCGAGTCATTGAGTAAGCAAATCTGACCAGGTTTTTGGTCTCCTCTCTGACCTTGAAATGTTATGCCTCTCCCAACCTGGTAAAGATTGTGGTTAGGATCTTCTCCCCTAGTTCAACACTGGCCCCTCAACAGAGGGTAGGACTGTTGTGTTTTGATGCCCCAAGTAAGGAAGCTACAGCTAACTATTTAAAAAGAAACAAGGCACTACAAACATTTCAATGAGATAAGATGGTTATAGTGGCTGTGAGTCCTCCGGTGCTGTCCCTCCATTTACTAGTAAACTGTTTTCGAGAAGTTTAACGCCTAATAAGGGTCTCTGGGCACTCACATACCAGCCCCTAACTGGAGATATTACTAAAGCAGAGATTACACATTTTCCTCTAGCCAAACCAATTCATGCATTCTGTAGCAACCAATGCTTGGACTGACTGTTTTATGCTCTAGCTTGACTGTCAGAATATATACTTAGTCTTTCCTGAATATTTGAAAGGGAGGTGGAAGAAAGACCTATTTCGAAAGTTTAATTTTATGCTCTTTAAAAAGAACATACATTGTATCTTGCTTGAATGGTAGCCTTTAATGCTGAATGGAAGGACCGTGTCATGGTTCACAAGACCGTATGACCATTCCAATGAGATGAAGCGGTTGCATTGCTTTCAGAGTCCCTTTAAGTAGCCCTCCAGCTCTGGGGTTGCACATATATTGTCCTTCTCTGCTGTTGAGCCATTTCATGATGGCTTTTCAATGAAGTTGAAGTGTTTGACTCGTGGCATGCTGAAAAACTCTCTTCTTCCCAAAAATAGTGATTCTAGAGGCTATGACCCCTGTTGTTTAAGGCAGCAAACCTCTTTGCTGTATGTGCTTTATAAATCTTGATGTCCGATTAGAATTCTTCAGCGACTGCAGTTTGCAGCAACCATGTAGGAATGTGTAACTGGAAGTCCAGACTACTTCATATTTGAGTATTCGATCAATAAGAAAATTTCCCTCTCCCAACAACAAAAGACCTAGACATACAAAGATTAATTAAAAATAAGATTAAATTAACCATTAACTCAATTAAAGAATTGTATTTGGGAGCTATTTTTATTTTTAATTTTTTTTTGTTCCTGAAAATTTACATACAAATACATTGTATGTATGAGTCATATACAGTGCGATTATAGTTTCTTGTATATTATGTAAATTTAGATGGATATGAAGCGCACTCTCAGATCACATAAAGATTATAATAATGTGTATATATATATATATATATATACACACACACTCTAATGAAGATTTATATGTGAACTCTTCACAAACTCTGTGTGTAAAATATATATAATATACATATATAAAAATAGGCATATTATTACAACTAATGCTAGCCATATATAAATCTAATTTGAAAATTGAAATAATGCCTGTAAAGTGGCCAAAAGTAACACATTTGTCTTTCTTGGTAAATAATGGATGAAATAGGTAAAACTGATACTGAACAGTTCTGTATGTTTATTGGCGTTTAGTAAATTAAACAATGGATGAAAATCTATTAATGTTTTAAATCTGTTGCAGATGCAACCCTTTTTTTTTTTCTGTCCATTTACCCTTCCTCAACAACAATGGGGTTTAATCCATTCATTTTTCTTTGTACCATTAGTCTGTCAGCTCATCTGACAGTGACGTGCCAGATGAAAAGGTGGCAGTGGAAATTGAGACGGGAATTGATGAAGATGTCCCTGTCCTTCCTGAAAATACAGTGGAAACATCCAGTGAGGAGGAAGGAGCGAAGAGGAAAGGACCCCTAGCCAAGGTATTTCAGAGAGATCTGCCACAACACACAGAAGATATTAACCAGCAAACAGAGCTACCACAGTATCTGCTGTACATATAATTTAGTTTCCATATTTAAACAAATCTGAGTTGTGTAGCATAAATGTGACTCTACAAAGACACTCATCCTGCCACATAATAGCATCAAAACATTTCTTATTATATAGTGTTGTTATAGTTAAAGTGACAGTCTAACCATGCTAATCATTACCTACTGCTGTAACTCCATCTCCGGCAGTGTCATAGGAAAGTAATAGACTAATTGCTAATGTCAATTCTGTGCAACCTTCACTGTACAGAATGATTCATTGGCTGAGCGCAGTCAGCTGCCACTCGCAGCCAAAAAATGCTGACCAACGTGTCTTACAGCTCTGCAGAAATCGCATCATTGGACCACCACATTGGTAATGGTTTTCCCCAAGCTGCAGTTGCCATCCTCTGGTTCTTGCGCACAATCTCTTGATTTCTGATTTAAGCAAAAAAAAGTATTTGAGGCAACCAAATCCATAAATCATCTGAGTTTTAAATTTCAGTGTGCAATCATCCATTTAATCCATATTTGGATGCCATTAAGTGACTAGGACTTGTGGATGCTTTCACTTTGTGTCTATGCCAACATAGTCTTTTTAGGATACTTCTATAAATCACTTATGATCATTATTATTTGTAGTCCTGCTCTATTCAGGTTTAAACTTACATTATTTCTCACTCTTAGACCCCCAAAGGAAAATCTGAAAAACATTCATCCAGTGAGCAAGAACCAGACAGTGCTTCAAGCTCTGAAGAAGAAGAAGAAGAAAATTCTGACAGTGACCAGGTGAGAGTCTTCAAATACTCTACACAACTTATTTTAAAATATTCACAATTAAAAAGTTTTAAAAAAAATAAAATAAAATAAATCAGTACAACTAAAATGTAGCTCCTGGATAAGTTTTTTATGTTTTACCTGTTCTAGGATGTTGTTTTGCACTTTAATCGCTGCTAAATATTAAATGTCGTATGGCACATGCTTATTTATTTTAATACATTAAATTCCACAATTAGGTAAACAAAACATTCTTCTTAAATGATATAAAATCTAGAACTATTTGTATTTTTTATAAAATAACCACTGACATTGTTGGTGAGGGGGTAAATAAATTAAACCAAATTAAAGTCAACAAATGTACGTTTTCTAGGCAAATGAAAAATAACTACGGTGAATAGCTAAATTTTGGGGGAGGAGTTGGTCAGATTCTCTAAGTGAGTTATCAAGTGGATGGGCAGGGCTGCACTGCAAAATTCACTCTTGGAATAAGGGGGATACTTCTTGTTGTGTCTCACTGATGCCAAGAAAGTGAAAGGGAAAGTTGCGGTAAGACTAGGGCATTGAGAAATCTAGCAATTTCCAAAAATGATAGGTTGCATGTTATGCAACCTTTCAAGACTGACATGGTTTTCTGGGGGACCTGGTTTAAATTTAGAAACTTTCAAGAGCTTAGTTAGGGGGTGCATCCTCAATGCAAAGTGGACTGGTTTCTCACTTTCCTTCCTTTATTCACAACACTTTATTCACAACACAGGCAAAGTGGCGGAGAAGTGGGCTAATTATTCCATCGGAATGTCCTCAGAAATTCCCTTCACCCTCTTATTCTAGGATGTGATCCTCCAGGCTTGTAACTCTGGCAGTTAAATTAGGGGTCACTTTCTGCAGTTGTCTCAGACACCAGTAGACGAGCGTGGATATCATCTACATCCTCCTCTATAGCCGTTATTCTGCTTGTTTAAAAACGCCAAGTCCTACTTCACCTACATCGTTTTGGACTGAAAATTGAGCGGAGGTCCCTCAAAAAATAGTGATATCCGATTCGGTGAATTGGTAATACAAAACTTGCTTTTTTAAATTTTTATTATACTTGATTTAACATTGGCGGACATATTTCTGTCATGGTGCATGACAAATTCTGGCTATACAGATGTTTATGGAAACCTCAATATCTAATAGCTAAGGATGATCCCAGCTACTTGGACCTAAAACTGATTTCTACAGTATATTGCAAGGTACATATACCTTTATAAATATTTAGCCTAATGCAATGCGCAAGAACATAAGTTTAACTTTTAGGGTCAATTGTAATAAGAAAGTTTGGAGTCTTATTTTTTTTTTCCCCTCTTTGAGGGTATCTAGGTGAGTATTGAGAGCATTTCAAGTTTGAGACGTCTATTTTTATTTATAGCAGTGATAATAGAGGTTCTCATCCCCTGGTTTGTTGTTAATCTGCTACTGCTTGTAGATCCTCCTGTGTGTGATTAAAGTTCAGTTAATAGAGCAGGAGGTAAGAACTTCTAAAGAAAACATGCTGTGCTTCTAAGATGGTGAATCTGTTATTTCATGAAGGCTGCGTGAGTCATAGCCGTGGGAGGTGTAGCTAGGGATGCATAAACATAGTTATGTAACTCCTAAATGGCAGAGGAATGGGCATGATCTATACACAAAAACTGCTTCATTAAATTAAAGTTTTTGAGCTTAATTCCCCCTTTATTCACGCCTCACAAATACATGCTTGTTCAATGTATGGTAATAGGTATATAGTATAGGATATTCAAAATCCTTAAAAGTAACTGTTCCATGTAAATAACAAGTGCATTTTACACATTGGTGTAGTTCCTTTACATTTATTTTTATGTTATTTATATAGCGCCGTCCATAACTTGTAAAATGCTGGAGCCTCACATTATGTTGAAAGTGAGAATTATGAAGTGCTGAATTGTATCAATTATATTATGCTTCCAACGTTATGGCCACTTTAAGAATTTGACAGCTCTCCCTGCTGTTTCTACTTTACTGGATTAGAATATTTTGATAAAGCCACATTGTCTTAATCAGAAATCTAATTAATTGCAGTATTTACAATGATACGTCTTAGTCCTGTGGCCATTAGAATTTTTCATATATAGCCTAAATTTATTATGAGTAGGTGGTATAACTTAATATCATGTTGAGTTTACAGAACTCCTTTCATTTCATTTATTTTACCTTTAATTTAGTGCAGTATTATAGTGTATATGTATGCATATTTACCATGGTGTCTGCCATTACGAAGATGTTTATTAATTGATATTCTACCCATCAGGATTTTACTCCAGAGAAGAGTGCATCACGACCCCAGAGGAAGCCAACAGCTACAGGGCGGAAGAGCAAGGTCTGAAGTCTTGATTCATTTCTGGGTAGTATGGACTACTCTTTAATAATTTTGAGCAAGTGTGTGAATTTATTCTAAAAAAATTGTTTTGCTTTTTTACTATTTTGTCAGGTAGTGGCAGATTCTGGATCAGACTCAAAATCAGATTCTGAAGTCGAAGAGAAAAATCAGAAATCATCCTCCTCTTCCTCTGATTCTGACACTCCAGTGAAGAAAGCTCCAAGAGGCCGTCGTCCAGGTAGGCTGAAGGCCATCAATAGTAGCTTCAGTGAAATTTTTATATAAGGTTGGTTCATGATACCAATGTTGCTCTTTTTTGTTTTTGTGTCTATTATAGCAGAAAAATCTGCACCAAAACCTCGGAACCGTGGACGTAAAACACCTCCCCCAGCCAGCACCAGCAGTGAAAGGTAAATGTTTGGTGGTCGGCTAAAACCTGTAGTATATTTAAAAGTCTGGTCCCTAAATTCCAAATTTATTTTTGGAAATTTGGCTTATTTAATTTTGGCTCAATTCTATATTTTTTAATTTTTAATTTTTTTTTAAATATCGAACCAAATTTCAACTAGATGGATACTTGTGATTTTCAAATTAATGTCACTGCTTCATTATTTTAAAATCACTCAACTGAATGGCAGCCAAATTGTAACTTTTTGAATTGTCTTTTTAAATAAAATGTTTGAAAGGTTTTGGGAAGTATTTAGCGTTGGGTTATCCCTCATAGGATTAAGGGGATTTTGGGTAGCAATAGGTCTGTATCCGGGGAATTGGAACAACCATAAAAAGACAATTTCGCTGTTTGTGAATACCTGAAACATCCACATTATGTGGAGCTTCAACTGGTTTCATCTGATAACATAAAACACAGTCAAATGGAATTGTAAATTCATTTGGATTTGCAAATTTGCTCTTTGTGAATAGTTAAATAATTAGAAACCGCTGAATTGTGACAATATAAAATGACCTTTTCTTTAGCTCAAATGACTTAAATCGCATTATTGGATACACCTGCTTGTTCATACAAATGGCTAAACCACAAATGTTATGATGGTACCATAACATACAAAACAGGAATCAAATTTCCCATCACCATAGTCTCTAGTGTTCGTATAGAATGGTCCGCTTCAGTGTGAGGCTGTTCTGTGGATAGACACTCTGCTAGTCATTAAGGTGAGATTAAAATACCTAGATTTCCAATTGATAATCCACAAATAAAACACTCTACATAATGGTTTTACTGAGTTATCATTGGTCAACCATTGAAGTTGGATACTTGAGCAGAAAATCTCGGGGAATTAGTAGGCATATTTTTCACCCAAACCGGACTTGCCACTTGATCAGGCAAATCTCAATTTGTCCTGCAACATTCTTATTGTAGGTTTAGAATGATACATACATGCATACATGGCTGGAATGTCTACAGGAACTGCATGATGCCATCTAGTTGGCATGCACTACATTTCTTACAGTTTTAACAGCATGTTGTTGCCACATATAATTCAGGTTTTTCTGGACTGACCCATTTTGTCTATAGTGACAGCTCACCGGATCGAGTTAGTGAATGGAAAAAGAGGGACGAAGAAAGGCTTAATGCACTGGAAGAACGTAGGCGAAAGGAACAAGAAGATCAGTTGCGCCGATTACGTGAAGAGGAAAAAGAGGAAGATGAAAGAAAGAAAAAACAGAAGTTAGAAAAAGAGGACAAAAGTGCTGACAGCGACAGCAGTGAAAGTGGTAAAGAAGATGCTAAGCAAGAAAAAAGGTCTATTATATCTTCTGATTCTGAAAAAGAAGACAAATCCCACAAAGAATCAAAGATTGATTCGGGAGAGAATAAGAAAGGAAACAAGAAGAGGGACCATTCAGTATCTGATTCAGACAGTGATAAGAAGGTTAGTTTATTGCTTGTCTTACAGAATCCAAGCATGTATATGTGTAAATTGGACATCTCGCTAAAAAATATGGTCTACTACAGTGTTCTAGTGTTTTTTATTTATTTTTATACTAAAGTAAATAGAATAGAGATTAGAACTTCTGTGAGCAATTTGCACAGCTATTTACCAGAATCAAGTGAACTCTATACATTGACGCATAGAATGAACATGGAGTTTCATTTTTATTTTTTTGTATGGTTATTTTTTTAGGAAATGGAGCTTCCCTTTTGTAGTTGGTTTATATGTTTAGTAACTTAAACCTTTAGTTTCTCATAACATTTGTGCTAAATCCCGTTGTGGTTTTATCAAAGTGTTTTGACACTGGGGGCATGCTTGTAAAACCTTTGAAGGATGATGCCCTGTTGTACACTTGGTTTTTGGACGTATGTGACTCAGTGCCTTTGCTGTGCAGGGTATTGTTGCATTTTTTTTTACAATGCTTTTGTGTTTTGATTTTAGGTAAAGAAATCTGTAAAAAGGCCACGGATTTCAGAACCAGCAAAGAAACCCATTCAGAAGGAAAAACGTGGAGACCGTCCAAGAGGAAGGTAGGTTACATAGGACACGTATAATGCCTACGAAGAAGGAAGTGTATTTCTATATTCATTTCGTAAAACAAATTATTTGATTTTCAGACCTCCTAAGACTGATAAAGGAAAGAAGAAATCTGAGATAATTAGTGACCGCAGAGCAGAGAAAAAAGGTAAATTACATGATTTAAAAAGAACATTCTGTCAAGATGAAAATGTGACAGTCCTATAAGGATTTTTTTTTTATTTATTTTTAACTCCATATTTAGCTGGCAGTATAAAAACAATACAACATTGACAAAAGGAAAACATGTAGAAGGAGCCATAATGAAAGCAATAAGATCAGTTACAAATAAGGTACTACAACCCTCAGAACCACTACTGTCCACTGTAGTTGTAATAAAGGCTGAAGGGCGCTGTTCCCCAGTAATGGTGCCTGGTAAGACCAGGTAAGAGGGCAAACAATTGTTTACAACACCCGGCTTATGCAGAGCTGCAGAAGTTAGATGTTGCTCTTGCCACTCATTCATTGGCTCAGTTTTGGTTGTCCTCTCTGAGCCAGTGAATGAGTATATGTGCATTTAAATTTGCACTGAATAGATATAAGGCAGCCTGGAAGTCTTCTACAGGGCTTGTTGATGACACCCCATGATGTGAGTGGAGGTACACCTCCGGCAACAAAAGGTTTAAATTCTTTGTGCCACGTTTTACAGCAAAATGCTGACTACACAGGCACCGTGGCCACTTCAAATCACTGGAGTAATATTTTGTATGATAAATCAGCAGTATAGACTTTAGGGTCTGACTTTAGGGTCTGATCACCTTTCAGCTTAATGTATAGTCTAAATCTGATTACAGGAACCCAAAGATAATCAAGAACAGTAGCTACAGCAGTCTGAAGACAAGAATTATGTAATGTTAGTCAGCCAGGGTACATAGTAAAAATCAGGAAATCAAGAATTTAAGAATACCAAACAGGGTTATCCAGGTCCAGTAAACCTGTACACTACATGTAAAATGTCACTGGACTGTGGTTTACATAAGGCATAGAGATTCAATTAGAGGTTGAAGACTTGGACCTCAATCCAAAAGGATACAAACTGGAGTTCTCTGCACTAATGCAAGTTTCTGTTGAAGCTGTTTGTGATGCCTGCTCTAACGGAACACTACCCTGTTATCTTCATTTCATGCAGTTAAACATGTATTTCAGTTTTTAAATTTTTCATCTGCTTATGCATATTTGTCTTTGTAGAACCAACAGTGGAGGATAAACTTCAGAAGTTGCACAGTGAGATCAAGTTCGCCTTGAAAGTGGACAGTCCTGTGAGTGTTACGCAGACCTCCCTGGTGATATACGTAGAATTCCTCACTGACTCTGTGACCCATTCATTACTTATTCTAATACCACGTTTACTTTACTAATCATTTTTTTAAATTTATTAATTTATTTTGTAAAAATTTTTTGCAAACACACTATCCCTAAAATAAATGTAAAAAATACTTTTGGCCATCTGTATCGAATAGTTTTTTATTTAGAGTATTGTGTACAACTGATACACAATTTACAAAATTTTATATATATATATATAAAATTTTGTAAACTGTGTATCAGTTGTACACAATACTCTAGATATAGCACTGTGGGACTCATGGCACTATTTTATGTTGATTGATGCTTCCTGCCCTAACCTTACATCTAAGTTCCTGAAATGTTGACAATATTAATAATCGTAATCTTGTACCATATAAAGGACATACAGAAATGCCTGAATGCTCTGGATGAACTTGGTAGTCTCCAACTGACCTCTCATATCCTTCAAAAGAACACTGATGTGGTGACAACACTGAAGAAGGTGAGCTAAGTTTGTGTCCAATCCTGGAAAACATTAGTTTGTGCTTCTTCCTTCAGTTTTTGTAACTAATTCAAATGTTTATCCTTCTGCTACTTACTAGATACGTAGATACAAGGCCAATCAAAGTGTTATGGACAAGGCTGCTGAAGTATACAGTCGAATCAAAACACGTATTTTGGGTCCAAAACCTGAATCTCAGCAGAAAGAGCCTGAGAAGGACATCAGTCAAGACAAAGAGGAGGAAAAACTGAGCGAGAAGCCTGCAGATGGTAACCTATTATTCAACACTATTTTATCTGAAAATCCATCTGCAATGAATTAGCTTGCCTTTATTTCCCCAATTTGTCCCCCTCCGCCATACAAGCTAGTTGTGCTTATTTATATAGATATATATTACCCGTCAAATTTAATTTACTTTCTCTTATATATTTGTAAAACAGATTCAGCTGCACCTGTAAATGGAGATTCTGAGACCCAGGCAACAAATGAAAGTGGTGATAAAGAGAGCGATCAGAACCCAGACAGCAAGACTGCAGACCAGGAAAAAGAACAAAATCAGTGAGTAAAAGCACTTAGTTTGTGTTTGTTTTTTGTTTTTTTAAATCCATTCAGGGCATATTAAACAAAGAAATTACTTTTGTTAAAACATTTTATAAACCTCCTAAAAATGATCTAATTCGATATGGTGATAGTTATAGTGGGAACTACTGTTTAACATCTCTTTTTAGTATAACCAAACAATTTGTGGAATGAATTGGCCTTTCAACGAATTTCTTCGAAGAATATCCAAAGAATGAACTGTGGGCATAAGGTTTGCTAGTTCTTTTTGGAATATTTTTGTATTTCCTTTTAATATGCCTTCTATTCTATTTTCTCAACTTCCTGTTTAGTTCCCCCTCTCTTCTTGAGATTATCCATCATATATAGGTTCATCTGGTCAGTGGTGTTTTTTTTTTTCCTGTTTGTTGAAGGAACAAACCTGTATTCCTGACCCTATAGTGTTAAAAACACCATCTAGCCCCCCTTGCTTCCCTAAATATAGTAAAAATCATACATTTATTGAAGTCTGCAACTGCTGTCTCTGCCCCTGATCTGCCTGCTTGGCTGACATAATCAGAAGTGATTTATCTGAGCCAAACACAATGCTTTCCCATAGGATTGGCTGAGATTGTCATTGAGGGAGATCATGGGTGGGGGAGGGGAGAAATGTAAAAATAAAAAAAGAAATGTTACCTCTGCACTGTACAATCTATCTTGTTCCTGAGTTATCACCCAGCCTCTTTCCCAAAAATGTTAGGGGCCCCCAGGGAGACACCATTCAACAAGAATGGTGGGCTCTAGCCACGCAATCAGGTCACCTGGCATCTTCCAATGTTCTCTCTCACTTTCAACCATTCACAAAGGAGATGTTTAAGCTCAGGAACTGTAGACAGAGGAAGGGGAAAGCCTTCTGGTGGGGCAATATCCAGGGCCCTGAGGAACTTTGTGATATCAGCGTAAGGTAGTTGTTATGGTCTTGTCCTTGTGACAAGCCAGCATCTTAAGTGTGCCCCCAGGTAAAACTGATTCAATCTGCTCAGAGTAGGTGAGCATGCTCTTCCTACAGTTGTAGGGCAGAGGCCCTGCTAAACCTGCATTGTAGCGGTTCCATGGGCGATCCCTCCATCTCTGCTCCTTTGAAGGACCGCCTCAATTGTAGAGTAGTCGTGGAATCACACAACCATGTCTCTTGCACAGTTATAAGGGCCCTATCAATCTGCTACATGTCTTATTGTAGCACTAACAGAGGATGGAAGATGCTTATAACAGTAAATTATACCTCCTCACCTGCAGTTCTGGCAGGCCCCACAGTCAGATTATTCCTGTGCGACCTATTTGCACCTGCCACCTCCTCAACCCTGGATCTCATGGCTAACGTGAAATCTAGCATAGCGTTATGGGCCTCCACTATGCCATCCACGTGCATCTCCAGCTTTGTAGTCCTGTGGCCCAGTGCATGGATCTCCTCCTTAATTTCCTTGGAGCTGCAGGCAATATCCTGTGCCAGGAACACCTTTATCTCTCCCATCTGCTGCAGGATGTGAGCAGTGTTTTAAGATCAGCTTAGTAGGGCTTCACTCTCCTCCTCGAAGCCTCGTTTGGGCATCTGATGCTCCATTCGGGAGCCATCTTACATGGCTGCATGTGCTCTCCTGGTTGTGAAGAAGGGAGCAACTGTGCAGTCTCAGGGCCATGAATTCTTAGGTGATGGCATGGCTGGTATACGAATAGTGCAGATTTTATTGAGAAACGGGTAGTGACTATAACTTTTGGCAGGGTTTCATGCTGCTGAAACAAGGCATTAGTGATGTGCTTTTTTTTTTTTGTTTTGTTTTTTTTTTACACCTATTTTCATACACTTTCTATACTTGGATCCCTTAGTACCTATTTTGAGTTTATATGTTTATATGTAAGCAATGGAAACAAAAATGGAAACCGAATGCAACGTAGACCAGCTAAAATTAGTATGCAATTTAACCAATTTCCATTTTAAATGTGTAGACCAACATAAATTACCTAAAAAAAGAAAATCCACATCAAAACTTTTTTTTTTATTACTGTTTAGTAGATATATCCCAATGAAAACATGCATGCATTTAATTATGCACTTAAGCATTGAGGATATGTAAAAACAAAAACAGCTTGAAAGTCGTCTAAAGCCTTTGCAAACCCCTCCCTTATAACTCAGCCCAGAATTTTTGTGGCTGTCCAATCACAGACTTCCAAATACTGCTCAATGAGAAGTCTTTGCAAGGCAGGTGCTCTGAGCATTTGTCGGACTCTTGAGTTAAGCTAACTAACCAGGAAGTAAGAGGACCGGATTTATTATCTGGAACCAGGAAGATGTTACAAAGTTTATAAATGAAAGTGCCAATTTCTCTTGAAATCTGTACTTTGTAAAATGAAAAAGAGGACAATGCTGAAGTGCTTCAGGGGTCTGGAGAATACAAAATAAATTACAAAAATCACTGAGTGATCTATTCCAAATTAAAACTTGCATGCATTTTTCTTTGGAGTTCTATCTAAAAACAGCTTGCAAAAAGCTTGTTACATGCTTCACAATCATACAACCTAAATGCACTGCCTGCACACATCATATGGTGACGACCACATGCCTGGATGGAACAAGTGGACCTACAGGGACCATTTATACATGCAAAGGTTACGTCTATATCAACATACCTTTTCAAGTTTAGAATATTAAATGTATGATTTCATTAAAAGACGGGAAAGTTAGTAATTTTTTAATAATTGTCTAGTTCTATGGTCATCAGAAACCCAACCATATCCCATACATAAACTTTAACTTTACATAGACTGAAGTTAAAAAAAAAAAAAAAAAAGTTTCTGATCCTTAAATTTCTTTTTCACAGTGATGATCGTACTGCTGATCTCCCAGAAGAACCCAGTGACCCAGGTCTGATTCCTATGGAGACTCCTGCCAGTTGAGGGGCTGTGCCCCACTTCATTCCCCTCCGTTAGTGCTGCACTATTGTCATCAGAAGTCCAAAATAAGGGATGCAGCTACTGTGACCTCCAGTGCTCCTAGTGCTTTTCATTTGATTCTTATGTTTTTATTTGTTATTCCTAGTTGATTTCTTGTGTCATGAAATGATTATAAAGGGTTTTATAGATAAAAAGAAAACTGTGTATCCTGTCTTCTTTGGGAGTTCCTTAAAAAAATTTTTTTACATCTTATAGGTTGGTGCGGTGGCTATACTAAACCTGTATCCGTTATGCATTGTGTATTTGTTAAATTTACTTTTTTAGTCTATATTTATAGAAATTAAGTACAATAAAAAAAAATAATGGAAAGACGGTGGACTTACCACGTGAGGACTTCATGTAAAATGAAGACTAAATCCAATTTTGCAATGGGGGATTTATGCTCATGAAGTGGAAAATGTAAGGTCCTAAAGACTGATTTCAGGGAAATGGCAAGAGAACCTGCAAGATAGCCGTATTTTATAAGATACTACCAGTGTTAGAGTGGAAAGGCAGCTGGAAATCAGAAAGGTTAAAGCAGGGGTGCCAAAAAAAATAGATCAAGATGTTGTAGAACTACAACTCCTGTGATGCTTTTCATGCCATAGTTTTAAAAGTTTTATTGGCATCTAACTTTTCCCTTCAGATTAGATGAAGTGCTTTACAATTGGGATTTCATCACCTGGAGGGAAAAAAACAGGCAGGCAATCTCCCAAACTTTTTAAGAACCTCCCCCAATTACCTTTGGCCTTATAAATTGCTTCCTACCCAAGACATCCCCAGTTCTTTGCCTGCCTCCGGCAGAGGAGGGTGTCAGGTTCAGGTTTTCTCCCTAGAAGTATGGTGAGAGGGCTGAGGCTCTGGAGGCTCTACTTCTTTTAAATATTTTTCAGAGATCAGCCAGGGATAACACACCAGACGGCTGTATCTCCTCGGGTTGTATTACTTCCATCTATACCGAGCCAGGTGCCGGGCAGACGATGGTGCGCATTTGGGCACTAGCTGGGAAGTCCTGGCGGTGGAACACTCGTACAGGTTATGTTTATTTCCACCGTGGAATCGCAAAATGCAGGACATGCGTAATGTGATTTAAAATTCAGGCGCAAATATCTTTATTTTTTCTCTCCGGGGTCAAGATATTGGTTTCCAGGACTTAGAGAGGCTGTTTACCCAGCAGCAACTAACTGTTGCCAGGTGCACTCAGAATCTGTTGCAAGTGTGTTCTCACCAACCTCCAACACACTCGGAGGACATTTAAGGTAAGCCTTTCTGCTTTATCTTAAATGACTCTAGCCTGAATAAGTTAATTATCTGTGCTGCAAGATGGATAAGCTAAAAAAAGCACAAAATGTTTCTAAGTTGGAGAGTTTTAAGCTCCTCATCACTTAA